>CM053269.1:73932650-74017190 GCA_028583415.1 Protea cynaroides
GAATAAGATTCGACATACCCATAGTGTAGGATCTGTTTCAGCTGGTGTCCGTCCAACCGATGTTATATTCTGATGTACTCTGATATGCCCTACTCCACAAACAAAAGAGAAGAGAGAGGGGAAGGATTTCTATGCACTGACTGTATTCCCAGATAGAGAACGTGATGGAGTTCTCAAATTTCTATCAGTGTGCACAGGACCCTACCCATTAGTATTTATAGACCAACCGTCTTCTTCCATCAAGGATGGACGGTGATCTAGCTGCCATATATCATAGGATCCTAATGTTAATCATCCAACTTAGATGGAGCCAAGTGGCATATGGGCCACCCGACTTACATTATAGTCTAATTGCGATGGAAAATTCCGATCCATTTCAAATGAATTGACAAAATTTGGGATCTTGCATCAGTTATCATGTCTTCATGTCCATCAGCAAAATGGGTCTGGTGAAAGGAAGCATAGACACATTGTCTCTATAGCTCTCTCAATTTTGGCACATAATTCTTTACCAATGGTTTTTTGGGGAACAATTTTTCAATCGGCTTGTTTTTTATCTTACCGATTGCCATCTGCTCCACTTGGATTTAAAACTCCTTTTGAAAAACTATTAGGAGAGGTGCCAGATTACACAATTTTACGTACATTTGGATGTGTGTGTTACCAATACTTGCGGCCATATAACTCGTCAAAACTTCAATATCGATCAACAACAATGCATATTTGTTGGCTACAAGTCCTTATCACCGAGGATACCGATGCTACAATAGATCTAATAATCAAGTGAACATTGCCCGTGATGTAGTCTTTTTTGAATCTTTATTTCCATATTCAATGGACTACCACCAGGAAAGTAATCCTACTTTGTCCCCATTACATGTTACCGTTGCACCTCCACCAATATTATCCCAAAATCATTGTATTCTATCCACTATCTCACCACAATCACAACCTCCATTACAAAATGCCCAACCAAAATCCACCTCCAGAATCATCTAACCCACACATCACATGGGCACAGAGGGGTATTCATCCGCCCAAGCAGTGCACAGATGGCACTATTGCTTGGTTAGTCCATCGAACCAGTCTACATGCACTGGTTGCTAAATCAGCTCCAATAGAGCTTACTTCATACACTATTGTTGTTCGTTACTTCATACACTATTGTTGTTCGTTCTCCAGAGTGGTGTACAACCATGAATGATGAATTTCATGCCCTCTTATCTAATGACACATAGACACTAGTGCCTCTGGCCACACTTGAAATCTGGTGGGCTACAAATGGGTATTCAGAATCAAGAAAAATGCAGATGGATCTATTGAGTGTTGCAAAGCTTGTCTTGTGGCAAAGGGTTATCATCAACAACTGGGTCTTGATTTTGTGAATACATTTAGTCCAGTTGTGAAATACACCACAGTCCGGATTATTCTTGCTCTTGCTACAATGCATTCTTGACCTATTTGCCAAATATATATCAAAAATGCATTTTTACATGATTATTTAAATGAAACTGTATATATGACTCAACCTCCAAGTTACTCTCATCCACAGTTTCCACACCATGTCTACAAGCTAAATAAAGCTCTTCATGGTCTGAAGCAAGCCCCACGGGCTTGGTACTCACGGCTAAGCAATCGACTTCTTCAACTTGGATTTACTCAATCCAAATGTGATGCTTTTCTATTTATCTGGCATTGCCAAGGGAATCTTATTTTGATTTTAATCTATGTGGATCACATTCTTATTATTTCCAACCATATGACTCTGATCACCAATTCTCTTGGTGCTCTAAAATCAGAGTTTCCAGTGAAGGATCTTGGTTCATTTTATTATTTTCTTGGTTTGGAGGGTGCTTCCACATCCTCAGGATTGGTCATATCTCAGTGCAAATATATTTTGGATTTGTTACAAAGAAGTAAGATGCTTGATGCAAAGCCTGTTGCAACTCTTATGGCCACAACACCAAATTTATCCAAGAACATTGGTGATCCACTTTCGGATGTAATGGAGTATCGAAGTATTGTAGGAGCTTTACAATATCTAACCTTCACAAGACCTGCCATTTCTTTTGCAGTGAACAAAGTGTGCCAGTTTCTTCATGCTCCTACTTCTGCTCATTGGTCAGCTGTAAAACGATTCCTTTGGTATTTAAAAGGAAGCATTAATAATCTTGGTCTTCATTACAGAAACTCACCAATGCCACAGCCACAGTTTTTTCGATGCTGACTGGGTAGGTTGCCCTGATTATCAACATTTTGTTGGGTTTGGTGCTTTGTATTCTATGGGGTCCACTCAAACCTACTAAACAGAAAGGTAAATCCAAAAGCTTCTATCTTGTGTTTATACTTCTTTATCTATATCTATCTTTTTATCTATATCTATCTTAATTTTTTTTAAAGAAAATTATAATATTTTTTATAATTCGGTAGACAACAATTATTATTGGGTTGTACTTGTATTAGGGTTTGGGTCTATTATACATACGGAGTAAATTTATAAATGTGTAGGATTAGAGTTTCTAAGTTTGCCTATATATTGTCTCTGTGTGGGAAAACTTAGGTAAAGTCTGAGCAAAGGAGAGAACACTTTGTTAGGTGAAAAGAAATATAAAGTTTTCTTGGAAATAAATAATTCTCTATTTCTCTTTGGTGGAAATAGGCATTCTAGTTTGGGTACTGAACCACAAGAAATCCTGTGTTGTATGTTTTGCTTAATCTTCGTTCTTTCTCTAATTTGTGTGTTCATCCCTAACAAGTGGTATCAGAATCAAGTTCGACAGATTGGTTATAGATCTGGAAGAAGAAGGTGGTGTGTAAGGTTTCTTGAATAAGGTGGAGTTTTTTTTTCAAGTAAATCAGAATAGAAAAAAAAAAAATAGCAAAGAAGGTACGGTACATAAAAATTTTGTTTTTTTTTTTGTTTTTTTGTTTTTTTTTTCAATTCTTGATTACTTTTCCCATCATTAAAGAGTTCAAAACAAAGAAGGCTCATGATCAATGCCTTGTACGGTGAAAAGTATTGAGAATGAATTAAAAAAAAGAAAAAAAAGAAGTACATACGGATTATTGTTCTTTTAAACCTTTGAGTTTTTAGGTGAAAAAAAAAAAGAAATCTGAAAAGTGGGTTACTTTTTCAACGGAAAAATATTGTGTGAAAAAAAGAAAAAAAGAAAAAAAGAAAAAGAAAAAGAAAAAGTGAATACGATATCGTATCATACATATTATCATTCAAAGAGAAGGAAAAAACACAAAGGTTGTTATTTCAAGGGTTTTTGGGTGCTACGAATTCATTGGAAGACACGAATCGGACAGATTCGGTGTCCTTCGAATCAATCAGACAGTCTTGTGCAAGATTAATGATGATTGAAGCTTTTAGAAGTTGATGGTAGGCACAGAAGGTAAAGATTGAGTTAATCAGATGGTGACGAAGGATTCAAACTTCTCCATAGAACCCTTCAATGGTCATATTGATTTTACCCTATGGCAACAATGAGTGAAAAATATTCTTACGTTTGAGGGAAATGTTAAGGCTCTTAAGAAGAAATTCGACAAGCTGAAAAAGTTGATGGATGATGAGTGGCTAGAGTTGAGGGATCTAGCAAATGACAGGATCCAATTGTTTCTAGTAGATAACACTCTTCATGAGGTTATTGGTTTGAAGGATCCAGAAGAAGTTTAGACAAAGTTAAAGAGCACGTACAAGTCTAAGTCATTGACAAATCGATTGTTTTGAAGAAACAATTATATGGCTTTTACTTGTTAGATGGAGTGAAATTTGAGATGTACATTGATGAGTTCAATAGAATTCTTATGTGAAGATCGAAGAAGAGGACAAGGCACTTATCCTGTTGGCATCATTGCCTCCTTCATTTGACCACATTGTGACTACACTGTTGTTTGGTAAGGATAATCTCAAACTTGACGATGTTATTACTGCTTTACTGATGAATGAGACACGATGAAAAAATAGTGGTGAAGGAATGTTGGATGAGGGTAATGCCTTGGTTACAGTTGGTGGTCAGGGTAGAGAAAGATCAAATGGGAAATAGGAATATGATAAGAATAGAGGTTGCTCCAAGTCACAAGGTCGTAAAATAATTTGTTAATATTGCGATGAAGAGGATCATATAAGAAAGAATTGTCCAAAGCGTAAAAAGGATAAAAAGGAAAAAAAAAGACAAGGAGAGTGGAGAAAAATCATCTACTACTGGTGTCACGAAAGAGTGGAGTGATGGAGATGTCTATCCCACTACTTTACTAGGTACAAATATTTCAGAATGAATTTTAGATTCGGATTGTTCGTTTTATATGTGTTCAGTTAGAGAACAGTTTGTTACATATCATGAATGTGATAAGGGTGTAGTCAAACTGGCAAATGATGCTGAAAGCAACGTTGTTGGGATTGAGACTGTACGGATTAGCATATTTGATGGGATTATGAGAGCTGTGACAAGGGTTAAACATGTGCCGAACTTAAGAAAGAATTTGATTTCATTGGGAACACTGGATGCGAGAGGCTACAAGTGTTCATCTGAAAGTAGAGTTCTTAAGGTCTCTAAAGGGGCCTTGGTTGTGATGCAAGGATAGATAGATGAAAATCTATACAGACTTGCAGGGAGTGTTGAAACAGATGGTATTTCTGTTGAAACTCAGGCAAGGGGTACAGATGGAAGACAGAGACTGTAGAAAGTTCAAGTTGTGAACAAGTGTAGATCTGAAAAGAAACGAGTTTCTTTTGCTTCAGATTTTGTGAGTGGAAGTGATCTCCGCTGATGCTGCAGCAGTGGAAGAGGCGGAGTCACATCACATCATACAGTGGTGAGCTGTACGAGACACCTAGATGGGGTGTGGGCTTTGCCGGTTTTGGGTGTAGCAGTTTGGCAGAGACAGGTTTACAGAATCAACATCAATGGATTTTCTTCAAGGTGGCTTGCAGAATCCAAGCCAGGTGGAGATTTGATGGGTTTGGTGTCTTGTATTATGTGGGGTCCACATAGTTATTGGGTTGTACTTATATTAGGGTTTGGGTTTATTATATGTATGGGGATAAACTTGTAATTGTGTAGGATTAAGATTTGTAGGTTTGCCTATATATTGTCTCTGTGTGGAAAACCTAGGTAAGATCTAAGCAAAGGAGAAAACACTTTCTCAGGTAGAGAGAGAGAGGTGTAGAGCTTTCTTGGAAATAAAGAATTCTCTGTTTCTTTGTGATGGAGGTAGGTATTCCGGCTTGGGTAATGAACACAGCAAATCCTGTGTTTTTGTGTTTTGCTTGATCTTCGTTCCTTCTTTGATTTACGTGTTCATCCCTAATACATTCTATTGGAGGATATTCAATTTATCTAGGATCCAATTTAATCTATTGGAGTTCCTACAAGCAGTTTAGTGTTGCTCGCTCAAGCATAGAAGCTAAGTACAAATCTTTATCTAATACTGCAGCGGAAGTCTCATGGATTCGTTATCTTCTAGATGAAGTTGGCTATAAGCTACCAACACCACCTATTTTATGGTGTGATAACATAGGTGCTACATATCTTTCCTCCAACCATGTGCTATATGTTCGTACCAAGCACATTGAGATCGACTACCATTTCATACATGATCTTGTTCAGTGGTGTCACCTTCAAGTTTGGTTCATCTCCAGTCATGACCAATTTGCTGATTACCTGACAAAGCCTCTAAGCATTACTCGGTTTCAATGGCTCAGGTCCAAATCCAACATTCTTCCTATCCCGCTGGATTTGAGAGGGGCTGTTAAGGATCAGTCATGATCAGTTATGACACTTCATAACCCCACTATATACATGTCTCCATTATATAAGCATCCATTAATGTTAAACTGTAAAACTGAACAACTATACAAATTGATATCTATTTAACCGATTGTATACTCAGATAAAATATGAAATGAAATTAAGCTTTCAGAACTCAAACTGTTGTATTGAGTTTTCACAGTGATTGAGGGATCGAATTAGATTGCATCGGTTAGGATCAGTCGACTAAGATTGGGATCGGCTAGGGCGGAATAAGTATTTCTGTTCATTATGCAGTAGATTAATTTAGGTAAAGCGATCAATTCTCTTTAGATTGAGAGGCAGATAAGTTGTAGAAACACAAATCCAGAGCATTGATCCGAGCAATAGATCAATAGGCCCTATTATCGCTGTCCTGGCCGTGATAGCCATCTTGGGCGTCATTGGGATAATCGGGCGTCTCTGTTCTGGAGGATAATCATGCCTCGGGTATTTAAGAGCTCTTCTTCGTATGACACTTGAGAAGTAACGGGAAGAACAAACAAAGATGATTGGAATTCAGGTTTTGTTAACTCAATTTCTTATGGATTAGTTAAGACGTCACCAGTGAACCAACCCACTGTTAGCTCAATTTCTTATGCATCAGTGAAGAAGTCGCCAGTGAACCCACCCACAGTTACTCAAGTCTCCATTACGACTTCCACCAAATCATTCTCCCAAAGTTACTCACAAATGGATATGCTTGCTCCCACCACCACCTTCAACTCCCTCCGTTCTTCGGAACAATCCAGTTGATTTTGCTGTCAATGGGAAGAGTACCATTATACCTGAGCAGGAAGCCTCCAAAAGCTCACCAGCAAGGAGTGACGAAGGTACTCGGATACCGAACAACTTAGCACCACCACTTTCTGCAGCTTTCTCGAAGCACTCGGCCAAGGCATTTCTGTCTTCCAATAAGCTGGTTTTCTGTTCTTACGAATCACTGAAGTAACGGCGTTAGTTTGGTCATTAGAAGATACACACCCTAAATCATCATCACATGGTCATAAAATACATGCATGATAAAATGCTGGGAATGGTTGGGTAGTTGGATAACCTTACAAGTTTTGCTTGGTAAGACCAAACCCACCCAAAAACCATCAAAAAAAAGTTCTAGGCCTAAGCTAGGTTGAGGCGTTGGGTTGAGCCTAACCTAGCCCTGCCTTGCCCTTTACATATTTTTATTAAAAACCCTTTTCTTTTTTTTTTTGAAATAACATGAAAATGACAATATGAACCAGGGAGGCGGGAGCATAGTTATTTAATTCTCCAAATTATTCACGAATTATTCTTTCGAATCGAATAATACGAATAACTCTTCCGAATTCGAATTATATTCAATGATTCTTTAAAATTCTCGCATTTTTTGTCTAGAAATAAATATGGCGAATAATTCTTACGAATCTGAATTATACCGAATAATTCTTATACTTAAAAAACTATTCATATCCTAGTGGAGGACTTAAGCCTTAACTACTATTTTCAAACAAAGTTTTTCGAAAAAAAAAACTTAATGCCTTAACTATTTGTGTCTTTTCCAATCTAGGACTAATTATAAGTCTAAAAATCTAATCATAATACAAAACCAATCATTAATTTCATTTTTTTTATTACGTGAGATTAAATTTGAATATAAAAATCAAATCATAATACAAAGCAAATCATTAATTTCGTTTAAAAATGTGAAATTAAATATGATATAAAAATCATAATACAAAGCAAGTCATTACTTTCGTGTGCTTTTCCAATTGTGATTAAATATGTGTCTAAAAATAAATATTATAATACAAACCATGAGGAAGTAATTAACGAACATGAAAAAGAGATAGATTTCATGAGGATGATTAGATGAATTTATGAATATGTTTGATTTTATGAACATCAGTTCCATTAAATTGGTATTGCAATCATAATAAAATCTAATGATCTACATTATATATGTAATGAAATCTAACAAATGGTTTATCAAAAAAAAAAATCTAACAAATCTACCTTTATATAAACATGTCCATTTATTATGTATTATATTATTATTTATAAATTAAATATTATTTTAATATCATTTGTATATTATATAGGTGTGATAATTGATTGATAGTATGAAATAAGAACATCAAATATTAAAAATTAATATTCAAATTTTTTGTCTGAATTTTTTTAAAACAAAAGAATAGTTCGGGAGAGAGAGAGAGAGAGAGAATGGAAGCCGCGTTGTTGGAGGGAGCAATAAGCGGGGAAGTGGAGGAGAGAGGCTGAGAGGGGGGTGAGGCATGGGCAAAATTAAAATTTAAAAGAATGAAATATCTCAAATTTTTTCAAAGATGATAGAGTCGAGGAAACAGGCAAGAAATCCAGAGTTTCCTGTTATAACCGTTCCGCAGTTTGGCGTACTTTTGAAGTCCGCAGTTTGGTGTGCTTTTGGATTTCACTTTTCCGTTTTCCTGCTTTTCCTTGTCCTCGAGCTGTACGATTTGGGGTTTTCCATTAGTGTGTAGTTTGTTACTGGTATGGAACCAGGTTCTTCATCAGCTACCTCTTCGGAGGGGCCTACTGAGGTTACAACTTTGGAGCATAGTCCAGATCCCAGGTCTCGTCTCTCACGGTCCCCCACCCGTGGATCCTGTTTCTGATAATGATGTTTTGGTTATATCCAAAGACGAGGATCCATCATTACGATGCTCATCTGAACTGACTCTGGTGGGGAAAGTTATTTCGACTAAACCTGTTCGTCGTCAAGCGGTCCTAGAAGGTTTACCTATCCTAGAGGGTTTACCTAAAGCCTGGAGTACCATCGGTGGAGTTCATGCCAAGGTTTTCAAACCTAATACTTTCACATTTTTACTTTTAACCATATGGTCGATCTCATCCATGTTCTTTCTAAGGCTCCTTGCTCAGTGGCGGGTAACCTTATTATATTGGATCGGTGGAATCCGGAAGGTGTTTGGGATTTTGAGCATTTTCCTATATGGGTGCAGTTTTTTGGGGTCATGTCCGAGCTGATTACTAATAACATGGGTCCTAAAATTGTTGGCAAAGTTGGGAGTTCTAATCGTATCATGTCGCTTGATGGCATTGTTGGGGGCAAAAGATTCAGTTGTCTTAGAGCTAGCATTATGTGGCCTCTCAATGTTCCCCTGTGGGACTCGTTTATCTTGAAACGGAAATTGCATGAAGATCAGTTAGTTCTCTTGCGTTATAAGCGGCTGCCATTATTTTGTTTCTACTGTGGGTTGACTGGTCATGAGTATGAACGGTGCTCTAACACTACGGTGTTAGAGCACGCTCAAATGTTCTCTGCTTTGACTTCGGCTATTGGTTCAACTCCATCTTCTTCAGTACCGGCAGTGCCGGTTCCGACGGTCAGTGGTGTTTCCACGGAGATCAAGGTTGGTCAGTCTACAGCAGGCTGTCAAAATTACCAGTTTACCTTTTCAAAGATTTTTCTTCTTCTTTGGTCCTGGATGCTCCACGTGGCCCTCTATCTAGTGATTTCTCTGGACCTTCGACTCTCGAAGCTTCAGATCCAAATCCTCTCCTGCGGCTGATCCAAGGGGTTGGGGATCAGTTGGCCTGCCTACCAATACATGGGGAGGTGGGCTGGCTGAAATCCCGCCCTTGGCAAGCGGCAGGTCGGCAGGAGACGATTTGGTTGCCCAAACTTCTCATGTAATCCAAGCTATTCACTCCTCAAGTCCAGCTGTTATGCATCTTTCTAGTGGGTCTATGTTTTCGGATCGCATCGGGTCGGATCCTACTTGTAATCTCGGTTCCACTCAGGTTGTTTTGTCAGTTTCTCAACGGGAGTTTATTCAAAACTATATTTCACAAAACCCATCTTTAGCATCCCTGATTCTCAGTTTAGCTCCACAACTCTCTGGTCTTTCACTTGCTCACCCGCCCCCCTTGTCCCAGGCTGAGCCCCTCCCATTTTCTAATCCCCAAGTTTCGATCTCCATTGCCTTTCCACTGCCCTATATTTCTTCACCTTTTATGGATCCCACTCCTCTCGAGCCAGACGGCCACGACAATCTATAGAACATGAAGTGGAGCATACACAGAAGCAAACCGGCTATTTTTTAACTTTGGACCCCGCAGAAGCTGGGGGAAATCAGCCCCATAGGGAGCCATGAAGCTGTTGAGTTGGAACTGCCAGGGGTTAGGGAGGCCATTGACAGTTCGGACATTGTTTCACCTCTTACGTACAGTGAAACCTAACATTGTTTTTTGGATGGAAACTCGGCTTTCTCAGACTAAATTTCAGAAGTTATTTCGTCAATCTTGTTTTACCAATATTTTTGTGGTAGACCCCTATAATTCTGCCGATGGCTTAGCATTATTATGGCGGCAGCAGATCAATATTACAGTTTTGTTCACCTCTCCCAGGATGTTTGACTGTTAGGTGAGCATTCTAAATTTTCTGCCCTTCTTTTTATCCTGTATTTATGGGGATCCGATTAAAAATCGCAGTCCCCTTGTTTGGCAACATTTAGAGCTTCTGGCACGCACTAGACGATTACCATGGCTCTACTGTGGAGATTTTAATTTGTTTTTGTCTTGGTGTGAAAAAATTAGGGATCGTGAATATTGTCCCTATGATTCTGCTTCATTTCAGCATATGATTAATCAGTGCCAATTTATGGAATTGCCATCACAGGGACCTTATTTTACTTGGTCCAATCGTCGTGCTGGTGCGGCAAATATCAGAATTAAATTAAATCGTGTTTTTTGCTAATGTTAAATGGTGTAACTCTTATACACAGGTAGTGGTTTTGGTCCAACCAGCTTTGGGGTCTGATCACAACCCGATTGTTTTAAATACCCACTACTCCTCTCTTTGGGCTCGACGACCATTCCACTATGAAATCATGTGGTCCAGCCACCCGGATTGTCGTCGGGTTCTCAAGCAGTGTTGGAACTCCATGGGTGTTGTCAATGGATTCAGTTCAGTCCCCCAGATCAAGCCATGTGGCTGAAACACAAACACAATAGTAAATTGGACAGGATATACCCCGGGGCCACTCCGATGCCAAAGTTAGAGGATTCCAAAGACAAGTAGAAAGAACTATTAATGAAACACTAGAACTCCTTAAAGATGGGGTTTCCTAAGATACGAGAGCTTCAATAACTTCCTCCTCTCTGATGAGATAGAACTTGGGATAAAGATGGAGCAAAGGTTATCTCTAAGGAACTTTGTCAGAGCTATACATGAAGGTTGATGCTTTCATTTTGGGTAAGAAGTTCAGGATCCCTTGCAATCGATTTCGCTACTTATAGGTCCAAGAGGGCGCTTCCCGAACAAGCTCCTCCCCACCTACCACTATCTCCATCATCTGTCATCTAGAGGACAATAGGTATAGGGGATTATGATCCCCTAGGGCAGCGCTTGGATGTCTTGTCAGTCATTTACGATCCCAATCGACTTTCTTCGAATCCCCTTTCATCCACGTCCTCAATTTCTTCCAACAATAGTAGTTGTCCTTTCTCTTTTATCAAGCATAAACCTTACTTTTTACAGATTCGGTCCATGATATGGTGACCTGGTAAGTCAAATCCGTCTACTTGGCATTTATGGTGGTTGTCGATATTTATGAGCATTAATGATAGACCATTGAATGTCTAGCTACCTCCATCAATCTATCAAATCATGGCCCGATTGCACAGATGGGGGTCGAACATGATTTTATTTTTCACACATTTCTTACCCCTCATGCTTCGTACCTTGGATGCATGCCATGTGTCCCATTCTTCAAGGGCCATCATAGATTCCTCATCCATGGTCTAATTTAAACCTGTTAGTATTTTACCCTAACAGAACCCCTTTGCCTCCTTCGTGTCGTTCCGACCAGAGGAGACACATTTATGGGGGAAAACACTTATTCTTCTGCACGTGGAGATATCTCCGCCGATTTTTTGACGTTACAGTAGTTAGGAGCCACCTTCTCTCCCACTTTTTCAAGACTTGAATGCCCATGTCCTTTGCGTGACATTTGTAACGTTTCGTAACAGCCTGAGTTGGTCCTCATTAAATGCTCCTGGTAACGTTTTTGACTTGATCGAGCCATCGCTTCAAACTATTGGTGCTAATCCCTCCATTTTTCATCCATCAGGTTGTTTCCCTGCCCAAGTGTCATATCCGCAGCCTAATTGATAGTCACACCCCTCGAAACCATCATGACTATAAGATGGGAACCACCTGTCTGTAAACTTATAAAAATACCGCCTACTTAACTCAACTTCTTCCTCATATTTGATCATCTACAGTGCTTTCTCAGAGTTTGCCTCGCCTTAAGCTTTTTCGTTCAAAGTATTCATTATCGTGCAGGGCACTTCTTCTCCTTCACGAAGAATTTTTGGTGATCTTCTTGCTTTCCAAGTAAGTCCCGAGCTTTCTTCTTCTGTTTTTTTCTTTAGATTCTTGTCATTTCAACCTTAACTAGTCATAGCTAGTGATAAGGTTGTTGTTAGTCGAGCTTCCGAGCCTACTCTGCGTCGATTGCAGCTTCGACAATTTACCCAGGGTGAGGGTAGCTCAAGTGGTAACCCTGAAAGTCCTCCCCATGACGCTTCTGGTGCGACTGGTCCTCACTATGTGGCTTTTTCACTGAAATCCCTGATGACCGAGGCCAAAATTCAGGATCTTAGAGTTTCTTTTCTTATCATCGACTCGGTTGAGTTGATAACTTCGGACGAAGGAGATCGAGCCAGCCACTCTTATTCCCATAGGATGGTGCTTAATTATAACATGTTCTTGTCTGGTTTTCGTTTCCTTTGCCATCCCCTCTTTTTCGAGATCTTGGGCTATTATGGTTTGGCCCCCACTTAGCTTCCGCCCAATTCTTGGGCTCATATCCATTCCTTCATCATCTTCTTTCTCCGGTGTCGAGAGCCTCCCACCTTGAGATTCTTCCAATATTTATTCGACATCGGAGTTATCACTTAGACTAAGCGTCTGACCCACAAGATCGAGCCCAACGAGACATATTATTTCTTTCGCCGGTATTTGAAGGAGGTTCCCCTGATGATCGAGTCCACCCCCTCCTCCGTCCCCCACTAGAATGAAAAATTCTTTGGTGCCATAGTGGAACAAGAGAATAATCTGATGGGCATGTCTGTCTTTCCCATCGATAATCGATGGTAGTTCATCGATCACTCGGTTGTAGGGGTCGCTCTTGTCTTAACACCTCTTGAAGCGAAGACTCTTCAGAGACTAAAAGAAAGAGGGAGAGCAGTCCAGTACAAGGACCTGAGCAACAACAAGTTCCTGTTCCTATACGGGCTGAGTAAGTTCCCTTTCGACCCTTGATAATACTTACTTGTCATTCTGCATTCACTTTGTATTTCCATTCGACCCTTAATGTTGACTGGTTTGTTTTTTGTGTAGTAGAGGGTCTTGATGATAGCATGTGGGATGATCTGATGGGGGCAGACTTGTTCCGCCACCAGAAGCGGGAAAGGGAGGAGACAATCACTATAGTGGCCCAAAAGTTGAAGGCTCTTGAGAGGGCCATCGATACAACTCCTGTCCTTCCTGCATATATCCCCCCACTACCTTCAGAGGACGTAGTTCCATCTTTCGACCTTTCAACCAATGTCAATCCTTCCACTGAACCCAAGCCGGTAGGTGAGCCATCTTCTTCCCAAGCATTCGACCCTCTAGCCCCCACGGAGGAGCCTGTTGCCCCCCCCCCGATCATCGACATTGCCGAGGATGGTATGTTCTGCTCTTACTTTCTTCTTAGTTCCCTTCTGTTTCGGTCTCCAAAATATATTTTTAAGCGTTTCTCATTTCCTATTTTTTGCAGAGGACAATGACCAGGCCATGGTCTCAGAGACTTTGCGTCGGTCGAAGTGGAGAAAGATCACCTCTGAGACCCTCAGGATAATCTTCCCCGAGGACACTTCCCAAGATATCCTTCAAAGGATTCTAAAAAGACCTTTGCCACTGCAGTCCCTTCCACAACCAGATGCGACTGCCCGCTTTGCTCCTGCTAGTCTTTCAAGCAGTGCTTCTCTCATTTCCTAGCATCCCAGAGATCCCCTCGCCCCTCCCAAGGTCGCAGATGCCAGTTCGATGGCCAGTGCAGCCTCTCTAGGTTCTTCTTTTCTCCTTGGCATAACATCGACCACAGCTAGCACCTCAACAACAGAAACATCACAGCATTCTAGTTCAGCAATCCCAGCACTGCCATCCAGCTCAGCAATCCCAGCACTACCATCCAGCTCAGCAATCCTAGTGTCACCATCTATCCCTACTGATTTGACGGTGGTGACCACCTTCCAACCAATTTCAGGGGGCTTGCCTCCAGTAGCCCCCTCCATCTTTCCACAGATATCCACTGTCCATACCAGTACAGTCTTCCCCCTCTTCCGTACCTGTGGATGCCGCTTCCAAAAGTGAGGGTCCAGCCCTGATGCCTCCTGTCTTTACTCATGACCTTGCTTTGACCCAAAGCTCGATCCCCAATCTGGCAAGTTCAAACTTCACAGTGGCCTCGACCCAAAGTTCCACCCCTACACTTGCCGGTTCTAGTTCTATAGTGGAGCCAACATTATTTACTCCCCGATGGAAGGTCCTTGTCACAAACAATGGTATATACAACCAACCTGTGGCTCAGGAGATAGTCCACCATGCTTGTCTATCCGCGGATGCGGATACCTTTAGGTAAGCCAAGCTTAAGACCGTAGATCAGAGCCAATGTGCGGCCCTATACCAGGTGAGTCATTATTTTGCTCTTGCTATATTTTCTCCTATCTTACTCTTCTTCTTTTTTTGAACTCGTACTTATCTGGTGTCCTCTTTGGTACGTTTTGCAGTTGATGTGTGGAACAAATTACTATCATAAGACACTAGTGGGATCCATACGCAAGCTTGAGGAGGTGCAGACCCTGGCACAATAGAGTAGGGAACTTCTTTCGATCGCCTTCGCAGAGCTCGACCAGGTCATCCGCGATCGAGATGCTACCATTCTAGCTCTGACAGAGGCTGAGCAAAACTGGATCGAGGAGAGAGACAACATGTCCTCTGAACTAGAGGTTGTTGAACAAGAGAGGGATGACGTGGAGGCCCACGCTAAGGAGGCGGAGGATCGAGCCAATGATGCTGAGATAAGACGACGATCTGCCGAAGCATCTTTAGACCTGAATCGGAGGTGGCTTACTGACGAAAAGACCAAGTACAGGTGGTTCGATGAGCATTTCACCACCCGTGCCAAAGTCTTTGAGGCTACCCAGAAAGAATTGGCAGCGATGAGGCTATCCAACGAGGTTATTTCAGACCAGCTTGGGGCAACAACTGCTCTCAACAATCAACTGGAGCAAGAAGTTAAAGAACTCTAGAAGGCCCGTGACTTACTGAGAGGGGAGAAGGCTAACCTATTGGTGGAAAATGATAGGTTGCAGGCTAAGTTGACCCACACCCTGACCAAAGAGAACACCCTCAAAGAAGAGATAGCCAGCATGAAGAATCAGGGTGTCGACCTGCAGCCTTCCGTGACTCGTCTGGCCAAAGAATTGGCCCAGGTTTAGGTGACCACAGCTCTTCTGACCCAAGATTTTATTCAAGACCACACAGTTTTGGCCCAGGATAAGGAGAAGACCCTAAGAATCTTGATGGAATCTGACGATATGGAGGGTCTTTTCAGGAAAGAGAGGGCTCGAGCAATCAGGAAAGCCCTCCTCTTTGTCCACTCGCAGTTGTCTACTCATCTCCCATCCTTCGACTTTTCCTACAATCCCCTCATGAACAAGGTGATTCGAGATAGACTTAGTCAACCTTCGACTCTCCCTCCTTCAGCGGTCTCTAGTACTGAATTGGCAATGGTAGTACCTTCTCCTCAAGAGATTGCTCCTTTATCTATTGTTCCACCACAAGAAACCCTAGGAACGACTTCTGAAGATTCCTCTACTATCCCTTCAGAAGAAACCCCAGGTACCACATCTTCAGAAACACCTCCGGTAGAAGCATTGCCTATAGAATCTCTCAAGAGTCAAGACTGACCACAGAACTTTTTTCTTTTTCTTATCTCTCTTTTTTTTGTGTAAGCCCCTTGGGTGCTTCTTCTTTTTGTAAGGGTATTTTTTTTTTATGTAACTGCTACTATCAATGTACTTATTTTTTTTTCCTTTGCACTTTTCTTGCCTGATACTTAGTAACCACACTTCTACCCCACTGTCTGATAGTACTGTGCTATGCTTACAACTATGAGACAGAATCAAAGAGCTTTTGATGTTCGAACCAAAGTCAAAGACTACCCCTTAAGTTGATGGGCTTAGTCTCTGACTGAGGGGATCTACTTTTTTATTTCAAAACCCTTAGGCCTTGTCCTTTGAGCCCATAGGTGTCTTCCTTGCTAGCCCCATCAGCCTTTGTTGTTCAAAACCCATAAGCCTTTTCTTTTCGAGACTCATAGGCCTTTTTTTTTTGAGATCTATAGGTCTTTTCTTTTTGAGACCCGTAGGCCTTTTCTTTTCGAGACCCGTAGGTCTTTTCTTTTCGAGATCGTAGGCCTGTTCTTTTCGAGACCCGTAGGCCTGTTCTTTTCGAGACCTACAGGTCTTTTCTTTTCGAGATCCGTAGGCCTTTGCTTTTTGAGCTAAAGTCAAAGACTACCCCTCAAGTAGATAGTCTTTTACTAAGGCTATCTACTGACTCGAATAAAGATGACTTTAAGTGTGAAAGAATTTTTCATTGACTACAAGAAAAACTTTACACATAGTATCTTCGGAGGTTTTTAGAATGTCAAGTGCGTAGTATGGCCGACCCCCCCCCCATTTTCTCTAAGTGATACGATCCTGGTCTAGTAGCTTTTGCAACCCGGTATGGCCCCTCCCAATTTGGAGTTAGCTTGGCTTGCTGAGTAGGTGTAGTTACAGATGTCGAATGTAGGACCAAGTCACCCACTTGAAACAAATTCTCCTTGACCCTGGAGTTGTAGTACTTAACTGTTTTTTGCTGGTATGCTACTATGTGTAGTCGAGCAGTCTCATGAACATCTTCCAGAAGGTCCAGGTCTATAAGTAGAATGGCTTTGTTGATATCTTCTTTAAAATTCATCACTCGATATTTTTTTCCACCACTTCGACTGGGATAACAGCTTCTGACCCGAAAACAAGCTTGAAAGGAGTAGCTCTTGTGGCAGTTCTTTCTATGGTTCGATACGACCATACTATACTGGGCAACTCTTGAGCCCATAATTTATTCTTCTCTTCCACTCGTCGTGCTAAACCATGTAGCAAGGTGCGGTTAGTGATCTCTATCTGCCCATCAATCTCCGGATGTGCCACTGACGTAAATCTATGACCAATGCGATGGTCGAAGTAGAATTTTTGAAAAACCTAACTCGAGAACTGTGGTCCATTATCTGTAATCAATACTTGTGGGATCTCATACTTGTAGAGTACATCAAGTTTAAAGAACTCTACTACTTTATGTGTGGTAACCTTTGCCATTGTCTTTACTTCGATCCATTTGGTGAAGTAATCAATTACTACTAGAATATACTGGAGCTGTCCTTTCGCTTGCAGGAAGGGTCCCAAAATATTCATACCCCAAACCGCGAAGGGGATAGATGATGGGATAGGCTGCAGTTGGGCACACAGGCGGTGGGATACAGTAGCATGCTTTTGGCACGGTTCGCAGGTTTGGCATATCTCTCGTAATCCTTCATCATATGGGGCCAATGGTAACCCATTCGAATAATCTTGAAACACATGATGCGTTCGCATTAGTGGGTTCCACAGATTCACTCATGTACCTCTGCCATGATATATTCGTCCTTTGATGGGGGGACGCAGCGGAGTAAAGGTAGAGTATGGGATTTCTGATATAGTACCTCGTCATGAATGACGTACGACCCCACCTGGGCCTGAATGCGTCGAGCTTCCTTTTTGTCTTCTGGCAGCACATTCTCCCTTAATTTAGTAGAGGATCCATCTAGTAGGGCTCGATGTCTACGAGCATAACTTCAGCCACTGAGTTGATGCTTTGTTGAGACAAATATTTCACATACATTGGTATTTTGAAATTGCTTAGATCGCTCGACCCCAGGTGGGAGAGTGCATCTGCTTTTGTATTCTAATCACGGAGTTTGCTGATCATCTCAAACTTCTCCAAGGGTTTGATTAGTTATTTCACTAGGGCCAGATATTTGGTAAGATGTTCCTGTCGGGCTTCATAGACCCCCGTACTTGCCACACAACCACCTGATAATCTCCATGAACCAGCAGGTGCAATACTGCCAGTTTTCTAGCTAACTTAAGCCCAACAACCAGGGCCTCGTATTCTGCCACATTGTTGGTCATTGAGAAGCCAAAACGTACTGATGTTAATACCTTGAACCCCTCGGGACTAATGAGGACAATTCCTGCTCCAGCATATTCCTTGTTGGAAGCTCCGTCTATGTACATGACCCAGGAAGGTTCTTTGAGACTGAGAAAAATCTTGACTTTAACTTCTTCAAGTGCTCTTTCAGCATTCGACCCCTCTTCTTCTCCATTCGATAAGGTGCTCTCTATCAGGAAATTCGTCAATGCTTGTGCTTTGATAGTAGTCCAGGATTGAAACTTGAGATCGAATTTTCCCAACTCAACTTCCCAATTGGTCATTCGGCCCGACACATCTACTTTAAAGAGGAACCTACTCAAGGGTTGATCCGTTAGTATGGTGATGGAGTGAGACTGAAAATATAGCCATAATTTTTAGGCAAAAATGACCACAGCTAGGGATAATTTCTCTATAGATTGGTACATAATCTCTGCATCGAGTAACACATTGTTGAAGTAGTAGATAGGATGCTACAGCTTGTCTATCTCCTTAATTAATACCCCACTGATAGTACAAGGGGACACCACCAAGTAGATTAGCAGATTGTCTCATGTCTCCGACTTCACCAGCAATGGAGGGGTAGATAAGTACCTCTTAAGGCTCTGGAACCCTTCCTCACATTCTGTCGTCCATTCGAAGGTTTTGGATCCCTTAAGAGTCTTAAAAAAATGGGAGGCATTGATTAGGAGACCTGGACATGAACCTCCCCAATGCTACGATCCGCCTTGTAAGCACCTGCATTTGCTTCGGAGTTGTTGGAGACTTCATACTTTGGATTGCCTCGATCTTAGCTGGGTTGGCCTCGATCCCCCTTTGTGACACCATAAACCCCAGGAACTTACCAGACTATACACCAAAGGCACATTTTGAGGGATTAAGGCGCATAGAATTCCCTACCATGAAGACTTCTTTGAGACCTTTCAGATGATCAGGCACCTTGGCTGTCTTGACCAGGAAGTCATCTACTTATGCCTCCATGTTTCGATCAATCTGCTTTTCAAATGCTTTGTTGATGAGTCTCTAATACGTGGCTCCTGCATTCTTGAGCCCGAAAGGCATCACAGTATAGCAATAAGTACTTTTACTAGTGATGAAGGTCGTATTCTCCTCATCTTCTTTGGTCATCTTAATTTGATTATACCCAGAATACACATCTAGAAAAGATAATAGCTTGTGCTCGACAGTGGCGTCTATGAGCTGATCTATTGGAGGTAAGGGGTAGGAATATTTGTGGCATGCTTTATTTAAATCTATAAAATCAGTACAAACACGCCAATGCTCGTCAGACTTAGGCACCAGTGCAACGTTGGCCAACTAGTCTGGATAGTACACTTCCCAGATAAATCCAGCTTTCAACAACTTTTTGACCTCTCGATCGATGAATACTTCCTTTTCTGTCGATACGGCTCTTTTCTTCTGTTGGATAGGGCGTTGATGAGGATCAATCTTTGAGTGGTGCTCTATGGTCAATCGTGGAATCTCGAGCATATCTTCTGGAGTCTAGGCAAATACATCTATAAGACCCGTATCAAACTAACCGGTCTTACCACCTTGTACCAGGTCTACCTATCATGGTCGAGCCACATGGACCAAGTGTGTGAAAGAAATCACAAGACCAGGTATGAAATTGACCCAAAAACAGTAAATTTGAGGTTAGGGTCACATGCCTAAACAGGTAGGGTCGACCCCACCTCAACAGAGTCCAACCCATGACTTTTCAGTCCTAGGGTCGGATGACTTGAGACCCTAGGGTCGACGGATCCTGCGACCCTAGCATCGACCCTAGGATGACAGACTGAAACCGTAATTAGGAAAATTTTCTAATTTCAAGGGGATGCTTTTCTAATCTCGATGGGACTTATTTTGGGAGGTTTTCCTCTATAAATAGGACGTCCCTTAGCCTCTTTCACTCCTTTTGAAATCCTAATTGAAAGTGAGAGAAAGAGAAGAGAAGGAGAAGAGAAGGAGAATTAGAGAAGAAGACTAAGGAGAAGAAATTCAGAGAAATCTCTGAATCTCAGCAACCCTAAGGTATGAATACATTCTCCATGAATTATGTAAGACCGTAGAATAGTTCATGAATAGGGTAGGATCTAGGAGAAACTCAAATCATCCATCCATGGATAAATTCCAATGGAATCTATGGAGGAAATCATTGTAAACAAAGTAAAGTGTGTAACTTGGAGTTTTGAGCCATAGAACAATGATAGAATGGACTATAAAAGAGTCAAATGATCCAAACATGAAAGAATGGACTGTGAGATGAAAGGTCGACTCAAACTACGTGTGGTAGCACGTAGGGTCGATTGGTAACCGTCCCTACTAGACTACAGGATCGACCCCATGCTCTCGGGAAGTCCAAGGAGGCTATGGTCGCACCTAGGATCGATGGGTAACCGACCCTATAACTGACCCTACACCCTGGGGTCTCAGAAAACTGTTACCCTACCTGCGACCCAACCTGCGACCCTAGCTATACAGCAGGCTTAAAATTGTTGGAATTAATTCTAATTAAAATCTATCGACTTGTTAGGTTCTCCTAGTGATATAAAAGTGATTCTTAAAGCTTGAAAGAGGATCTACACTCAATCAAAGGTGAAAGAACAAGACGTAAACTAATTGGCTAATAATAAACTATTTTTGTTTGTTGAGTCCAATACCATGTATGATGTTATGATTGTATGATTGTAATGTGCATATCACATGTCATCTACTATTCTTGTTATTACTGTTCATGCATATTTAATTCAGTTTATTTACAACATGATGATGATGATGATGCTAGGTATAGACATGTGAATGTTTGTGTGTGGTTAGTGTACTTGATGCGAGTGGGGCATCAGGGGAAGTGTGATGCAGTGCGGTCCTAAGCACTTTAGCCCTATCTCTACTCAAGTCTTGTCCACTAGCATCGTCGTATCGCTATTACCTTAGCAGAACTATTACATCGTAGGGCATCAGGGGAGGTGGTCTCGGACCATGTTCTCTCTTCTAAGAACAACTATAAATCATAAATTTTGAAATAGAAATCCAATGTCTCTGACTCTGCCGGGGGACCTTAGCTCTATCTCTATGGACGTATTGAGGGATGTTGGGGTGAGGCATTGGATACACTGTTTGACATTAGGATTGGATAGTTGCAAGCCTAGTTTGCAAGCCCTCGCCAACAGGGGCTTACGTATTGGTATGGATAGAGCATCAGGGGAAATGTGATGCGGTGCGGTCCTAAGCACTTTAGCTCTATCTCTATTCCATGGTGGGGTGGATGTGGACGACAATGATGTTTGATCCGTTGGGTGGGGTTACACACCCTGTGTATTGAGGTGAGGCGGCCTCCGAACCTTTCTATAGCACATTGCAAACTTATGAACCAGACCAAAGATATGAATTGAATGCATGCATATGTTTGTTGCATTGTTTTGTTTGCTCACTGAGCCGTGATGTGTGCTCATCCTTTTCGAATTCGAATATTTAGTTGATGATGCAGGTATGACAGTGGAAGATTATATGAGTGCTCCCGCATTCGGGCATGTTGCGACGATGGACGCAGAAGATATAATGGAGACACATGATTCATCATGCGAATGCAACTCATGCGTTTTCGATTAGATTTTTATTTGGATTATTGAGTAAATGTAATTGATTATTTATTTATTTATATTTCAGTCAACGAAATATAATTGAATATTTTATTTATGATTATCACATTTAGATTCTCCGATCATTTAATATTTAAGACTTCCGCTATTGTGTATTTACTCTGATTATGGTTGTGGATGTGTATGGTTAAAGCAAACAGACACAGCCTATTTGAGATCCTGATTGAACCGTTGGATTATTAGAGGTTCATCACACCATTCTGAACAGTGCGGAATTGAGGTGTGACAACATCAACATTCACCTTCAAAAACTTAATAAGTTATTGTCATTGTTCTTTTGGGAGAGCTGAGCCAATGAGGAAGGTCTTTTCTGGATGGTAGTCGGCGAATGGCACAGGGATGAGATCTTCGACTGAGTAATCTGCTCGACTGAAAAGTCGTCGTGATATTCGTTTAGCTGGATTACCTGTACGGGCTGATCTTCATCGAGTACAGTCAGGGTAGCTGCGTGACACCTCTTGGACATTGGCTGGTCAGCCTTGCAATATCCGACCCACCACTTAGTTGGAAACTTTATAAGTAGGTAGTAAGTTGATAGGCAAGCCCGTAGCTTATTGAGACCAAATGTGCTATATGGGAAGGGTTTGTATGAATATTTGATATAAATATTGTGTAGCCTGTCAAGTGGGTGCTTGACTAGAATTGGGTAGGTGCCTAGGATGCAGTTGTGGCTGTGAATGCGGGTGATGTTGTAGCATCGGGGTTGTGGGTGCAACCATAGTATTTTGTTGTGTATTGGGTATATACGAAACCCTGATTAGGGTATTGCCCCGTGGAGTAGCCATCACAGTGTGTGATTGGTGAACCACGTTATATCGTGTGTCATGTGGATGATATTGTGTGTGCATTAGAAGTCTGTGTGCTGCAGGTCTGGGTGTACTCACTTGGCAGGCCAAGCCCCTGGTATGGATACCTGTGGGTGTGTGGTTGGTGTGTACACGAAATGTGTTTGATAGATTGTCTGTGAAAACCTCAAGTAGTCAGCTCAAGGCAGCACAGTACAAAGTGATCATCAGCTCTTGGCAGCCACTTGCATAGCATCAGGCCATATCTGAATAGTGGAAAGAAATTTTAGTGGCCACTGATTCACCCCCCCCCCCTCTCAGTGTCAACCTAGGAATCACACTTTCAAAATGAGAGAGACTCTGTTTTTGGTCTCCGCCATCTACATTTTTTGTCTCCACTGTCTTCAAAACGAGAGAGACGTTGAATATGAGCGAGAGATAGAGGCAGCCATTTTTTTTTAAATAAAAAGTAAAGAATCATGCCCAAAGCTAAACACCCATCTGAACCTATCAAGAATGAATATAGAGAGACTAAAATTTAGAGGAACATAAAAAATCAGCCTACCATGAATCAGTAGCAAATCCGAGGAAAGGGGAGGTTTATGATTAAAAAAAAAAATGTAAATGTCATAGTTAATCAAACTTGCTTGAATTGCCTAATGTAAATTTCGAGAGAGCAAAGAGAGAGACGCACTTGAGCCCGGATCTCTCCCAATCATTTCTCCTCCTTGCACAGCCGCCGCCATCAAGCCCTCACCAACATACTCTCTCAACCGACAACCTAGAGTTCTTTCCCCCTCTCTGGTTCTTTTTTTTTTTTTTTTCTCCGTAGCCGATTTCTTCTTCTTTCTTTCACTTCCTCTCAATTCCGAGTATGCAAATGACCAAACCCCTTTTCGAAATCGATCGGTTCCCTTTGTATTCCTCTCTTCTACTTCCTCTACTTCTTTTCTCTCTCTCGAATTTCTGCCAATACCCACTCTCTCTTCCTTTTCTCTTTGGAAAATCGAAAGACCAACACCTTTCTTTCCTCACTCAACCGCAACTCCCTCATTCAATCCATCACCGGTCGGACAATGGGGCCATCGCCGGAGAGAAGATCAAAAATTTCTCTCATCTTTTTCTCTGCTTTCTCCGGCCAGACCCCATGGTTCAGATGCCCTGAATGCGATGGCTACACAAGAGGGGAGAAGATGAGGGAGGGAGAGAGAAAAGGAAAGAGAAGGGTCATATTAGTAATTTTACTAGTTTTTAAAAAATTTCAATCAAAAACAAAAAGGGTAAAAATGTCTAATGCTGATTTCCGTCTCCTCTGTCAGGTACTCGGGTGTAGTTGATGTTTTTTGAAAAGTGTGGATAGTAGATGATGTTTTAAAACTATTTGGGGGGTAGCTGATTTTTTTTCAATAAAATTTCCATGTAAACCGATTTCAAGGACTTTCTTGGTAGCTTGGTACTAGTAATTAGATAGACTTTTGTGTTACTCCTTTTTGAATTCTCTCCACTAATTCATATTCTAGACTTTCATGTTACTCTTTTTTTAATTACTCCACTAATACATATTCTGTAAATTCATCTCTACTGAGATTTTCTCCACCAAAGACTTCCATCTACTTCGATCAATTTTCGAGCGTTGTTAGGTGAAATGAGATTTTCATTTTTAAGTCTACTTCACTCATCAACACTAAATGAAGAAACAAATGTGTAAATCAATAGAGATGCACAACAATAAATATATGTAGATAGGTAATAATGGAGATAATTAAAGTCTAGCAAACCACACGAGAATACATCAATTTTTATGTCGTAAACTTTCCTAGGTTAAAGGAAAAATCTATAGAACCTAGTCCCAGTAAATTTCCACTATAATAATGTGAATATAATCCTCTCAAGTTAAAGCTAAAGGATGCGTTTGGGATAGAAAACTCTTTGAATGAATGAGATTCAAAGATATTGATCGAATGGTCAAAATGCTAGAAGTGTAGAAGCAGCCTAGACAAGAGGACAATGTTCCTTCTTTTTCTCTTTTCTTTTTTCGGTAGAGAGGAATCAAAGTTCCTTGATCAATGCTAGTTAAGGGTTTTCTTTTCGTAAATTTGTAGCCAACTTGGTTAACTTTTCTTAGTGCTTGTCATTCATGACACTTTAACTTTATCCTCAAAAGAAATCTTTTTTTAGGCCCAATTAGCATGCGACTCATGATAAACCCATTTATTTCCTTGTACTTCTTAAAATTTAATCAGTTTTTCTTAGAACACTTTAACTTAACCCATACTCATGCTTCAGGATGAACCTTTTCATTTCTTAAATTCTTATGCAACTTGTGGTTAACTCAAGGGTTTATCATAAGATTTGGGCAAATCCCCCACTTTTGGGCCAGTTAGAGGGCCTTTTATTAATGACATGCATTATGAAAAAATAACCAACTTAAAAAACTTTATTAAGGATTTTAATCAGACCATTTGGTTTAATTTTGATATGATCAGATTGATTTTAATTTTCCTTTTTTCAAATTTATTTATTTGTTATTTTACCATATTTATGTGTCATATATAAACACTTTATGTCCCAAATGCTTTGAGTTTCGTGTAACACAAGTTGTTTGCTAGCGGACAATCTCTTTTACCTACTTTGTCGGTGATTTGATTTTCATGATCAAAGTAAAGTTACCTTTGCATTGGTCGCTGATCCCTTTTTCTTCTCAATAAAGTTCTTTTCCCAAAGAAAATAATTTAAAACACGCAAAGAGTCTGATCAAGTTGAATAACAATTTATAAAATGAAATAGTTCATGAGTTTTGTGTAGAAGCTAGTAAAAGTTCATTTATTATTTAGAAACATTAAGAAAAGTTAATAATGTTGGATTAAGATTTAGGAAATTTTTTGCAAGATTTATCAAATCTTAGACATTAATTTTGGATAGAGGGTAGCGGCAAGTAATTCAAAGACTTATTAATGAGGGTGATCAATTATTAGTTCATAAATTTTTTTTTTCTTTTTTAGGATATTTCACAGACTAGCATATGAAGATGCTAGGTAGGCAAGATGCCAAATGGTTCAAAATTTTCCCGAAATCATCGAAATAGTTTACTTTCATAAGAAATAGCTAGGAAGTACAAACTAGACTCCCTGATTTTGTGCAGGTTCTGCCTGATCAGCCAACCATTGCTATGATTATCCCATTGCTTCTGCAAGCTGGGAAGGAAATAAAACGAAAAGCTAACCTATAAAAGAGAAGTGGGATCTGAATTACGATAATTGACACGAATTGGGTGGGTCCAAATGGAATCTTACATCCTATCAAGGACTAGAAATGCTTAATTACCTGTCCCTTGTACACTGTCATGCACATTGACTCCTGTCTCAGCAATCTGTTGCAAAACTATACAATATAACTTTAACTACCTCATTTACCCTTGGTTTCATGAAATCACCTTCTACACCTATGATGTGAAACACATGGATCGATCCTAATTGACTCCATAAAGCACGCAAGCTGGTTAGTTGGTCTGTTGAAAAATGAACAAAAGTTAGGTCGTGGTAGTGATTATGGATTGGAGTGAAATCGACTGAGAGCGTGTTGGACGCGGTTTCTAGCATTTCTACAATCATGACTGGAAAATATTAATTTAAGCTTATCCATGGATCAATCCCTCTATAAATTAGCAATCTAACATAAACTGATCAAGATCACCAGCAAACCACGTAGCTACCCATGGCTTACTCCTGCAGTCACACTCTACTCATGTTAATGTTGTTCCCAACTCTTGTAGTGTTTCTTTGCCTTACCTTCTTCCCTTCTTCTGCCTATGCTATTAAACCAATAAGAGTCGTTCTTGATGATCAGTTGTCAATTGAAGCAAAGGCTCTCTTCACATGGAAATCTAGCCTCCAAAACTACTCTGCTACTGCTCTCCGTTCTTGGAATCTCACATCACCAACACACAACATGAATACTACTACTTGGGCTTCATCAACAATCCCATGCAAGTGGTTTGGTATTACCTGCAATAAAGCTGGAAGTTCTGTGGTTGAGATTAGCCTTTCGGATGTGAAGCTTCAAGGTACGCTTGACAACTTGTCATTCTCTTCCTTTCCCAATCTGCTTTACCTCAATCTCAGCTCTAATGGACTCACAGGATCCATTCCTGTGCATATTGGTAGCCTCTCCAAACTTACCCACCTCGATCTTTCCAACAATTATCTTTCCAACGTTCTGCCTCCTTTGAGTAATTTAACCAACCTTTGCATTTTATACCTGTATACCAATGAACTCAATGGTTCAATACCTTCAAATATGGGAGATATGGAAAATCTAATTGAATTGGCGTTTTACCAGAACAAACTCAGTGGTCCAATCCCTCATTCTCTGGTTAATTTGAGTAAACTAGAGGTGATCTATTTATATGATAATCAATTATCTGGTCTAATATCCCCAGAAATTGGACATATGGAAAATTTGATTGAATTGTCATTTTACCAAAACAAACTCAGTGGTCCAATCCCTCATTCTCTGGTTAACTTGAGTAAACTAGAGGTGGTCCATTTATATGATAATCAATTATCTGGACTAATATCCCCAGAAATTGGACGTATGGAAAATCTGATTGAATTGGCGTTTTACCAAAACAAACTCAGTGGTCCAATCCCTCATTCTCTGGTTAATTTGAGTAAACTAAAGGTGGTCTATTTATATGATAATCAATTATCTGGTCTAATATCTCCAGAAATTGGACATATGGAAAATCTAATTGAGTTGGATCTTTCTCACAATGAACTCAGTGGTCCAATCCCTTGTTCTTTGGTTAACTTGAGTAAACTAGAGTTGTTCAATTTATTTGATAATCAATTATCTGGTCCCATGCCTTCAGAAATTGGAGATATAGAAAGTCTGATATACTTGGAGCTATCGGCTAACAATCTCAGTGGTCAAATCCCTCATTCTCTGGTTAACTTGAGTAAACTGGAGGCGCTCTATTTGGATGATAATCAATTATCAGGTCTAATATCTCCAGAAATTGGACATATGGAAAATCTAATTAAGTTGGAACTTTATCAGAACAAACTCAGTGGTCCAATCCCTCATTCTCTAGTTAACTTGAGTAAATTAGAGGTGGTCCATTTACTTGATAATCAATTATCTGGTTTAATATCCCCAGAAATTGGACACATGGAAAATTTGATTGAGTTGGTTCTTTCTCACAATGAACTCAGTGGTCTAATCCCTCATTCTCTAGTTAACTTGAGTAAACTAGAGGAAGTTTATTTAGATGATAATCAATTATCTGGTCCCATGCCTTCAGAAATTGGAGATATAAAAAGTCTGAAATACTTGGAGCTATCGACTAACAAGCTCAGTGGTCAAATCCCTCATTCTCTGGTTAACTTGAGTAATCTAGAGCTGCTCTATTTGGCTGAGAATCAATTATTTGGTCCACTGCCTTCAGAAATTGGATATATAAAAAGTCTTGACGAGTTGGATCTATCTGAAAACAATCTCAATGGTCTAATCCCTGATTCATTGGTTAACTTAAGTAAACTAGAGTGGCTCAGTTTGAGTACTAATCAATTATCAGGTCCCACACCTAAAGACTTAGGAAGTCAAGCATCCATTGAATCAATCCAGTTGTCTAACAACCTCTTATCTGGAAGTTTTCCTCAACAAATATGCCAAGGATCACTTAAATACTTAATTGTTGAAAACAATAGTTTCACAGGTCTTATTCCAGATTTGAGAAATTGCACAAATTTATTGAGAGTTCTACTTGAAGGAAATTCCTTTGTAGGAAATATAACTGAGAGCTTTGGCATATATCCACATCTTTATTACATTGATATTAGTCACAACAGACTAAATGGAGAGCTCTCACCAAATTGGGGAGAATGCAAGAATTTATCAGTGCTAAAGATTGCTGGAAATCATATTAGTGGGAAGATACCACCTGGGTTTAGTCAATTAACTCGACTTGGAAGACTTGATCTTTCTTCCAACAATCTTGCGGGAGAGATACCAAAGGAATTCAATAGCTTATCCACTTTGTTCAGCTTGAATTTAAGTGGCAATCAGATTTCAGGGCATATACCAGTTGAAATTGGCCAATTAGTCAATCTGGAGTCTCTAGACCTCTCAACAAACAAGCTAACTGGATCAATCCCGTCACAGCTTGGTCAGTGCTCCAAACTTTTGCTATTAAATTTGAGTAAGAATTCATTCAATGGAACCATTCCATCCCAAATTGGAGATCTACTAGGTCTACAAGAACAATTGGACCTTAGTCATAACTCAATCACTGGACTGATACCACCACACCTTGGCAATTTGAAAATGTTGGAAATTTTGAATTTGTCTCACAATATGATAACAGGCTCCATCCCCCTTTCTCTTGAAGGAATGGTTAGCTTAGTGTCTCTAGATTTGTCCTATAATGAATTGGAGGGTGTTGTTCCTGACAATAGTGTTTTCAAAAATGCTTCATCACCTCAAGCCTTCAGAAACAATAAAGGGTTATGTGGTGAACTTCAAGGTCTACCACCCTGCAATCAATCTAGTACAAGCAAGGGATTGAAAAAAAATGGACACAAAGTCATCATAATCATCATTGCGTCTTTGATAGGAATTGTGTTCCTTGCACTTGCAATTATTGGTATCTTCTTCCTCTTGCGAAAAAAAGTAAAAAATGGAAACATAGAAGCAACAGGAAGAAACCATGGAAATATATTTTCAATATGGAATTTCGATGGCAAGATTGCTTATGAGGACATTATTAGGGCAACAGAAGATTTTGATGCCAAATATTGCATTGGAACGGGAACTTTTGGGAGTGTTTACAAAGCAGTGCTACCTACAAGCCACGTAGTAGCCTTGAAGAAGTTTCATCCATTGGAAGGTGAGGTCATAGTTGATGAGAAAAGCTTTGGGAATGAGATACGTGTATTAATAAATATACGACATCGAAACATTGTCAAGCTTTATGGATTTTGTTCCCATTCACGATGCATGTTTCTTGTCTATGAGTACATGGAAAAAGGAAGCTTAGCAAGTATCTTAAGCAATCCAGCAGAGGTTGTGGAGTTGGATTGGCGGAAAAGAGTAAATGTCATTAAAAGTGTGGCCAATGCTTTGTCTTACTTGCATCATGATTGTATTCCACCAATAATTCATCGAGATATTTCAAGCAAAAATATTTTATTGGACTCGGAACTTGAGGCTCGTGTATCTGATTTTGGCATTGCAAGGCTATTAAAGCCTAACTCATCTAATTGGACGTCGATGAAAGGAACTTATGGATATATTGCTCCAGGTATTTAAATCTCACAACTATTTACTCTTTTTTATTGCAATTTAAGGTTTCTTTATTTTGAATTTTATTATTTAAGATTAAACATTTTCTGCAAAATCCGGCTGTTAAAATGTTTGCTATGGTAGTATCGAAAAAGGAAAAGACAGTACATCATATCTTCGAGTCCAAGTGGAAGCACAATTATTATAATTGAAAAAAAAAATTATTATTCAAAATTTGAAAGATCTAATACACAATCATCAAAACATTTGGTAAAAGAAAAAACTAGGTATTTAGTTTCCTTGAATTCTAATTATTTTAGAATAATATGATAAATGTGCCCATGTTCTATCGTTATGCTATTTATTTGTTCGTAATAAATTCTTAATTTTTGCTGCAGTAATTATCCTATATATTATTTTTTTATTTTAACTGTTGCATCATATAAATTAAAATGATACACAATATTTTATTTAATTGAATAACCCAATAAAAAAAATTCTAGGATAAAGCAAATTTCTTATATCTCCTTGAATTTTTTTGGTGTTCAAAAGAAAATTAGGCAAACACCTTTGGCAAACTAAAGGAATTTCAAAAGTATGAAGGGGGGATGAAGAAGAGCAAATAAAAACTTTAATGTTACTCAACTGGAGAGAAATTTAAAAGAAGCTTTAATATATTAAGTAAACTTTACTTGTTATGGTTTGTAATAAATTATTTTTTCCTAATTCTTATACATAAATAGGTACCCATAGCACTGCTGAGCTTTCCTATTGAATTAAAAACAAATTATAATTGTTACAATTCTTTTTGGAATGCCCAAAGTTTACGGAGCCTAGGCCAACCGTTATAATTTTATTAATCAAGGTCAAAATCTCAAAATAAACTTAAGAGGGAGGGGGGATTGCACATTTAACCTTCTTTTCAAACCCAAAAAAAAAAGAAAAAGGGGGGGCACATTTAACCTTCTTTTAAAACCCAAAAAAAAACCAGAGGCTAGCCTTTAGAATTTAGTTAATCAAGGCAAAAAGAAAATGAAAATATATTTGGCTAGGGTCAAGGGGCACTACAGCCCTACACTCAAACAATCTCATGGATTATGTTGTTTTTGAGGGATGGAGGGTTGAGGGCAATTAGGTTAAACTAACTATTGGACAGGTAGCACAATCCTCGCTGGTGTCTACTTTGAGGTTTCATCTTCACCATATGACCTTTTATTCGGCTAACCTTTACTTTGTATTTTGATCCAATAAACAAGTCTATCAAAATTGACATTCCTAACGTTTACCAACTCTTATTTATTTCACAAGACAAAAGTATCTGGGTTAAAGTTACTATAGGAATAGCTAATAATATAAACAACATATGGATGAAATTTTAGCCTCAACCAAAAGGAGTAGAATTTCTAGGCTGGGCCCATTTAGAGAGTTTTTAGGCAATCTTGTTTCTACCCCATGGCATGTCCAGTAGGGCTCTAACTTTGTGAGCAACTAGACCTAGGGTCACTTATTCACAAGGCAAATTTTTTGGAATTGACTAAGTGGAGAAATAAATTATTAAGATACTCAGAACTCAAAGATGGTACATAGAAAAACATACAAGATTGACAAGTAGAGACAGACATGGATATAGATAGGGTATTTGATTAGATTTGAGTTTGAAATTTAACATATGACTACTCCACTCCTTACATATTCAATGGTCAAAATAACCAGAATATCCTTCCACGAGACTGAAATAGATGGCTTTGTGCATAACCTATAGATGAATCCCCTAGAAATTTTTTTTATTGTAGGTATATCAAATTTACAAGCTATAACATGGATTAGGTTCGAAGAAATCTAATGTGGTACAACTTGCAAGAACTAAATATACAATTACTATGAACAGATAGATCTGTCTTTTAGAGAGGGGCTAGGTTTCCCTATCATAGTATTTTATTGAAAAAAATTAATCAACACCAATGATGAAATGGTTTTTAAGGTATACATGTAAAGCAAGGTATCCACTATATTGAATACTCTATTGAATACTCATCAAATTTAGTAGTGTCTTTCACTAATTGCATACAATGCATTTGGCAATAATTTTTCTTTTTCTCTCAATTTTCCTTTTTCTCTCATCAGTTCAAATCTTTCTCTTTGACCTTAGTCCAAATCTTTTTACAATATCTATCTTTTGCCAAAAGTATCGCTAAGTGGGCAAGTCCATACGGTTCTCCCATGTAAAGGCATGCCGTCCCATGTATGCCCATGCATTTACTAAGTGGTTCATGCATCCTCTTTGCTGGTCGCAAAAGATCTTCAAAAAATCATATCTTTTAAATCGTAAATCCAAATTGAGTGATTCAGGTGTCGTTTCAAAGCAATCTCCGAGTACTATCCAATGGTATGAAAGAAAAGACCATTTTAGTAAATAAATAAATAATCTGATTAAAGATGGGACCCACTTAGGTATCTTGCATAAAAAAATAAATCAGATTCATTTGATAAAATAATCCATTTTTTAGTACAAGGAATTTAATGACAAAATACATCTAGCCACTAAGTTTGGATAGATTTCATGGTCCTTTGAACACCCTTTGACCAGGTCTACATTCTCAAGCCTATTTTGATTATTTTTCAAACATCCCTTAAAGATGCAAAATATTAACTAAGAGCAGAGGGGACAAAATTAAACATCTACAATGAGTGAGGGCTTGTGGTTTTTCTGTCTATGAAATTTTTTTCCAAAACCAAAGCTTGTCTAGAAAATTTTCTAGAAGTGTTCATCTAGATAATCTAGACTCTTTTTGGGGTTGTATTCAGATGATGAAATTTAGTTATGAAAGTTGACAAATTAGAGTCTAGTAGTGTGAGTAGTGTGTAAATAATGATTTATCAATATAAAATAAACTTATATGTGATGATATGATTATAGTGTTAAAAACCACAATAATCAATAGGAATGGAGGAATATTGGGCACAAATTTCCTCCTAATCCAGGGAAAGGATCTTTATACGATCTACTATTTTTTGTCACGTGCTTTATTGGATGCATGACTCAAAATTTTTAGAGAAATAGACCCCAAGGTCCCAAATTTATTGCATTTGAAGTTTTAACTAATGAAGTTTGTCAAGTAAAAAAATGAAATATTCAAAGATTCTTATTTACTACGAGAGTGCATGAGAGTATCGACAGGTACTGCATGGGCTTTCTCTACTTTATCCATCAATTAAAATATATTTGTATAAACGTGTTTTTATTTTTATAAATCCTTTCATTTCTTCTTGTGCAGAGCTTGTCTATACTATGACTTTAACTGAGAAGTGTGATGTGTATAGTTTTGGAGTAGTGGCTTTGGAAACAATTATGGGAAAACATCCGGGCGAACTCATCACATATTTAATATCACAAGTTGGCCAAAATATGCTATTAAGAGACGTGTTAGACTCATGCCTCACATTTCCATCAGATCAAAAGGTTGCAAAGGAAGTGATTTCTGTTGTGAGAATAGCACTTGCATGTTTACGCAGTCAACCACAATCCCGCCCAACTATGCATCAAGTATCAAAAGAGCTACTTGTTCTCCGACCATTAATTTTGGAGCATTTTCATTCAATTACTCTAGCCAACCTAGATGATATTGAAATAGAATAATTGAATTAGACAATAAATAGTGGCTCTATTAAATTAATTCTATTATGTAATGAATTTTTAATCTTTGCATATAAGGGAACTCTTTTTTTTTTTTTTCATTTTACTTGCTTTACTTAAGAAATATTTTATTCTACTTTTCATATGGGAAAAGTACCTATCTATGTCTTCCTCATTATCTTGGATGTCAATTTGCTTGTCTAATTATGATTTTTCTTTTTAACTCAGAACTATATTAGTTTTGGATTATTTTACAAGTGCTAATGTACTTGTGTTTCCATGAATTAGTTAGTGTGTTTTCTATCTCCATGAATAAATGAGGATTCAATGAGTTTTTCTTCAATTTTAATTATCAGCAGAGCAATTAATGATTTTTCATTTCTGTATTTCCCTATCAACTTAGACTCAGTTTAGTTCATGTTGTAGTGTCTGACCTTTCTATGTCCATTTCATGTTGATAATTGCATTTTTATGCATTAGTGTATGCTTTATTCTTAAAATGATATTATTTTAATATTTATTTTGTTCATTGATGCATTGTTATATATATGGAATTTTATTTAAACAATACATCCATAGGTTAGTTTAAAACATGGAACTTTTTTTAATTTATTGTTCCTGTTTTTATCTCCAAAATAAAAAGTCAAACTTCTTAAATTTAGTCTAGTGGGGTTCGAGCTGACTATTAGATAGTCAAGAAAATTTGAAAAATCTAATCGGTGAACTTTATTGGAACTTGATCAACAAGAACCTTTGAAAGTGGCAATCTATTCCGGATGATTGCCACATGGTTCTCGGTGAATCCGAGACTCACGTCCGAACCGACATCTTCTGTCAGCTTGGCTTGTCGACTGGATGTTGGCTTGGACGTAGGTCTCGGATTCACCGAGAACCACGTGGCAACCATCCGGGATAGGTTGCCACTGTCCTCCCAGACCACTGGGAGGAGAGGATGCGGATCCTAAGACCTAAGGCATCCATGCTGAGTTGTAAAATTGAGTTAAGCTACCAAATTTATGAAAGGTCCTATAAAATGGGTCCCGAACTTATGCAACGGTTCCTACCAAATCTTCATCCACATGGTCGTAAAGTACATGCATGATAAAATGGTGGGAATGGTTGGGTACTTGGATCACCTTATGGGGGTGCAAGTTTTGCTAGGTAAGACTAAACCCACCTGTCAGTACCCTACTTTTGCATATTGTAAGATCCATTTTGGCCTTTGTATTCATCAAAGGCACTCTAGTCATTTTGGCCTTCATACATATATATATATATATATATATATATATATATATATATATATATATATATATATATATATATATATATATATATATCCAAAAAGAAGAGAAAAGAACAAAAAAAGAAAAGAAAAAGCCATTAAAAAAATATATAAAAATGCAATGAAAGAAAAAAATGTTGTTGAGTGGATTCGGGTTTAGGATGGCCTATTTTGGAAATAGGTTAGAATTATATAAATGGGCTTAGGCTTAAATGGGTTACGTTTTTCATAACCTTTTTAGGGGTTGGGTTTATTTTTTATGGATCCATGCTAAAGAGGGGCTTAGAGTTCTGGGCTTTAAAGAGTATTGGGTAAGGGGCAAATACGTCATTCGAATAGAGGGTTTATAAAAACCACATGAAACCCGAATTCAAGAGCTTTTTAGGCTAGTTCGTATCAGGAGTGTGAGGGAACTGAAAGAGAGGACTGTTAGATTCTTGATGTGTGGGCTTGATCAATTACCTAACCAGTTGTTAAGTGGGAGTTCAATTACTGGTTTGACCGATTCAGGTCTGGTTCGTCACTGGTTAGAGACTACTAAACCGGTCCACTGTGGGAATGGTTCTGGGTTAGGGATTGTATTATAAATACAATGGTTAGGGTCCCTGCAGCCATTGGTTTTTATCTCTCTGTTGCTCCCATACGCACAGAGGCAAAAGGGATCCCAACGAGGCTGTAGAAGACTCTAATCGAAGCATTCAAGGTACAGAAAACGGTCGGAAATCAATCTACAGCAAATGGTATGTGTTCTATCATCTCTTTTATTGCCCATTGTATTCTAGTTATCTGTGTGGTGGATTCGTTAGGGTTCATGGGAAATCCCATGGGAATAACCCTAACCTGCATTAAAAATTCTTACAATTGGTATCAGAGCCACCCACACAGAGCTAGGATCGTAGGTAATGGACAATTAAAATGGTAGAAATGACTGAATTGAAAAAGGGAGAAATTTTTCTCCAAAATTTTTCCCACAAAGTTTAAAACCTTTCAAAACTTTTTCGGACCTGTAAAATTTAAAATAAATTATACCAGATTGTAGAACTCGGAAAAACGAGTCTACCGGTACTAAAATGGTCACCGCCGGTGGCCGGACGCGCCCCCACGCGTCGCCTGAAAAAGCGTGTGAGATCCACGCGCCGGTAGTTGGATTTTAAATAAATAAAAAATTCTGACGGCGCCGAGTCATCGCCGGGTCGACTCGGCGCCGGATCGGTAACCCTAACTGGGTTGCGGGTTGTCTGGGCCGAGGCAACCCAGCCCCGGGGCGCCAGGCCAAGACCGACCCAGTCGGGGCTGGCCCAGCCCATGCCAAGCCAGCCCGACCAGTCAGACCCAGCCAGGGCTGGCCCAACCCAAGCCAAGCCAGCCCGACCTGGCAGACCCAGCCCGGACCCGAAATCCGGCTTCAAGGCCCGGTGGGTCGACCCGCAAACCCGGTATTATGCCCCGATGGGTCAACCCGGAGACCCGAACATGTAACCCGATGTTTAACCCGAAAACCCGTATTCATGCCCCGACAGTTAGCTCCGAAAACCCGTATTCATGACCCGGGTGCACACTTGGTCGAACCGGCAACCGGTTTGGTTTTGGACGGACCGGTCGGTTCGGTTCTGGTTGCGATTCGTACCGGTCCAGACTTTTAAGGCCTGTTTGCCTTGCAGTTTTTTGACTACATTCACAATCCGACTTTAAACTGAATTTGTGGGAGCTAGGAAGGTCGGATTGACCTCCGGTTTGTTCTGTTGGACTTGGTTTTCAATGCTCTTCAATCTGGAATAGATATTATTATATTTTGATACATTGGGAATAGTAGTATTCCAAATAAATGCTCTTTTGAAGCTCGATTTGCAGTGTTTCTGCAGATTTTTCTCAATATTCTTGTATCATAATGATTGTTGAGGTAAAGTGCATGTTTATTTGAATGTTTAGACTTATAAAGTTGATTTTGAAAATATTCATGGTTATATATATCCCACTAGAGCTGCATTTTAGAATTTGTTCATATCATGGTGGAACTTGGTGGATCCCACCAAAGTGGTATACCTTGTTTTGTCATGATGTATTCAAATTCAAGCGACTGTGTTTGTAAATGCTTTAAAGAATGACAGTGTTCACCCAAGAGTGGCATTGTCCCAGTTTATTCAAATTATGATTTGTACATATTGTGTAAGAATTGGGTGGGACCACTAAAGTGGCAAGCTCAGTTATATCATGATATGCTCAAATCCAGAACTTATGTATTTATAGACACAGCAAAGAAGGATAGTGCTCACTTAAATGTGACATTATCAAGATTTTCACTTTTGTGGAAGCAGCAAAGAGCGGCATTGTCCACCCAAAGGTGGCAGTGTCAAAGATCATGTAAACTCATGCACATGGATGAATGATCTTGACTTTAGGAGTTTCATACACCCAAAGGTGGTGGAATTTTGAGAGTCATTATCCCTTCGCAGGTTATGCACAGATAGTAGAAGGACCAGTGCGCTCTTGTCCCAAAGGATAAGGGTGTAGTTTCGGTTGACTCTACACAGATAGTAAGAGGACCAGTGCGCTCTTGTCCCAAAAGGATGAGGGTGTAGTTTCGGTTGACTCTTCAAAGGAAATGGACTTGCATATATATTGTAAGTTTAAATTATCTTGTGTGTATGTTTGCATTATATCACACATATTAGAGAACATATAATGATCAAACACCTCATGATGCCTGTTATGGCGGGCCAGTTCTATGAATTGGCATGAAAAAGTGAAAGCTAGTCTAGGAATGCTTAACCTAGTACTCAGCGGAGATTCTATTTTGATCTTTAGGAATATTCAATCCCTAAGATCAGGTAAAAGAAAATTCAAATAAGGAACATTGAAAATAGATGTTCAGAATGAAATCCAAAGAAATTTTGGTCTTTAAAATGGGTGGAGAGATGTTGTATTCTCAAGGTTGTCTGTACCAGTTTTGATGGTATAGGATGATAATGGTGTGTGAGGAATAATGGTGTGTGAGAAAACACAGGTTAGAGCTATTAGCCATCACTAATAAGCTCTAAGATATGTGAATCTCTGTAGGTAACTCATTGGAATATTATAGATAATTCACTTGACTTTCACTTCCTCACCTGAACTACAAAGTTAGATCATGGTGACCCATAAATCCAGTGGACAGAAGATGAGTTGATTTCTTTTACACTAAGAAAGAAATTTCAGATAAAAGAGAAAGGAAGGAATGCAAATGTCATGATGTGTGGGCCATACTCTGACAAATGCAGTAAGTGAAATGTAGGGTCTTATAGAAAGAAAAACAAATTTTCAAGGAACAGTAAGAAACTTTTGACAAGAAAAATGATTTTATGGAGCTACAGGAACTCAGAAGAAACATGTGGAAAATGTTGTAAAGAACAGAATTCTGGAAACCCCTAAAGTTAATGACTTGCTTACTTGTAAGGATTGTTTAAGGGGAAGATGACAAGATTAAGAAATATTAAAAGGTATTTGCAATAAGGGAATTGTTGGATCTTGTGGACATCAAGATTTTATCTAGAGAATTCTTGTTATAATCAGTCCACTGAATGAGATTCAATAACAAAAGAGTAACAAATAGATGTGATCAAGAGAACTCGAGAGTGTATTAGCTCCTTTGGAGTGATCAATTCTGCAGCCTATAGTATTAATAAGGTGCCATGTAAGTTGTTTTCAGTTCAAGTTATCTTCTTGATTGGAACTGTAAAAGTAACGTATTTTCATAACACTCGTGGGAGAATGATTATTTTAGGACATTGAGTTATCATTTTTGGGATATCCTCTAAAATCTGAAGGATTCAACAAGATTCATTGGTGATGTTGGTTAACAGTCACATCCAAGAAACATAAGTTTAATGAAATCACATGAAAATTATTGTGGAACAATTAGTTGAGGTATCAAAAGTATTATCAGAGTGTAATGAGATAATTGTTGAAATTATCTTCATTCAGGTTGATGCATAGCCAAAATACCAGAGCTAGATATGGCAATGAGGCGATATAATAGACCATGTAGATCTGTGATTTCATCACAAGTTATACCTCAAAATAGATATTTTGGCATTAGACAAGATAAAGATCTCAATAGTTTTAAGCAAATTGTCAATAATGAAATTGTTTTTGAATGGTTACCAGTCATAATTGATGTATCATTATTTATGAACATCAATGAGATTTGGGATTTTATGCTGATTTTATGCTCTTGTCATGAGCGGTGTACTCATAGGCTCAAATGGATAAGTAAGAAAATGTGTGATTCCAGTGGGAGAATTGATTGCTACAAAGTAAAACTTGTAGCGAAGTGGAATCACACAAAGAGAATGAAAAAAAATATAGACTTGTAGCGAAGTGGAATCACACAAAAAGAATGAAAATGAATCACACAAAGAGAATGAAAAAATATAGACTTCAAATCTTTGAGGTCTTAGTTATGCATTTTATTTTGGAGTTGCATCAGATAGATGTAAAGATCGTTTTGATCAAAGCAAATCTGAAAGAAGGTGTTTATAGGCTTTACCCAGAAGGTTTTGAGGTAAAGGAAAAAGAAAATCTATTTTGTAGACTTATAAAGTCAATATGTGAATTAAGCAAGCATCTAGGTAGTGGTACCTAAAGTTTTACCTGAAGTTTGACAGATTTGTATCTTCTTAACACTTTGTAGAGATTATCATTGATCATTATGTATATATATAGAGGTCAGTGGGAGAGGATTCATTTCCTAGTCATATATGTTGATGGTTAATCACTGACCAGCAGTGACATGGTTTACCTGTTGAAACCATAGTTTCAATGTCTGATAAATTCGAGATGAAGAATGTGTGAGTAAGTACCTTTGTACTTGACATTGAGTTTTCTCGTGACAGGAAAAATGAAACTCTGGGTTTGTCTCAAAGGGTATATACATTATTCATGTTCTTGAATGATTGAATGTACATGCATAACAGTTAAGTTGCAGATGCTTAAATCAGTAAATGGGACAAATTGAAAGAGTTATGTTTAAGAAATGATGTTCAAAGAGAGCATCTGAAGTACAGAGCTTGGTGTATGCTCAAGATTATATTTATTCTCACATAGCCTTTGTTTAGAGTGTATTGAAACATTTTTAGTTGGATACTGGTATAGTTCACTAAACAACGAGAATATAAAGGTCATGCGGTACTTGCAGAGGACCAAAGATTATCCACTCATTTGTGGCAGTAGTGACACTCTTGGCTATTGTGATGTAGTGTTTGGTGATTGCATTGGTGGCATGAATCCCATCTCATCTCTGATGAAGGTTTTGTCAAGGGGAGTCTTCAAGGGACTGTATGTTTAATATAAAAATAGTTAATTCATTAAATGTGCTTGGTTAGTGGGAGACTTTTCCCACATTGATAATGATTTATTTCATTATGTTTATTTACATTGCCTATAGTTTTGGCATGAATATTTATTACCATGGTTATTTTTATTTCAGCATTCATTTATTGCTATGTTGCATATTCATTGACATGTCATTGACAAAGGCGGTATTTAGCCATAGTTCACGGCGGTGTGCCAAAGTACGATATTGACCAAAAGGGTATGTGGCGGTTTGCTACGGTCAATATCAAGGTTTATTGTCTCTGAGGTTTTATCAAGGCAATTACTACAATATTAACCGAAAGGGTATGTGGCGGTTTGCTATGGTCAATATGAAGGTTTATTGCCTCTGAGGTTTTATCAAGGCAATTAGATCGAAGGTTATTCGATCTGGACCCACATGAAATAATATTTTCATGTATACATGTCTCTAGGCGATTCATATCATTAAGTAGACCCTTGTATGTAACTGACAGAAGGTAGTACACCAGATATGTTGGAGTATTTTCCGCTGTTGCTCGACATTGGTAGGCTTGATGAGTGGATCAAAGTTTGATGACGATTTATTATGTAATAGGATTCCATGGCCACATTTTTCGACAGTGGTTTTGTAATTAATCTAGCCCAAGTGGGAGATTGTTAGATTCCTGATGTGTGGGCTTGATCAATTACCTAACCAGTTGTTAAGTGGGAGTTCAATTACTGGTTTGACCGGTTCAGGTCTGGTTCATCACTGGTTAGAGACTACTAACCCGATCCACTGTGGGAATGGTTCTGGGTTAGGGATTGTATTATAAATACAATGGTTAGGGTCCCTGCAGCCATTGGTTTTTATCTCTCTGTTGCTCTTATACGCACAGAGGCAAAATGGACCCAACGAGGCTGTAGAAGACTCTAATCGAAGCATTCAAGGTACAGAAAACGGTCGGAAATCAATCTACAGTAAATAGTATGTGTTCTATCATCTCTTTTATTGCCCATTGTATTCTAGTTATCTGTCTGGTGAATTCGTTAGGGTTCATGGGAAATCCCATGGGAATAACCTTAACCTGCATTAAAAATTCTTACAAGGAGTGAAGAAGAAGGGTGGGGAGACTCGAAGGGAGAGTGAGGTGGAGTGAGGCAGAGAAAAAATAATAACCGAGGAAGAAGACTTTGCCGCAGCAGAAGGAGATAAAGAAATTGGCGGCAGGAATTAGCGCTGAGAAGAAGAAATCAAGTGAGAGGGTTTCTGGTAACAAGGGTGCGGTCTGCGGATAAGGAGGAGATCCAACATTCTTGAAGAGGGGTGTTTGGGTTCTAGATAGGAGAAGAGATCGGGTCTGGGTGAGAGAGTTGAAAGAAAATCAAGAGAGAAGAAATAGGAGATAAATCAGAAGGGACTCCATTCGGCCAGAGGAAACGATAACAAGAGAGAAAAAGAAGTCGGCGGTTTATTGAGTAACTGAGAAAGAGATCGAAGGAGAAGAAACAGGTGAGAGGGCTTTTGTTTATGTTCTCTGTTTCTCAGATCAGAGTGTGAACGATAGAAGTGGCCGGCGGCAAACCTGCAAGCGAGAAAGAAGAAGGGAGGAAGAGGCTGCAGAGAGAGAATCTGAGAGAGGGGTTTCTTTTTTTGTTCAGGGTAGAGAAAAATGAGAAAAAAAGAAGTCCAGGCGCTGGCTATTGCTAGTAGAAATTGGGGGAAAGAGAAAGATATTGGCTTCGGGTTTGCAGAGAAGAAAGAATTAGAGAAGAAGTAGTAGAAGGAAAAGAGGGAGATGTGCGATTCGATGGTTCCAGGAACAGGGAGAAAAGAAATAATGTAAAGCAGAAAATAAGAAAGATGCTGCCATCACCACCCACCAGTGACCCACGATTGCGAGAGGATCCGAAGAAGAAAAGAAAATTGGGGAGTACCATTTGCAGCAGTAAGTCCTTCCCATTCTTTCATTTCATTTTTTTTGTTTGCCTGTTAATGGACCTTGTGCTACTACTGTTTACTATGCGAGTGTCTTTATTTTCGTCTGTTGCGTTCCATCTCTCTTATGATCCTCACGTGTTTTATTGTAAAATATTGCATATTCTGTTTGTATAAGTCTGTACATGACTTATATTTTTCAATGTATTGTATACTTGCTGTTCCCATTAAAGTGTTTCTTGTCTGTCATTCTTTCTTTCATGTTTTATTTTATTCACCTCATAATTTCCCGTTGGAACTTGTGCAAGCTTCTGTTCCACTATATGTAATTCCTTTTCGATTCTCATTTTAACAAGGTTCTCATCCTAATCGGATCCTCATCCTACTTGGATTTGCTATCCTAATTTGACCAATTCCCTCCTAATTGAATTGAATCATTTATTACGGATTGGTACCCGCCTTAATTGATAGATTCCCAGTTTAATTGAGTGGTACCTATTTTGAATTTCATTGATTTCCATTGTAATCGATTGGTACTATCTTAATCGATTGATTCCCATTTTAATTGAGTGGTACTTATTTTAACTTCATTGATTTCCGTTGTAATTGGTTGGTACTTGATTTAATTGATAGCTTCCCGTCTTGATCATTTGATTCTTACCTTGGTTGGACTAATCCAATTTCGATTCAGTCCAATCCCATTCCTATTGGTTGAATCTCATCCTTATTGGACCGATCCCATATGTGATTGGTTGAATCATTTAATTGTTCAATCCATCATCTCATTAATTTAGGATAGGGCTTTGGTTTTGTAATGCTTGGGCAACCTGATTCGGTTAGGAGCTTGATCTTTTGGTTTCGATTAAGATTAAAATGTTTCTACTTCTCTTTCTTACATCTACTGTTTCTCTGAGTGTGTTGCTCCCCCAACCTGATAGTGGTAGTGGTCTGTCATAATTGGTGAATTCGATTTATAGTTTAAGTATGTCGGTATGGGTATATATTTGTTGCATTCCAGCCAGAACATATTTGAGCAGTAGTGTTAGGTATGGATTTCACAATAAGATTCAGCAGGACTGTTTGGAGGTTATTTGTTTTTCACCATTGTTGCTTCTGGTCTGTTCCTTCTGAGAATCGGTCCTTGAGGGTATGTGTGGGGTTTTGTTTGTTTGATTTTTGTTGTTTCTGGTTTCAGTTGGTAGGAGGGAGTATTCCTCCCTATTCATTCTATGTTCAAGTGACTTTTAGTTTCCTTATTGTTTTGTTTTCCTTACTGTACATATCCGAATTGAAAGTTTCCTTTCTTTCTTCTATTACAATTCCATGCTCATTAGTGGCTTAAATGCTGGATTCTTGTGCCATTCATTCTTGCTTTCCATTCCTATGAGTGGCTATTTTCTGTTATATGATGTTCATCTCTTTGTTCAGCTGTATTCAAGGATCTAGTTTCGGTTTTGTTCCTGGTTTCAGCCAGGCCAGAAACCGACATTTCGGTGGTTTCAGCCGAAATTTCAGGGAAACATGGTAAAAAAAAAAATTATAGTTTCGGATGTGGTTTCGGTGGCTATAAAACGTGCTTTTTGAGTTCAATTTTATTATGTAATGCAATTTTTGTTTCTATAACATATCTACTAAATCATTTGCACAAAAACAACATTATAAATGGTAGTTCTATGTCGACACTATAACATGATAAATTACGCAAACATTGAAAAGGATAGTAAATTAAAAACTAAGGAAGAAACAAACTTTAATGTTAAAAAAATTCAAAAACACTAACTTTAATATTCAGATTACACAAAATGAAGAAGTCCATTAATGAATCAAATCCAAGACGAGTGTCTAAGCGCTTCTAATCCCCGACCCTGATACCATTGCTATTGCCGATAACGGTTCTTTGATACATACGTATCCCACGCCATAATGTGGGACCAGCTATACTCTACCAGTGCACGCGCCATGGTCCTCATCTTATGTGGAACCAGTATACTACCTCTCCCCTGTGAGTCTAATGGGATCTGACTGTGTCTCGGACTGCTTCTCCATGTCATATTCCATCTCCCTTAATGTTGCACTTCTACTACCACCTGTAGCACCATCACCACCATCACTACTACCACCAATATTACTGTTGTAATCATCACTGATTTGTGTAATTGTTTTTGTCTGTGTGGGGGTAGGTGGATGAGTGACATCATCACTAATATCATCTTCAAATGGTCTACGTGTCTGTGAGTAAGTGTTACCCTTCGATGCCATAAAGTCATCCACATCCACTCAAAGTTGTGAAGCAAATTGACTGCTAGGCCGATCTCTAGGCTCACCTAAAACAGCTTTACCTTGATCCCTAACCCACTCATACAAGGGATCCTCCACCTCTTCGTCCATCTCGTAGATCTCACTCAATTCGATCGGAGTGATATCTTTTTCCAAGTCGAGACGAATGTTTTCTTCCCTTAATCTCATATTGTAGTGGACGTAAACGAGGTTTTCTAGCCGTTTAACACCCAAACAGTTTCGTCTCTTTGTGTGTATGAGCGAGAATGTGCTCCAATTGCGCTGGCAACCAGAGGCGGAAAACGTCTGTAATAACACTTTAATTGCTATCTTGCACAGGTTTGGGGAGTTTCTTCCATATAAGACCCACCATTTAGCTGCATGATAACATAAAATGGTTGGATTAAAATTATAGCCTAAAATACTAATATATAATTCATAAAAAAAAAAAAATGAAAACCATGGACTCACCAGGGGCATTTGTTGTACGTGTAGTAATTGCAGTCTCCCTCCCAAAACTTTCAGTTGCATCTCTGAAAGATTTGATTTAAATCCATTGCATTAGGTATTAGCATTATGTTGTAACTTGTAACTTGCCATAATAAATATTAGATATTACCATAAGATAGACTAAACACTCACCTCTTGATTTGCATTGGATTGGATACGTAGATCAGGGTTAAGCTTTGCCACCACATCTTGAACTACTTCTATCAAATCCTGTCTCATCCCAAGATTGTTTTTGTATTGGTACTGGGGATTGAGATAATATGCTAAAGAGAATAAAATTAATATTTACAAAATTCAAAAAATCATCTACAACTTACAAATAGTTAAATTTATGTAAAATAAATAAATAACTATTTCCTTACCAGCCTTATGTAGTAGATGTGAGAGTTGCTTTTCCCAACGCTTCTCAATGATTTTGATAAATCCTACAGTACCCCTTTTGTATGCATCTACAACTTGGGCCTTCATTAGTTCCATTGCTGCACATAAATGTGGTAGTGTGGGTTTTTTTTTTGTTGAATCAACCATTCTTAGGACTTTGACAACTGGTTCTAATATCATTACAACATTTTTCAGATCATTGTAGAACAAGTCATCTGAAATTGTTGACTACGCTAACCGACCATGGGGTGTAAAAGACCCAAACCAATTAAACCACTCTTCTGAGGCAAACATGGATCTCAGACCAGGCTTTTTTGTTTCAAAGCTTTTTAGAGCAATGTAATTAGTGGTAAACCTAGTTAGACCTGGTCTTACTAAATCCCCCCATATTTTGTCCTCAATAATTGGAGAGCATGACTATGGTTGTAAACAAAAGTATTCACTTGTCTTGCCTATTCTACAACATCTTGGACAATACTAATGCTCTCATATCTTTCAACATAAGGTCTATGCAATGAGCAGCACATGGAGTCCAAAATAATTTATACCTGTGATTATTCATCAATCTGTCCCCAGCTTTCTTGAAGTTGCTGCCATTATCTAATGACAACTTGGACCACATTGTCTATCCACACTTTTGCATCCACATTCTTCAACAGATTGTAAATATATGTAGAATATTTTCTATGCTTTGAAGCATCCATAGACTTTATGAAAATTGTTTTTCCATCACACAACACCATAAAGTTGATGAGAGACTATCCAGTGGGTCCTGTCCAACCATCACACATGATTGTAACTCCATAGGTCTCCCAGAATGGCTTCAAATTTTTCACACTCTTCGCATTCCTTCTTGTGTTGTAAATATGTGTTATAGAGCTCATGAGCTATGGGCCCCTTCACTCTAAGGCCAATTTTACGTACCACATCTATCATGTTCTGGTAATATAGACCAGTAGTAGCATACTAGCATGTGCAGGAATATTATTATAAAAAAACCACTTATCCATAGCATACCCAACTGCCTCCTTTGAGTTAGTCCAATAATACTTGGGATCTTTTTGTCTTTTTTCTTGCTTGGGGAATAGTGCAGGATCACTGGAAAGGATGTCCACTGTTGGGCCATGGCGTGGTAGTGGGGGCCATGCTGATGATTTGGAGCCTGAGCCTCTATGAGATCTCCTAAATGGTGGAGGGATTCGTGGCTGGGGATCTAGATCTACTGTCTCTCTCCTCCTCCTCTGTGTCTAACTTTGGAGCTCTGCAGCATGTCCACTAGAACTAGCTCCCCTGAACATCTGCCTCCTCCTATCCTCATTTGTCTCTAATGTTTGTTTACTTGCCCTCATGGCTCCTCTCACATTCTCTTCCTCTGGATCTTGGTAGTCAGGGTCATCTAAGTTAGGGCCGAGTACAGGTAAACTCCTTTCTAAGCATGCATCTTCAAATTCCTGCCTCGCTGCCCTCTTATCTGTCTTCCTCTGTATCCCACCCTTCAACACCTCAGCCATGACCTTTTTAATTGCTACAGGGACACTGGGACATCCAGTTACATTACCATCCCCACCAGCTAGATGCCAATTTAGGCGAATGGCCCCACCTCCTCCAATTTTTTTCTTACAGTAGTTGCATTGGGATGTTCTCTTGTTAGCATCAAGGGGAGTACCATGCCTCCATGCAAGGTCTCCGGATTCTTGTAAGTCAGACATTATGTTGCTAATGGCCTAACTTTTACTTCTGAATCTTCTGATTAAACAAAACTGAAATTAAAAAATCTTACTGATCCTTTGTTTTATTTATATGCTCATTTTACATCAAAACAAATGGAGAAGAGTGCTAGGGGTTGTTGCAGACTTTTCAGCTAAGATAATTACTACTAAGGATCAGTAACCATTGTGAGATGTGTGCAGGTGATGAAACCACAAAGAGGACTTTTCATATAATGATATCCATAATATCAATGAGGCAGCAGGAAACTTACAGAGAACAGTGTGGACATGAGTAATCAGAAACAATAATGAAAATCCTAAATTATAAGAAGAGTGTGGAGATGAGTAATCAGAAATAATATATTGTTCTTGTTCAATTGACAAGCCTTGTAAGTCCTCATATATATTAAACAAGAAAAGATTTCCTTTTTTAAAGAGAACAATGCATTACTCCTTTGAGAGGTGTCGAATCAAAATACACAGAGTTTGATGAGGTTTTTCAAAAGTGGAATAATGCAGAGTCCGTTGCAAATATTTGATGGCTCAGATTGACTGTTAAACCTGTGTTTGTGTGATAAGGAAGGAAGAGAGCCCTAAGACATTAACTCCTATCACAAAGATTGATAAACTGATATAATGGAAATGAGATAAGTCAAACAATTAGACGAAAATGCATGATAAATAATTGAACTAAGGAATGCGAGGTCTGTAAAATAGTGCAAAGGGGCTTTCTTAATCTTAGTAAAACTATGCTGCTTAAATTGGTGCCTGCTTGCCTGGGTCATTGTTGAGGTAGAAACAGCATATTATATGATGGGCATGCCTTAGATTAGATTTTATATGACCAAAAGATAAAGAAATAACTGCATTGTTTTGATGTCTTAAAAGAGATCCATGGATAGCCATACCAACTCATGAATGACACCAAAAGAAAAGAGCAATGGAGGCCAAAGCACAGCAAAAAGTAAAATAACACTTGGAAAGCTAAAGAGATCCTTTGTTTTTACTCAATCCAGAGTCTGATTTATAGGTATTTAAAGTGTATTTTGGGTGCTTGGGCTTCCAGGTTTTATTGTATGAAAGGGGTTGAGCTGAGCATGTAAAGCGGTGGAATCTTCACTTAGTTAATTTTAAGGATGTTATTGGTTTCAACATAGAGAAAACTCCTCTCCATATGGGTTTGGAGAGACTGGAAGGTTTCTATATTAAAGATTGAATCTTTGAGGAATTCCAATCAACCTATCACTTCAGTTCACACACCAGGCCTCTCTTCTTTCAGTACAGAGCTTTCTTTATGTCATAGAATAAAGGCTGTTGCTGTCTTTCTCTTGTTCTTTTCCATTGTATTAGTTTTCTGATCTCCAATTATATATAACGCTCAATTGTTAATCGTCACTCGCACATTAAAAACACAATTAACTTCCTTGAATATATATTACACTCAATTGTTGAGCCACCAACAACTGAAGGTAAAAAATATAATAATTGGGAAAGTAAAACATAGACACCCTGGGTCTGGGATATGAGTGAGATTTAGATAAACCTTCTGTGTGGGGAGCTGATGCGTTTGCCTTTCTTGAGTGTTGCCACGTGTGTCCATGGCTCGTCAATCCATGGAAACTACGTCGCCCTGATTCCCTTTTTGGGATACGTAGGCTGTGGGAACTTCTTCCACTCGATCAAATTGAGGTAAGTTCCATATTGTATGAGATTACCTCATCACAGGGGCTCTTTATGGTAGGGGTACCTCTACACCGAGATATGTTCCACCATTGTGGGACCATCTCACCCTTTGGATGTGTTCCAATACTTTGGGAGTGTTACTTTTTTCACGCACATACATTCAAATTGAGGTAAGTTCCATATTGTATGTGGTTACCTCATCGAGAGGGTTCCTTATGGTAGGAGTACCTCACATCAAGATGTGTTCCACCATTGTGGGAGCATCTCATCCTTTGGATGTGTTCCAATATTTTGGGAGCATCATTTGTTGCATACACACACATTCAAATTGAGGTAAGTCTCTTTCTTAGGAGAATACCTCACCGTGGGGATTTCCAACAATAGGAGTCTTCTACACTGAGATGGGTCCCATAGTTGTGGGGATGTCTCTATCCTTGGGATATGTTCCAATATTTTGGGATCGTCCCTCTTTTGCATACACTTGGTATTTCACACCCTGCCTGAACTACGTTTTGGCTTGATTCCCGCCGCATACGGATACGTAGGTGGTTTGGGAAGTTTCCAAACCTCGGTTATACATTTGTTATTTTTATTATTCTATTATTCTTTCATTCATTTCCGTTCATTCTTTTGTATATCATTCTTTGTATAGTTATTCATACTTTTCTCTTCACTTGTATATTTCATTTTTGTACACATATTGTTACTTGTAGAAATGTACATCCTTAGTATAATGTAATTAGTATATGGTGAATCAGAAACTTATTAGAATCCCTTTATGCATATTGTAGCCTATGTAGATAGCCCCAAAGTATACATAAACTTTAGGAAAGGATAGGATTTAGGGAGACCGGTCAATGACCTGGCAAGTTGGGTGCCTAACACCTTCCCAACTCGTAATTTGACGCTTACCCGACTATGGTGAGACGAGATGTGGCCGTTCCATTGCATGAGTCATTAGAGTCCCTCCAATGAGGGACGACATTTATAGGTCTTAGACCTTATCTAGGTGGCGACTCCAGTTTCTTACCCTCCACTGGTGTGAATGGATGGGATCTTAAGGCAAAAGTCTTTCGATCTCTTTTGTGTGATTGAGTGTAGAGAATTTTAACATTTTAATTAAATATAAAATTCTAGGATAATTTTCAATCAAATTTCTTTGGTCCTCACAAGCTTGTCAAAAAAAGTTTTGGGCCTAGGCTAGGCTGAGGTGTTGGGTGAGCTTAACCTAGTCCTGCCTTGCCCGATACATATTTTGTTAAAATTGTTTTTTTTTTTTTTTTTTTGAAAATAACATAAAAATTACAACAACATGAGTTAGGGGGAGAGAGAGAGAGTGAGAGAGAGAGAGAGAGGGAATGGAAGTTGCGTTGCTAGAGGGAACAATAAGCGGGGAAATGGAGGAGAGTGGCTGAGAGGAGGGAGAGGGCATGGGCAAAATTATAAATTTAAAAAATGAGACGCCTCAAATCTAGTTTTTCAAAGATGATGTACCTAAATGTAGTTTTATCAAACAACGGTAATCATTTACCCAAAAAATTGGATACCTCAGTTGACAATATCCAACGATTTTATCTAAGGATCTATTGTGAGTTTCTAATTATAAAGTAGTTGCTACAACAAAAACGGCTCCCACTACTGCAGGGTCTGGGGAGGGCAGAATGTATGCAGCCTTACCCCCACAATGTGGAGAGGCTGTTTTCAGGATTCGAACCCGGGACCACCAGGTTGCAAAATGACAACCTTACCGTCACACCAAGGCTCGCCCTCAAAAGTAGTTGCTACAACATAAGGTCTAAATCAATGACAACGAATTTGCATCACATCTAGATTGTAACTTTGTTAAGTTTTTAATCCCTCACCTTTTTTTCTTTTTGGGTAAGAAGCCAATTTATTTAGAATATGGTAAAAAACACATAAATGATAAGGTTATATGAAGCCATCACCAACGGAGTGAAGATAGGCCAAAAAAAAGTTTTACCCATCCACATCATTGTTTTTCACTTTTTCCACGGCATTGCTAAAATCTTTAGTTAAAATTAACTCTCTCTCTAACCAAAACTTTATCAGGAGCTTAAACGAATTGACGGTGAGACTACCGATTACTACTATGTTAATACGTACTATAACACATTGAGTTAACTCGTGAGAGAGATGCTCTGGCGACTTTCTATTCTAGAGAGAGAAAATCTTAATCTTGAGTTTGTTTAGGTTTTCTTTGTGGTTTGCTGTATGGCTTTGGCCGGCGGTGGTCTACAGTTAGTTCCGGGAGCCATTGTCGTTGGCAGCGGTAGGGGCTTTGGTAGAGGCACTGAGTTGATTCCTCAACTTGGTTGGTAATCAGTGGGATCAACTACTGGTTCTAGGGGCTTGGCTGTGATACCCTAATCCAGGGTTATCGATGGTGCTTCCAAAATTTCTACTACAATGGTTATCCCCTAATCTAGGGTTATCGATGGTGCTTCCAATTTTTTTTACCGTAAGTAGGGTTATCGATGGATCTGGGAGGGTGGTGTCGTGCTCAACTGTTAGGGCCAGGATGGATGTTGGTTACCTATTGATGGTCAGTCTAGGGATATGTCTAGACTGAGTGGGACTGTAAATCTTAATGCCGGTTTAGGGATTATGGTTTCTCTAAGTATTAGTGATGCTTTTTTGATCAGTGTTGGAGTTGAATGACGGTTGACTCAAGGTGTGGTGTCGGGATTCTCTGATCTATCTTCTGGTATGCTGGTGGAAAGTTTACAGCAGACTGGGGGTAGAGTAATGTCGATTGGAAAGCAGTTGGGATCATTATCATATGTGGATGTCAATGGTGCTCAGTGGCAAGTTTTCCGGCCTGACTTGTTTACAATGGTTGTACGATCTTCTCTAGTGGTGAATGAAGATCGATCGGTGGGGTTTGAAGGGATTCTAAGAAGGGATCGGGGTCTGTTCTTGATATGAGTGTGATGGCAGACCTTTGGATGTTTTTAGGGTTTCCCTCTTGTGATCAGACTGTCGATGCTGGTAGAGTGATGGCTGCTTCGGTTGTTCAGGTTGACCAGATGGTGCTTGAGGGTGATACTCGCCAGATGAGAAACCGTAGGAGGTGGTATGCTAAGGAAAAGGGGAAAAGAGTTATGCCGATAGGGAGGGAGCAGGTCACTATTGCGGGTGAAGGTTCTGGTTGCTGGGAAATTCCTCAGGTTGGGGGTTCTTCAGGTGCACGAACATTTGCTGCTGTTACTGTTGGCTTGCTTGATATTCGTAAGCTGTCTGATCCAGTTACTGAAGGGGGGATAACTCGAATTGTTATTCTCCAAAGTGCGTATGATCGCTAGTTAGCAAAATACAAGCTTGCATTGATTGGTAGGGTGTTCACAAAAGGGCTCCTGCTTCGGGACCTGTTTCGTATTTTGACTGAACAATGGGGGTCATCTGCTTTGTTTGAGAAGACTGCACTTGGGAAAGGCTTCTTTGTCTGTCGTTTTTTTACTGAGGCAGGTATGCTTTCTGTTTGGAAGAGGGGGAACCCAAGGGTGAATGGCCACTTGCTTCGGCTGTAGGCGTGGGAGCCCACCTTTAATGTTGATAATCAACCTGTTACTTTCTATAGGCAATGGATGAGATTGCTAGGATTGGGGGTTGAATTTTGGGATGAGATCCTGTTTACGATGGGTAAAGCATTTGGAAGACCCATTTGTGTTGATAATAACATCTTCAACAAGGTTATTGGTCTGTATGCAAGGCTTTGTGTAGAGGTGTTTCCAGGTGGACCTAAACCAAAAGAAGTGATGGTGGAATGTATGCATGGTGGCCAGCAATGTTTTCACAAACAACTGGTTGAGTTTGAAGATCAGCCTCTATGCTGTGTGGTGTGTAGAACTTTTGGCCATACCTCTTGAGTCTCCTCTTGAGTCTTGTACTTCCCAACAGGTAAGTGGTAGAGCTGGCAGAACTGGTTTGCCTCAGATGAGAGAACCCAATTGCGGAAACTAATCCTATGCATCCATGGGAGGATCATATGGATCATGTCCAGGTGCATTTTGAGAAGGGTTGCGTTCTGGGGAAGGGGGCTGATGTTATTGATGAGGGTGATGATCTCGCAGTGGAAGAGGGAGAATTTGTTCCGCAATAGGCTACTAATGTGTTAAATGTTGAGGTGCAGAATTCTGAGGTTGAGAAGCTAGACTTGCCTATTGTTCAGGAGATTTGGTGGCTGTTCTTGAGCTACCTTTGAGGTCTGGTGGTACGGTTTTTGCAGGTCCTAGTAGTAGTCAGGTTGTGGCATCTTCCAGTCAAGGGGTGTCTTTACCTAATGGGTCTCCTAACACTGTTAGTTCTGGTAGCAGTCAGAGGTTAGTTAACCTTGGAATGGTAGAAATTAATTTTTCTGATGTAATGGCTAGGTTCTTCAGCATGGGGTTGGGGTATTCAATACTGTGGAGAAGCGACCACCTGGTAATACACCTGGTAGTGGTAAATCGGAAGAGACTCTTTCGAGTAGGATAGCGAGTCAGCTGGCTCGTATGGATACCCTTCGTAAAAGACGTCGATAATGAAGATTTTCTTCTGGAATATACTGGGAGCTTTGAACCCCAATACGAGGCGTTAATTAAGGATGGTGTTAGTTGAGCATTCCCCTGATGTGATAGGGATTGCTGAGCCAATCGTCCAACCTATGAAATTTCCTAAAGTTTTGTTCGATAGGAATGGGTATGAAGCTGATTTGGTGCACAATGAAAGACAGGGTAAAGTTCCCAATTTGTGGATCTTTTGGAAGAAACATGTTCACAAGCCAGGTATTATATCCTCTTGTGAGCAACAGTTGTTTATTGAGGTGTCTGTGGATGGTATTGTTCAACAAATTTCTTTTATACATGCAAATACTAGAAAAGTAATGAGAAGGGACCTTTGGACCGAATTGGTTGTTGTGGGTGGACGTAATCTGCCATGGTTGGCTATTGGAGATTTTAATTGTTGTAGGTATTCGCATGAGAAGGTGGGGCCAGGACAATTCTCTATTTCCTCTACAGTGGAAGTTAAGGCTTTTATTGAACACTCTCATTTGATTGGTCTCCTTTCTTCTGGTTTGAAATTCACTTGGACTAACAATAGAGTTGTTGGTCATGTTAAAGCAGTGTTGGACAGAAGTTTGGGCAATCAGGGTTGGCTTGATACTTATGATCAAGCTTCCCAAAGAGTACTACCTCGAGTAGGTCTGATCATGTTCCAATTTTAGTGGCTCTATTATCCCAAAGCCTACAAATGCACCTTTTAGAGTGCAGAGATTTTGGTGGAGCATGAGTCCTCTAAGGATGTGGTGAAGGAGGTATGGAATAATCTTATTGATGGTTCTCCTTTTTACATTCTAAGATCGAAATTGAAATCCTTGAAGCAGAAAATGAGATGTTGGTCTTGTGATATTTTTCCTCATATTGACAAGGAGACCATTGTTGCAAGGGTTGATTTAGAAGATGTGCGAGAAACCATGGCGATGGTTGGTTGTAATGAGTTGATAAAAGAAAAGGAATCTCTTGCTTTGAAAAGGTTTGAAGAAGTTAATTACCTTAAGGAGGCTCTATGGTTTGAAAAGAGTAGAATTAAATGGTTGAAGTGTGGGGATCGGAATACAAAATTCTTTCATAGCTAGGCAAAGGGTAGAAAGAACAGAAATCTGATTCGTTTACATCATTAAGAGGATGGCACTGTTCTGGACAGCCAGAAAGGTATTAAAGAGTATGTGAAAAATTATTAAGAGGAGTTCCATTAGAGTAAAGGATCAACTGCTCATTCTCAATGTCTTGAGATGATTCCTTGCCTTGCTACATAAGAGGATAATGATTCACTAGATAGAGCCCCTTCTGATGATGAGATTAAGGCAGCAGTCTTTGATATGAACCAGGATAGCTCCCTTGGTCCTGATGGTTTCCCAGGTAAATTCTTCTGTTCTTGCTGGGATATTGTTGGACGTGATGTGTGTTCAGTTGTGAAATTATTTTTTTCCACGAGTAGTTTGCCCAATGGAACCAATAATAATTATATTTGCTTGATTCCAAAGAAGGATGGTGTAGTTAAGCTTTCGGATTTTAGAGCCATATGTGTGGGTAATTTTGTTTACAAGATCATTTCCAAGATACTGGCTTCAAGGTTGGGATTATTCATATCTAAGTTTATCTCTCCTGAACAAGGAGCTTTTGTAAAGGGGAGAATAATTCATGAAAACATTGGGTTTGTTAGAGCTTGTATCACTAATGCACAGGAAGACTGCTAAAGGTAATCTTGCCCTGAAGCTTGATATTAAAAAAGCATATGATACAGTTGAGTGGGATTTTCTGTATGCAGTTATCCAAAAATTTGGGTTATCTAATGTTTTTATTAGTAGAGTGCAGTCCTTGCTACAATTTGCCAGGTTATCCATTATGATCAATGGTGGGCCAGTTGGTTATTTTGGTGTGGACAGAGGCCTTCGTCAAGGTGATCCATTGTCTCCAATGCTTTTTGTTCTTAGCTAAGGAAGTTCTGTGTAGAGGGCTTCAAAATATGTCAATGAAGGGGTTAATTGATCCAGTGTTTAGGGGAAGGAGAGTGACAGCCCCTACCCACCTTCTTTTTGCTGATGATATATTTATTTTCTTTAAAGCTTCTCTTAAGTCTTGCAGGGATCTGAATCACTACTTGGCCTTATACAAGGAGTTTGGCAGCCAGGAGATGAGTACGTCAAAGAGCAAGTGTTTTTTTTTACCTCTGATGTGGCTAGAAGTAGAAGAGAGACTATGCTCTCATGTTTACAATTCATTGAAGGATCTTTCCCCACTTCCTATTTGGGAGTTCCTTTGTTCAAAGGATGGATTAAGGAGTATTTTAATCCTCTTATGGACCGGTTTAGGAAGAAATTTTCTGCCTGGAAAGGACGACTCCTATCTTATGCAGGAAGGGTGGAGGTTGTCATGTCAGTTCTGTCTAGTGCTTTTACACACTCTTTTTATGTGTATAAGTGGCCAAGGGTGCTTATCAAAATTGCTGAGAGCTGGATGAGGAATTTCATTTGGTCAGGAGACCTTGAAAAAAGAAAAGTTGTGGTGGTTAAATGGGTGTGATGTCTAGACCTAAACAAGAGGGACGGTTGGGTGTCCGGAGACTGCACACTATGAATGAAGCCATGCTTAGCAAAATGGCTTGGAAGATAAAAACATATCATACTCTGTATGCTATTTTTATGAGGGGGCATTATTTTACAAGGTTTGGAAAGATCTATACACCTCAGTGCTCTTCTCCAGTTTGGGTTAGTGTTCGGGACTGGACATCAAAACACTGTAGGTGGCTTATTGGAGATGGAAAGCGGATTAATATCTGGTGTGATCATTGGCTTGGTGATTTTTCACTTCAAGAACATCTGGGAAAAGATATGAAGGAGTACTCTAAGATGGATTGTTACTTGAAAATTTTTATTAAAAATGGAGATTGACATTGGCCGGATGTGACTTCTACAGCAATGAAGAAGGTGATAGTTGGAGCAAATGGCATTCCATTGTCTAAAAAATGCAATGGCAAACTGATTTGGATTGGGAATAGTTCAGGTGAGTTTATAGTTGCTAAGACAAGATAATCATAAGCCGTTTTGGGCTTCCTTTGTTTGGTGTTCATCATTTTCTCTCAGGGACTCATGGTTTGGGTGGAGATGGTGCTTGAAAAATCTACCCACTGATGAGATTATTAGAAAAAAAAGGGGTAACAATGGCTTCACAATGTAGACTGTGTTTGTGTGAAGAAGAAAATTTTGATCATATCTTTGTCAAGTGCAGATTCAGAAGGCAATTTGGCATGAGTTGGGATTCCTATTTGGATGCAGATTCTTGATTTTGATGATAGTGAAGGCTTGCTTAGATGCTGGCTACATAAAGTTTCTGTTGCTCCAATTAAAAAGATGTGGAAAGTGTGGTTGTTTGTGATCCTGTCGAAGCTATGGAGTGTTCAAAACAACATTTATCATCAAAATAGGAGATTTGATGTGAAGGATGCTTTTTATATGATCAGATTTGCATTGAAAGACAACTCAGTCAGATTACCATGTGTGGTCAAATCAACTGATGATTTAAGAATAGTTTGGTTACTCTCATTGAAGACAGAACAAGGCACAACTCATTCAACTATTGTGGAGCTTTACTAGAACCCACCCCTACCGAATTTGTGCAAAGTTAGTTCAGATGGATGTAACTTAGGCAACCCAAGGATTGTAGGATCTGGAGGTGTGATACGTATTTGTGATGGCCTTGTGGTCTATGCTTTTTCAGATTTTATTGGTGTTGCAACTAACTATATTGCGGAGTATAGAGGTGTGTTAAGAGGAATCTCAGAGGTACTCAATTTTGGATTCCGAAAGATTTGGGCAGAATCTGATTCTATTTCAGTTGTTAATAACCTCTATAAGGGGACCTTCCCTTGGTTCTTATGGCAGGAATGGAAGGCATTACAAAACATAATGGCTACCTGTCAGGTTAGGTTTACTCATATTTACCCCCCCCCCCAAAAAAAAGGGTTAGGTTTACTCGTTGTTTTAAAGAGACCAATTATGTGGCGGATAAACTTGCAAGGAGAGCGGTTCATGATAGACTATCTTGTGTTTGATTCTCTTGTCCTGATTTTGTAGCTTGTGAGGTTGTTTGGGATAACTCCCACTAACCAACACTTTGTTTCTAGTCTATGTTGGTGCCTGGGTTGGCCCCTGCTGATGGCAATGTTGAAGGTGGGGGTTTTACAACCTGTTAAGGCAATTTGTACTTTTTTATTTATTTATTTTATAATGCAAATTTAATGGTCTTCTAGCAAAAAAAAAAAAAAAAAAAAAAAAACCTTGTGAGTTATATGTGGTAAGGTTTTGAGACTGAAGGTATCGTAATGCGACGGCAGTTTGCTGTCGGTGCCAGGAGCTGGTTTTGTTGGTAGTGGCAGTGGTTATGGTCGTGGCAGGGGGATGGTTCAGAATCCTCATGGTGCCAAGGGTTTTGGTTATGGAAGAGGTTAGCCTTTACTTTCATTATCTGAAATTAGGGTTCCTTTTGTTGAGGTCTGGTCGTCTTCGATGGCTCCAATAGTTGTGAATCGTGGTGAGGATGGTGGTTTGCATCCTGTTGAGGGGAGGGGTGTTGATGGCGGAATCCCTTGGTGATGGGGTCTCGATTCCAATGATCCCACAAACCCTAGGAGTGTGTCACTCTGGTTTTAGGGTTTCATCGAATCCCGTTTTGGTTATGGGATTTTGAACATGGACGGTCTGGCTTATTCTCAGTTAGGAGTGACGGTTGGATTGTTGTCGATGGATGTAGTTGGGCTTCCTGCAGCAAGGTTTGAGGTTTTGCCGATTAGTTACGCTATGGTGGCTTCTTTGCCAATGAGTCAGGCTGGGTCTAGGGTTTATGAAGGAGATGTGTCGATTGCCAAGAGTGAGGTGCGATCAGTTCTTCGTGATCGCCCTGATGTATCGAAGATGGTATTGCTACCAGTTTTTGATGTGCATGTCTTGGAGGGTCGGGAGGTGGTGTTGCCAGCGGGAGGGTCCTCTGTGCTCAATGGTTCTGTGGAGGGGTTGGCAGGGACTGGAATTTCTAATCTGTGGCAATGTGCTCGCCCGAATGTCTCAAGTTTGGTGATGCTACAGATGAATTCATCTTCTGTAGAGAGATCTGTGGCTGTTGGTTTTTCTGATCTATGGCAAAGTTTTCACCTGAATGTATCACGGATGATGGTGTGATCTAATCTGTTGAATCAAGGTATTGATGGTCGTATGGGGGTGATGCCGGTGGGTGGTTTGAATATGCCCTCTTGACCTATGGAGGGGCTGGGAGGGATTGTTTCATCTGTCTGTGTATCAACAATGATGGTGCCGTCGGGGGTTTCGACTTCTGTTGAGAGACTAGTGATGGTGCCGCCGGTGTTTTCTGCTGCTACATGTGGGTTTGGGGATGGTGAGAGCTCCCAGCCATTGACTTCTTAGGCTGTTGGGGTTTCTGATCATCGTTGGAGGAAGCAGAGGTGGTTAGCTAAGGAAAAGGGGAAGTCGAAGGCCTTCTCTGATCTGGTTACTATTGCCGGGGAGGTGAACAATTCAGGTACAAGTTAGGTGGTGCAGAATGGTATTGTTGCAGGGAGGGAGATCGTTTGCTGCGGTCGTGGCTGGGTTACTTGATCTCAGTAAGTTGCCTGAGCCTATTACAAAAGGAGGTATTACTCGTGTAGTGATTCCACAAAGTATAGGAGCGGCAGATTGCACGTATAGGTTAGCATTGATTGGGAGGGCCTTTACTAAGGGACTTCTACTCTGAGATATCTCCAGAATATTAACGGAGCAATGGGGTCCCTGGGCACCTTTTGAGATGACTACACTCGGTAAGGATTATTTTGTCTTTTGTTTCTTCTCTACAGATGCCTTGCTCTTTGTCTGGAAGAGGGGGTCTACAAAGATAAATGGGCAGCCTCTTCGATTGCAAGCCTGGGAACCTGATTTCAATATTGATAAGAAGCTGATGGCTTATTATAGGTAGTGGGTGCGATTTCTAGGGTTGGCATTTGAGCTTTGGGATGAGAAAATATTATTTTCAAAGAAAACTTTCATATACACCCCAACAAGGATTGCTAACATCATCTACACCTACAAGATTGCAAAAAATCAACCGCACCCACTTAACTGATGGAAATCACTGAAATTGTTCATATACAGTTTTATCCTTCATATTATAAATTGAAAATTTTAAAAATTATGTTGAATGACTAATTTGACCTTCTAATGAAACTTATATTCTCTCTCTCTCTCTCTTACCTTTTCACTCTCACCCAAGCCCTAATCCCTCTACGTTGTGCGTCTACGGCAGCATCCCATTTTTCAGGCAACGTGAACTTGAGACAACCTCTGCTCTCCCTCTTTCCATGTGCTTCTCTTTTTCTCTATTTTACCCCAAAAAAAAGTCTCTTTTCTCTCATCTCTCTCTCTCTCTCTCTCTCTCTCTCTCTCTCTCTCTCTCTCCATTTATATTATATTAGTCTTCTTTCACTCTCAATGACTACACTCGTTCGTCTCTCTCCCTATCTGTGTTTCTCTAAACACTGAGTTGTTGAAAAACTTGAAGGGGTCAGCAGTGCCGATGATGCCAAGGGAACACATAGAAGAGATATGGAAAACGAAGTTCTCCATTGGAGCGAAATTGAATCCTCTGATAGAAGGCCTCCACCAGGCAGTCAAAAATCTCTTTGTTGAGCTTTATCAGTGGAAGGGAGAAGCTCCTGGCACATGTGACTTCAGCGCACCGCTACTATTGCCATGATCGATCCCAGTCCGTTCTCTCTCTCTCTCTTCTTTCTCTCTCTTGAATAAAATATTTTTTTATTTAATTTTGTATTTATATTTTGGTTGCAGGTTATGGATTTTGTGTTTATCCATCATCTCCAAGGTATGCTTCTTCTTTTGGTTTTTTCATTATTTTTTTTTTTTTTCTTTAAATTCTTTTCTGGCGGCGAGATCTGGATTTTTTTTCTGGTTTTGATTTGTTTTAGGATTGGAGGCGATTTAATTTGGTTCCAAAATTTTGATATATTTCACGGTGATATTTCTGATCATATTTCACGGTGATATTTCTAATCACATTTGAGAGTTTTGATCATATTTCGCAACGATTTCTGTTCCATTTTGGAGTTTCGATCATTTTCAGGTTTTGACACTATTCTGGTGAGACTCATGTGATTGGCGTTCATCTCTACCAGAATTAGGGGTAGGGTAAAAAATCAAATAAAGGGTATAATGGTCTTTTAATCCGGCTAAAAGGGTATTATTGTCCATCAAATTTTTCAATGTAGCTGACATTAGCATCTAATGGGAATCTTTTGATGGAGTGGACTTTTTTTATTAGCAGAACAAAGTTTTTGAGTGGTAGGTGATGTTTTTGCAATCTTGTGGGTGTAGATGATGTTAGCAATCCTTGTTGGGGTGTATATGAAATTTTTTCTATTTTCAATTAGTAAAGCTTTGGGAAAACCTATTGGGGTTGATAGGAATACCACTAATAGAGTGATTGGCAGGTATGCTTGAGTATGTGTTGAAGTGTCCCCTAGAGGACCACGGCCAGAGGAGTTGATGGTTGAATGCCTTCGAGGTGGTTAGCTGTGTTTCTTTAAGCAAATTGTTGAATTTGAAGACCATCCTATACGGTGTGCTGTATGTGGGACCTTTGGCCATAAGTCTGCCTTGTGAAAAATGCAGCCAGACAATGGTGTGGATGATAGTGATGCTATTCCTGAGATGAGGGGAATCCAATTGTGGACTTAAATATAGATCCGCAACAGATTGATAAGGATGACCAGGCTCATGTTTTTCAGAATAGTGGTTGGTGGACTGATGCAATGGATGAAGGGGATTCTGAGCATGAAGAAGGAGAGGTTTTGCATCATATAGCTGAGAAGCAGATCCAACATCCCCCATCTGTTGCATCTGCTTCCTCGGGTGTGATGACTGATATTGTGCCTTCTTCTGGAATGGTGAAGTCAGCTGAACATTTACAACGAAAGGTTGGTGTTTCTTTGAATACTGAGATTGTAAGTAATATGGTTATTAATCAACAGGTGATAGAAGATACCACTGAATGTTACCAGTAGATTGATCAATCGATTCACGTAGGGGTTGCTAGTGATGTCAGCTCAAGAAGGGTGGTTGTTCATTTTGTTGATGTTTTGGCTGCTGATGAGTCTTTGCAGCAGTGTGGGGCTTTTACCAATGTGGAAAAAAGACTACCTGGTAAGCCACCGGGCACTGGTAAGAAGCAGATGCAAAAGTTGAGTATTCTAGAAGCTCGATTAGCTAGTCTAGAGACCTTAAGGAAAAAAAAGGTAAAAAATGAAGATCTTATATTGGAATATAAGGAGAGTCTCGAACCCCAAATCGAGACGTATGTTGAGGTGGTGGTTGGTTGAAATCAGGTTCCTCTGAGTTGTGTCTTTGTCTAAGCTTGAATCGGCATCCTATAATGATAGTCGAATGAATCTTTTAGCCAAGCCACAACATACAGGGGAAAGTAAACATAACTCTTTTTTTGCAACTCATACTTCCTAGCCTTATAACAAGTCAACAGTGGATATATAATTGAAAATGACTAAATTTCTCTAATCTTCTCCACATAATACTCATAGTCAACACATTGCATAGGTAACTGCAGTAAGAATATCAATAAGCCAATATTAAGAGACCTATTATAGATAAGAATTGAAATTCATGGGTATGCTAGAATAATGCTTGTGAAAGACAAGTCAATCACAATACTACTAAAAAAAATAAATGTAGTAGTCTAAAAATAAATACAAATACAAAAGCTTTTACTGCACAGTTTAAGAATTCCAATGTTTTCATTTAGCAATGCAAGGTTGAAGTTGTTTTTTCAAAAAAAAAAAAAAAAAAAAAAATGGAAGCTTACGAATAGAAATGTTATTTCAATTTAAAAATCAGAAAGAAAATTAAGTCAATCAATTAAAGACCCTTTGCTAGCTAATCATATATGTTGGCTAGCTAATCATATATGTTGGACCAACTTTTGATTTTGTCACAGTTTGTAAAGTTTTAGATTGTATACTGTCCAACTTTTTCCTGATTGCATATCAGTTCTAAATTCTAATTGCAAACTTGGTAACGTAATAGTCAAGCAAGAAATTGTTTTTAAAAATATCAAAACAACAAGTCTTAAGCCTCTCATTTAGATACCATATTCATTTGTAAAACTGTAACATTCATATCATAACGGAGTGGTGCAGATGTGACCGAACTGTTGAATTGACTTGACAATTAAAAAAAAGAAGAAGTTTACTGGAGTATCACATTGGTGGACCAAAGAATTGGAGTTCATATAAGATAGTACAGTAAGAAACATATTTTTTTTGGGTAAGTTCCATAAGAATATTGATACTCTATACCTAGGCAGGGTATTTTCCAATCATACCTAACCCTAAAAAACTCTCCAATAAATAGAACTCATGCCCACAAGAAAACCCAAGGAAAACAGGAGAACAAATAGAAGCAGAAAAAATACCGAAGGAAGAACCGAAAGAGAATAGAACAGAGCAAAATAACCCAAGAGATTCTTCTATGAAGAACTAGGACAGGAAATGGAACTTGGAAAGCTCGTGTTCGACCAGAAAAAAATGTTTTGAAAACATTCTTAGTTCTTTAACAAACTTGCTAAAACAGCAATTGGATAAAAACAAAGATTTTAAAAACTCATTCTCAGTATCATTAAACAAATGAACTAGAATGATGATTTTGACTTAGACAAAATCAATATTTTTCTCAATTTTACCGAGTTTTTAGACCTTTCTTTTTCATTCGATGCCGTTTTTAACCAAATACAACAAATTTGTCTGGACAGGAAATTCAACAATGACGAAAAGAAAATGAAGGAGAGAAAAATCAAACAGAGACGAAACAGGAGAAGATACCTTCCCTTACCTCACCAGACATCAAAGGGAGGAAAACCAAAAAAAAAGAAGAAAATCAAATAGAGAAGATTGCAGGAATATCAGAACAAAGAAAGAATTTAAAGGGATATAACTGATTGGTCTCTTTATCACTCTCCCTATCTTCCTCACATCAGTCCTTGCTATCTCGCAATAATCGAAAATATTTTCCCAAATTGGGGGAAACATGTCACAATCTTGCCTGCGGACTTGAGAGGGAAAAAGATCCTCTCCTGTCGCCCAGGTATCTTCTCACCACAATGTTGCCCTGCGGTTTGATTTTTCTTCAGTCGTATCAATCGAAGAAGGTATAAATGATTATAGATATCCTTTTCATTGAAATAGATTGTAGATATCCATATCACTGATTTATTTTTTAATTTATATATTTTTTGGTGTTTCAGGTCTCAGTTTGTAATTGAAAAACCTTGATCAGTGCGTAAGCTTGCTATCATCTTATATAGCAATTAGCAAGAGCCCCTTTCTCAATTTGGCTAGAGATTTTGAGTTGCCCCCTATCTTCAGCTCCTGTGGCTTAATCAGTATATCAACTAGTTTTTTCCTCATAGCAATTTGCTGCTTCAGCATCACAAGTTGTTGCATAGTAGATTCTAAGAATATGGCAGGGAGGTGGAGACAAATCCTTTGCAAAGTTCTATAGAATTTTAGTTAGGAGCTTTAGGAATGGAATCTGCTCTAAAGTTCTCTGTATAACACAATGTTAATAAGGAGTTTGAGGGATGGATGTTGTTAAGGATTAAACAAGGGATAGTTGATGGGGAAAAAAAAATATTACAAGCAGCATTATTATTATTAGGATTTCTGGCTGTTTTCTATTTAATCCTTCTTTTCTTCTTTGGTTTTCTTTTGATGACATTCAAATGGTTTCTTACATAGACAACGTTACTGAGTTTCTCTTATGGCATTGCTCATGCTTTTTCTCTCTTTTTTTTTTTTTTTTTTTTTTTTTTTAAATACCATTCAATTGTTGCAGGTCTTTATTTGGGAAGGAATTGACTCTCTCTTGTTCTCTGATTTTCCCTTTCCTTCCCTCTTTTCTTTTGGATTTGTCCTCTTTTTTCTCTGCCATTGTTTTTGTTGTTATATGAAATCTCCTATTTGTTTTCTCTGTTTTTCACTGGTTTGCCTGTGAATGGTTGTTTCTAAATGATTCTAACATTTAGAATTTGTAGTCATACTACTGTGATCTTAAATGCTATTTTTTTCATGTTTGAAGTACCTAGTGTCTAACAAGACAATGTAGATTAAGAAGAAAGCAAACTATGAGTTGAATCTTTGCCTCAGGGGAAGAACCAGATTGTGTAGCTGAGACAAACAAGTGGATAATGATTAGTTAACATTAGTGGTTTTCTGCTTGGATCTTTGGATTTATATGATTTTTTTGCTTGAATTCTTGAGTTTTTGTTAGGTCTTGATTCTTGGTAGTCAAACGTATTACTATTGATTGGTTAAAGTTTTCAATATTGGTTACAAAAATTGCTTGACTTAGTGATCTTTTCATCCTTGAACAAGAAGCTGAACTCCTGTATCTTTTTCTTCTTTTTCTTTTGTTTCAATCGATGGTTTTTTGCATATATCAAGCGAATTTCACAAATATCGGATAAAAAATCAGAGGTCGGTGGGATTTGTTCTAAGGATTTCGGGGATATATTGGGGCTTGTTGCAACAAGGTTTCAGGAGTATTCGAGGGTTATAAAATTTAGGAAGAAGAAAATTCTGAGGCTGTGGCACTTGAATTCGCAGAAGAAGGAAAAGGAAGAAAACGTTTTCCTCATAAGGCAGCAAACGAAGGCCATGTTTACATTTCTTCTATTGCTTGTGAAGAATTCTTTCCAAGTTCAGTTCCCAAATTCAAGAACGATCCGTCCCCCCTGGAAGACAAAGAAGACGATGAAGTTTTGGAAGTGACCGAGTAATTTTAACATTTCTCCTGTTTTCTCCTTGCAATTTTCCCCAAATAAATCGTTGGATAAGATGCTGCCGGTTCAGTCTTAAGCTCTAAAAGAATGTTAATGGCGGAATAGTTGCAGTAAGTTTTCAAGAATCTGGGCAGTACGTTGCAATAGAATGAAAGGGTTAATGTTATTTTCAATAGAAGGATAAACTAGTAATTTTAATATTTTTTTTTAATTTAAAATAAGAATGAATATTTTAAGTTTCTTCTTTCAATTGATGGGGTACGATTAATGATGTTAGAAACTTGTGGATGATAGCTGGTGATTCACATAATTTTTTGATTTTTTGAGAAGGTAAGAGAATAATCGTAAATGAGGTGAAGAAGGTGAGGCAAAGAAACGCTGAAATAGTTATTGAGTAGTTGCTTGTGGTGGAGTACTGATCCATCGCATCCAACCTGGATCAAATCGGTCATTGATTTTCATTAAAATAGTATTAAAACATAGCAAGATCGGATCAGAAATCAGCCAGATCCAAAATCGATACGAATCGATTATACCTTAAACGATGGATCCACATGTGATTATTTTTCCAAACAGAGGCGACTCATGCTTTCTAATCTCTTTCATTGTGCAACCGGAAGTTAATAAATCTTTCTAGAATCAACGTACCACAAGTCCACGAAATGTTAAAGGAACCAAATCCTCTGCTCCCCGCCTCCCTGGCTTCCACCCCCATTCAACCATTGGAGTGTGCTGGAGTTCGAGCCGACTCACACTTCAACGATCAGATGGAATGAGAGCCAGGAGGAGGGGAGGAGAGGATTTGGACTCAACATTAAAACACTGAGAACAAAATTTCCCGACAAATTGATTTGAAGGAACTTTGTTGGTGGCTTGGTACTAAGTAATTAGATAGACAGACTTTTGTGTTACTCCTTTTTGAATTAATCTCCACACCACTAATTCATATTCTAGACTTTTGTGTTACTCCTTTTTTTATTTACTCGCCACTAATTCCTATTCTCTAAATTCATCTCCACCAAGATTTAAATCAACTCTACCGAGATTTTCTCCACCAAAGTCTCCATCTGTCTCCACTCATTCATATTCTGTAAAATCATCTCCATTGACATTTTCTCCACCAAAGTCTCCAACTCCCTCTACTGATTCATATTTTGTAAAATAATCTCCACCAAGTTCTAAATCATCTCCACCGAGATTTTCTCCACCAAAGTCTCCCTGCCTTTACTATTTCAAATTTTGTAAAATCATCTCCACTAAGATTTAAATCATCTCCACCCAGATTTTATCCACCAAAGTTTTTTCCATCTACCTCCACTAATTCATATTCTATAAAACCATCTCCCCTGAGATTGACTCCACCAAAGACTCCATCTACTTTGTAGTCCATTTGATCTCTTCTCGGTCTTCATTTGCGAGCAGTTAGATGAAATGGGGATTTTAATTTTTAAGCCCACTTCACTCATCAATACTGGTATCTAAAAGTATGCAAACCATGTTCATTTATTATTTATAAACACTAAGAAAAGCTAATCATGTTGGACTAAGACTTACGAAATGAAAGGATTAGACTAAAAGTATGGTAACGTATAAGATTTCAACAGTTCTCTAGTTAAATGGTTTTCATATTAAGACTAAAAGTATGCTGACATATAAGATTCCAATATCCTGACAGCGTGTAGATCCTTCTCCCAATTAGGGAATCTGGTCAGCGATATGTTATTAGTGGCACCCAAAATCGATTAATCACATTGAAAGAGTCCAATTAAAGGAGAACCGATCAGATTGATTACTAATTGAAGGGAATCTATTTTAGTCATTAAGGTGTGATAAGCATTTTGAAATCAAAACCGAACTAAATAGGAATAATTGACGACCAATTAGGACAAATTATAAGGGTTTAGATCAATTAGAATGTTGTGTTACTCAACATAACATAAGGAGGCTATCAATTTCTCTTCATTTTATGAAAAAATGTAGGCTTCAACCAAAGAACCAATACACTGGGATTGATAGGAATAATTTCTTAAAGATTTTTCTGTACATCCTACTACCATACCCTCATTGATAGACATTCCCCCTGAAAATTGCATCAATAGCTCGGACTGGAGGGTTAAGAAGTTGAACCAGCTGTTGAACTTCGCTTCTATATCCCAGATTTTTCTTGCAAGATTTATCAGATCTTAGACATTGATTTTGGATAAAAAAAAATATATCTAGTGGCAAGTAATTCAGAGACTTTAATTGTCATGGGGATGATTCTAGGATATTAATCACAGAATAGAATATATGAAGATGTCAGGTAGGTTAGATGCCATTCCAACTTCTAAATGGTTCAAAATTTTGCCAAAATCATCAAAATATTTTACTTTCATAATAACAAATAGGTAGGAAGGAGATAAATAACTAAATGTTATATACAAGGAGTCTAAATCTAAACTCTGATTTTGGAGAGTAGGTGCCGCTTGATCAGCCAAGCGTTGCGTGAAAATGGTGGGTGACATCACATATTCTCCCATTGCTTCTGGATGCGGAAGGAAATAAAACAAGTAAAACAAGAACCTAACCTGCAAAAGTGAAGTGGGATTGAGTTATAGATATTGACACAAATTGGGTGGTTCAAACTTCAAAGGGGATCCAACATCCAATTATAATTGGCTAAGGCTTATCCTGATTCTTCGTGTAAAGGGAACTTGAAATGCTTAATTACTGCTCCATTATACACTGTCATGCACATTGACTCGTCTCTCCTTGTGCAACTCATGGATCTACACCTGTTTACTGTGTGTGTTAGCAATTTAATTAACCTACACCAGCAAAGTGAAACACTTGGATCCTGCTAATTGACTCCATATATAAAGCAAGCTGGTTGATCAGTTGAAAAATGAACAAAAGTTAGGACGCAGTGACTACGGATTGAAATGAATCAACGAGAGCGGTGGACGGGGTTTCTTCCGTTCTACAATCATGATTGAAAAATATTAAGTAATACTTATCTATGGATCGATCCCTTTATAAATTAACAATCTAATATAAGCTGAGATCACTACACACAACCCAACCAACCACGTACTTACCCATGGGTTATTCCTGTGCTCGTACTCCAACTCTACTGTTGTTAATGTTGCTTCCAACCATTGTTGCATTCGTTTGCCTTACTTTCTTCCCTTCCTCAGCTTATGCTAGTAAATCATTAAGGATCATCCTTGCCGATCAGTTGTCAACTGAAGCAAAGGCTCTCCTCACATGGAAAGCCAGCCTCCAAAACTATTTTGTTGCTGTTCTCCGTTCTTGGAAGCTCACATCACCACCTGTTGTATTTTAATTATAATTTTTTTATATTATTATTATTTTTTATAGTAAAAGTAAAGTTTCAAAATAAAGCTATTTTGATTTTTCCTTCTTATAGTATATGGTTTGAGAGGGTATTGAAGTGGAGATAGTGACGTTGGATCCCAAGACTTTAAGATGACACAAGTATGATTGGTCACTTTCTTTAGTCTCACATGGGAAGTGAAAGAGGTTGTAGGGTACCTTATATATAGTTTTGAGAACTATAAGAGATACGGTAATTTGGAGGGAAGTCTCCTTCCTCCCTTGTGTTTGGGTTGATTCCGGGCTGCTTTTCACATATGCGCGCTGAGCCAGCCGGGGGTAGCATGGAGTGGCGCGGCGTGGGTGTGGGTCAACTTAAGATATATTTTTTAGAGTTGGTTATTTTTTGGTTTATATTAGGTCGGATGCGGTTTACTCCGTGATCCAAACCAAACCGGATTCATTAGTCAATAGATATGACTATTCAAAGGGACACACTCTTTCCAAAGGGATTTAATCTGAACGCTTAGATTAGGATCAATCAATCCAAGCCGTTAAGATCGTAAGGACACATCCATTCAACGGAACAAATCCTTTGGGAAATGGTGCGATCTCAACGGTTAGATTACATTCAAATAATTCAAATTGTTAGATCGTAGAGATGCATCTGTTCAATAGAACATATCCTTTGGTAAGGGGTGTGATCTAAACCATTAGATCAGGATTTGACAATCTGAACCGTTGGAATGAAAAGACACAACTACATCTAAGGGTGCCTAGAAAGGGCATGTCTTACTCTTAAATAGGGTAGTAGGGGCCCTCCATTGGGTTTGAATTTTTGGATGAAATTAATGCTCTCTCTCCCCCGTGTTCCTCTTTGATAACCAATACTATATGTTGTCCCCCTATCGATTTTATTTTTGATTTATCATATAAATCAGTTTTTTTTTTTTTCGACATCTGCATTTGCCATAGTACCATTCAGAAGTACTCGAAAGGACGTATTATACCAGTGCAGGTTTAATACGAGAAGCCAAGAAGCTGCTTTATCTTGGAGTTAGATTTGCATCAAAACCCAGTTGCACCATTGGGGGCAAATTCTGTCTTTAGGATAGTATTGCTTGTGATACGACCCACCTTCAAACACTTTATTTGTTGCAGTGTAGTCTTCATCATCGGAACAAGCAATTTCTCAAATAAGGTACCACATTCAATTTTACAACAATCTAAAGACAGAATTTATCGAACTACTTCATTTGAGAACCCGAATATGGCAACATCAATAATTCCTGGAATGCAACACCTGAAACTGATGTCAGACTTTGACAAAGTTGAGTCATTTGATGGCTCAAACTATAAGAGATGAAAATATAAAATTCTTTTTATTTTGAATCAATTGGTAGTATCATTTGCTTTAACCACCCCCATTCGTGAAGAAAGTGATGACTCTGCTAAGAAAAAGGAGAGAGAAGAATGGGTTGTTGCAGATTATCAATGCAAGAATTACATTATGAACTCTCTGTCCAATGAATTATATGGTGTTTATGCTTCACATGAATCCATTTCATCTATCTGGAATGCATTAGACACTAAATATTCATTGGAAGATGTTGAAAATAAAAAAAATATGTGATTGTAAATTTCCTTGAGTACACTATAACTGATGATAAGAGTATATCGATTCAAATAGACTAATTCCAGATTCTTGTGGGTGACTTCGCTAAAGAGGGAATGGTGTTACCGAATGAATTTGTTGCCGGGTCTCTTATTAAGAAATTTTCTACCTCTTGAAATGATTTTAAGTCAAGTCTTAAATACAAGAAAAAATATTTAATTTTGGACCAAGTGATTGTTCGGATCAAGGTTCATGAAAAGAATCGTGAAAATGATAAAAGTGAAAAGGCCAAAGAGTATAAATCTAAGACTAATTTGATTGAATCAAAGAAATGAAAGCCTTACAAAAAGAACCTGAAAACAAAGAAGGAAACAGTTTTCAAGAAACAGAGAGGACTCCGCTTTATATGTGGCAAACTGAAACATTTCAAGAAAGATTATCGGAACTGAAAAAAGTAAGGACTATGGCAAGGCTAATGTTAACTTAACAGAAACAGATTTCTTTGCAGCCGTAGTGACAGAGGTGAATTTGATTGACAAACCAACAGACTGGATCCTAGATAAGGGTGCCACCACGCATGTATGTAGATATTGGAATTCGTTTGTCAACTATTCATCGGTTGATTCTGGAGAACAAGTTTTTATGAAAAATTCCCAGACCTCTCAAGTTATAGGGAAGGAATTAGTGAAACTGGAGTTGACTTCAGGAAAATATCTCTTCCTTAAGGATGTGTTACATGTGCTTGAGATAAGGCGCAATCTTGTTTCTGGGGCTCTTTTGAACATGACGAGATTTTGATTGGCTTTTGAGGCAGATAAGACTGTCATCACCAAAAATAATGTATTCATTGGGAAGGGTTATAATTTTGATGGACTATTTGTACTTGATGTTGATTCTATTTTAATGAATGATAATTCAAGTATTTCTATTTATATTGTTGATTCGTATGACATATGACATGGTAGATTAGGACATTGCAATGCTAATTATATTAAACGATTATGTCATGATGGTTTAATAGAAAAAAATATACAATTTAAACATGATAAATGTCCAACTTGTGTAGAGGCTAAGTTTACAAAGAAACCTCACATATCTGGATCAACTAGATGTAATGAGTTGTTGAAATTAATCCATAGTGACCTAGGTGATTTTAAATCACATGAGTCAAGAGGTGGTAAAAGATATTTTATTACATTTATTGATGATTACTCTAGATATACTGAAATTTATTTACTTCGGACCAAGGATGAAGCAAGTAATGCTTTCATTTCATATAAAATTGAGGTTGAAAATCAATTGAGAAAGAAAATTAAAGACTTAGAACAAAATATAATGTTTCTAAATTTTGTGAAGAACATGAAATAATACATGAGACTACAGCCCTTTATAAATCTGAATCTAATGGAGGCTCTAAAAGAAAGAATAGGTCTCTTAAAGAGACAATGAATTTCATGTTAATTAGTTCTATTTACCCATTAATATATAAGGGAAGACATCTTATCTACTTGCTTTGTCTTAAATAGAATCCTCATAGAAAAATTAGTTTTATACCTTTTATGCAATGGCATGGTAGGAAACCTAATCTTAAATATTTAAAAGTATGAGGTTGCTTGGCTAAAGTAGGTATTTCTGAACCTAAAAAAAGAAAACTTGGACTAAGAACTTGTGATTATGTTTTTATTAGATATGCTTCTCATAGTGCTGCTTATAGGTTTTTAGTGCTTAAATCTATGGATGGTATGTTTGATGCTAATGGCATAATTGAATCTAAGGATGTTGAATTTTTTGAAAATGTGTTTCCTATGAAAAAATATTTGTATAGTAATTTATCAATATCTAATGAACATGTAATGTATGGAAATGATGATACTATTATTCCTATGATAAATAATGATGAACCTATTAATGAAATTGAATTAAGAAGTAAAACTAATATGGGTGATGATATGTTTACTTACATGATTATGAATGATCCATTAACATACCAATAAATCGTCACTTCTCCTGATTCTATTTTTTGGAAAGAAGCAATTAAGAGTGAATTAGATTCTATTATTACAAATCATATTTGGAAATTAGTTCCTCTCCCACCAGATACTAAGGTTCTTGACACTAAATAAATTTAAAAAAAAATAAAACCTAGTGGATCCCTTGACAAATTCAAAGCAAGATTATTAGTCAAAGGATTTCGTTAGAAAAAAGATATAAATTTTTTTGATACATTTTCACCTGTGGTTAGAATTGTAACAATTAGATTAATGATTGCAATTGCATTTGTATATAAGCTTGTCATACATCAAATAAATATTAAGATAACATTCTTAAATGAAGATCTAGAAGAAGAAATTTATATCAAACAACCTGAAGGATGTGTAATTTCAGGACAAGAACATAAAGTGTGTAAACTTGTGCGTTCACTATATGGTTTAAAACAGACACCTAAACAATGGCATGAAGAATTTGATAGTATTTTGATTTCATATGGTTTTTATGTTAATGATTCTGAAAGATGTTTATATAGCAAGTTTCATGATAACAAAGGTGTATTCATAATTTTATATGTGAATTATATGTTAATTATGGGAACTAAGTCTTGAAATTGTTAAATCCACAAAAATATTCTTTATGTCTAAATTTGATACTAAGAACATGGGTGAAGCTGATGTTATATTGGGAATCAAGATTATAAGGAGCCAAAATAGTATAATTTTATCTCAAGCATATTATGTAGAAAGCATACTTAAAAAGTATGGTCATTTTGATGATAAACCTGTAAAGATTCTATTATCAGTTGATACTTATTTGTAAAGGTATGAGGGTCAACCAATATCCTAAAAACTTTATTCACAAATTATTGATTCAATTTCTTATTTAATGAATTGTACTTGACTTGATATTGCCTTAGCTGTAGGGAAGTTAAGTCAGTTTACAAGAAATCCAAGTCAAGAACATTGGGATGCTTTGATACATTTGTAAGGTATTTAAAGAATACCATGAACTATGGCTTACATTATAGTAGAAATCCAGTAGTTCTTGAAGGGTTTTGTGATGCAAACTGGATTTCAGATTCAAAAGAAACTCTTGCTACTAGTGATTATATATTTATTTTGTGTGGAGGTATGATTTCTTGAAAATCCATTAAATAATGCTGTGGGACAAGTTCCACCATAGAAGCAAAGTTTGTGGCTTTAGAAAAAGTTAGATCAGAAGCTGAATGGCTTAAGAATCTAGTAACGGATATACCGTTATGGGCAACGCCTATGCCACCTATCCATATTCATTGTGATAGTCAGGCGGCAATAACCAATGCTAAGATAAAGTATATAATGGTAAGAAAATGCATATACGCCTTAGACATAATCTAGTGAGACAATAAGTAGAAGATGGTACCATAGCAATTGACTTTGTTAAGTCGAAGGCAAATGTAGCAGATATGTTAACAAAATCGCGATCCACCAAAGTTATCCAAGATACTTCTAGAGGAATATGTTTAAAGTTCGTGAATCATGAGTCAATATGAAAGGAGATCCCTAGAATTAGGTTCAAAGGGTAAAAACAAAGTTACTGGATGACTTGTCTAGTACTATCATATATTGCCTATTCCGGTTTAAATGAGAAGATAGTACTTACCGTGATGATGGGAGGATGAGTTTTAAAACTCTTAATTGGTCAAAATCTCATGAAATTATGGGGGTATGTTAACCGTGGTGCATACTATGAGCTGACCTAAGTAAATGTAGGAAGTGTGGCCGCTTCCAATGAAAATATCTATGGACGAATTCTCTAAACATTCATGACCCAATGATGAGAAGGAAATCATGAAAATGTGAAAATGAGAAGTGAAATTGTGATTTCTTCCTGTTAAACTGGAGGGTTAAGAAATTAAACCAACTGTTGAACTTTGCTTCTGTATCTCAGAAACTTCTTGTAAGAATTACCAGATCTTAGACATTGATTTATAGAGGGTAGCGGCAAGTAATTTAGAGACTTATTAATGGGGGTGATTTAAGTATTAGTTCATAACTTTCTTTTTTCTTTTTTAGGATATTAACTCACAGACTAGCATATGAAGATGTTAGGTACGCAAGATGCCATTCAAACTTTGAAATGGTTCAAAATTTTGCCAAATTAATTCACGGAGTATTTTACTTTCATAATAAATAGCTAGGAAGTACAAGCTAGACTTTAATTTTGTGTAGGTTTTGCATAATCAGCCAACCGTTGCTGTGAAATTGATGGCTGACATCACACATTACGATTTGGGAAAATTATACAAACACCCCCTCTGTTGTTGTGAAACTACACAGAACTATCATGTCTTTACAAAAACTATATAGAATACCCCTTTAACAATACTGTCATACCCCTCTAACAACCTCTCTCATCATCACGCTTGCTGCGTTGATCAGGCACCACCAAGGTTTCATTGGTGCCAGGGTCACTTGGACTTAAAATATATAGGTGTGTATATTGTCTCTAGATGTACTTTATGTAATTTGGAAGTGGAATTTATAGACCACATGTTTTGCAAGTATATGGTTGCAATGCGGTTATGGGATGAAATTGCATTCAGATTTGGAGTAAGTATGCCAAGGTTTGTATCATGCATAGAGATGTTAAGCTGGTGGTTGCGGAAAGCTGGAACCATGAGTCTTTGATCTATTTGGATTGGTATCTTTTTTGTCAATTTGCAATCTTTGTGGATGATCAGAAATAATGTGATTTATAGAAATGCAAAGGTGAGTCATTTATATATTTGGTAGGTTATTAAAAGAGGGTGTAAGGATTGTTGAACCTGAGACCCATGTATGGTTAGATCTACGGAAGACCTGGGGTTGTGCATTTTTTTGGTTTGGTGACGAAACTCACAATCAGTCCAAAGGTTTTTTAATTGTTCTGGATACCTCCAATGGATGGTTGGTGCAAACTCAATATGAATGGATATAGTTTGAGTAACCCTGGCATTGCTAGAGCAGGTGGAGTTATTCGCTCGGCGACGGGACAAGTAATTTATGTATTTGCAGAGATGATTGGTGTATGTATAAATTTTATTGTCGAGCTGAAAGCAATTGTGTTGGGTCTCAAGGAGGTTATACGGCTAGGATATCAGAATATCTGGGTGGAAGCAGATGCAAAATCTGTAGTGGGGAATATACAAAAGGACGCATTGCCATGGGCAGTTCAACAAGATTGGATAGCTTTGCAATGTGAGTTGGCTTCTTATTAAATTAGGTTTTCACACCACTGGAGGGAGACAAATACAGTGGCAGATTTGTTAGCAAAGTTTGTTGCTCGGGAAAGACAATCTCAATCTTGGGGTTGTTGCCCTAACATTGTAGCTAGAGAGGTGGTGTAGGATGCATCCCATAGATCTAAATTTAGATTTCAATAGTGTGGTGGTCACCTGAGATAATCCCTGCTGATGTCAATGCTGAAGGTGGGGGTTTTGATATCCTTTTAGGATGTTTTGTATTTTTTATTTATTTTTTTCCCTTAATATATTTCGGATCTCTAACAAAAAAAAAAAAAAAAAAGACCTATACAGCCGATCCGATACCTATAACCATAGACCCACGTATGATTATTTTTCGGAACGGAGGTAACTCATGCTCTAATCTATTTGGCTGTGCAACCGCAAGTCAATAAATCCTTCTATAATCAGCATAGCACAAATCTACGAGAACATGAAAACTCAAGGAATTCAATTTCCCTATAAACCGATTTGAAGGAACTTTCTGGGTGGCTTGGTTATAGTAATTAGATAGACTTTTGTGTTACTCCTTTTGGAATTACTCTCCACTAATTCATATTCGAGACTTTCGTGTTACTCCTTTTTAAAGTATTCCACTAATATATATTATGTATATTCATCTCCCCTAATATTTTTCTCCACCAAAGACTCCATCTACTTCGGTCAACTTGCAAGCATTGCTAGGTGAATGGAGATTTTCGTTTTTAAGTCCACTTACTCATTAATACTGAATGAAGATACACAACAACATGTGTAAATCAATGGAAATACACAATAAATATAGGGAACGGGTAATAATGGAGATAAATAAAGTCAAGCAAACAACACGAGAACACATCAATTTTACATGGAAATCTTTCCTAGGTTAAAGGGAAAATCCATATAACTTAGTCCTAGTAAATCTCCACTATAATAATGAAAATACAATCCTCTAGTTAAAGCCAGAGGTTACTATACATCAAGAGTAATGTAAAATTTCCTAGGTTAAAGGGAAAATCCATATAACCTAGTCCTCGTAAATGGGAAAATCCATATAACCTAGTCCTGAAAAATCTCCACTATAATAATGAGAATACAATCCTCTAGTTAAAGCTAGAGGCTACTATACTAATCGTTGTTTCTAGATACGGTTGCCGGTTGACATCTCTTCTGATTCGACATCAAGAGTAATATAACCCACTCTCGGGTGGGTTATACAATAGCTCTCCAAAATTATTGGTGGATCCATAAAATACAATAACACTTTCACTTTGATGTTGACATAACAAATACATGAAGAACTGTCACATTTCCCTCTTCCCTAAATAGGGAGTGATGACACTAGCTATAATCCTGTACAATGATTCATATGGGAAATTTCTATTTAGGATGAGCAAAAGTATGATGGAAAGTTATTTTTCGTGATTGAATATTCAAAAACAAATTTGTGATTCCCAGGTTGACACTGAGAAGGGGGTGATTTAGTTGATCATAAAAATTCTTCCCAAATTATCTGTAAAACGTCTTATTAGTATTTTATCTGCTGCCTAGAGTTGACTAAGACTATTTGTTTTAAACCTTTCAAACCACGTACACATTCACAGACATGTAACACATTTTGCCATCCCACCAAAGGCAATAGTATCATGTATTGGGCCTACCTAGTGTGTACACCCACCTACAGACAAGACACTTCATATACAATAAATACAATCACACAACACACAAATGTAATGTGGTTCACCAACATGATGTGTGATGACTAGTCCACGAGGCAATACCCTAACTAGGGTTTCATATTATACTCAATACGCTTCTCAAAGTTTTTGTTGCTCCTACAACCCAAGTGCTACAACACCTACCACACTCCCAGCTGTAATTGAGTCTAGGGCTACAATCTCCAATCCTTTTAAGTCCAAACTTGACAGGTTACAATGTATTTGATAAGTATAGATTACAAGCCCTTCCCATATAGCATAGGTTACAATGTAAACGAACTTGTGTGTGTGATTACCTTCCGAACGTGATCACAACACGAGTGGTGCTTACCATTTGGTCTTCCCAAGTTCTTCAATGATGGTGGAGGAACATCTTTAAGCAAGCATTGGTGTAGGCACTCTACCGACAACCCTTATACACACAAAATCACTCATAACTCACTATGAGTGCTCACACTACCTCTCTTTCAGATGACCATTAATGTCAAAGAGAGATAGGTAGAGAAGGTTTTTACACACACAAAGAGCTCCAAACCCTTATTTTTCCAAATACTCATAGCTTTTCTCTTCCAGCTCATCTCTTCTTGTTGCAGATGGATAGATCCTAAAAAATGAGGAACATGGCAACTTGAATGGGCTGAATTGGAGATCGAATGGCTGAGATATGACCATCTAAAAATCAGCCAATGAAAAAATTCGAAATAGAACCTTGTGAAGCATCTCCATACATGGGCGATACACGGAATCACTTCCACCACTAACATGTCAGACATCGTGTTGAGATCCCATTGGCGGACATAAGCATCTTGAAAATCCACTGTCAGATCTGTTAGAAAGAAGCGGGATTGGTTTTTTGCTGTTGGATCTCTTAAATCATGTCCGGCGAACTTGGTAGCAATCGTGGCCATCAAATTTGGATCGGCTCGCCTTCACACCATAGTTGCGCCTTACGAAATCAAGGAAGCACCTTCATGCGATGTGGACTATGATAATATAAAACTTTCAGGCAATCAAGTAATGTGCAAGAGAATCAAAAGGCATCGGCTGAGAAACATATTAGCCCTCCTTTTTTCAAGCCACCAGATCAGAATTTGGGCTGCGCGGCTCAATCCTGGCCCTCCATCTAGAATCTCCCATTTTTAACTTACCCAAAATGCCCTTGAAAACCCCAAAAATGGCCTCTATAATTGTGAGTTAAACAAAAAGGACACTTAGGGGAGAGTTCCAATAAACTTTTCTCTCTCTCGGTAATTCATCGAACAGATGGGGGGCACCCATCCCTTTGTGGGAGGCCTGCGCATGTAGGCAGTGTGGCTTGGGGGCCTGTGGGCTTGTGGGCCTACTGGCTTGCCAGCCTACAGGCTGCTGCTTGTGGCAAGGCACCCTGCTGGCCTTGGCTGCAGGGCTGCCTGCTGCCTACCCTTATGGCTGTTGGCATGGCCTGCTGGGTGGCCTTGCTGCCTGGTGGCTATGCTACAGCTATGAGGCTCGGTCAGTTGTGTTGCTAGGTGGCATGGCTATGCCACCTCAGCACCTTCTCTCTCCGAATTTTCTCTCTCTTCCTTCTTTCACAAAAACACACAAAATCAGGCATTAGCCACAACATTAGATGGATCTCAATGGGGCCCTGTTACACTCTCTCTGCTCCACAACATTGAACAAGTATCTCAGACACAACCATGCTAAATCGAAACTCTCCAATCTATTAAGAATAACTCAGAATTTATTGCCAACAATGATAACAACCTTACAACCTTGCCAATGTTCCAATAAAATTCAATAGAGCAAAGGGATTTCACCATAAGTTCTTTTTAGCTTTTCGTATGTGCTTGTCTATCTTTTTTTTTATTCTTTCTTGGGGGTGTGGGGGCGGTGTTTGTTGCTGGGAGGTAGGTTGTAGAGGTAAAACTGACAAGTAAGAGAGAGAGAGAGAGAGAGAGAGAGAGAGAGAGAGGATGCGTAAGATATTTATCGTATGGTAAAAAATCCAAGTGTATAAGTAGCCCAAACAGCCATACAATGTTCCTCTACTCTATCTTCAAATATTAGTTGGGAAATTTAATAAAATTTCCACACCCATTTATCTATTATTTTTCTTTTTTAATGGTAAAGAAGAATTAAAGTGCTTTGATCAATGCAAATTAAGGGCTTTCTTTTCCTAAATCTGTATCCAATTTGGTTAACTTTTCTTAGTGCTTGTCATTAATAATGACACTTTAACTTTGTCCTCAAAAGAATTCTTTTTTAGGCCTACTTAGCATAAGACTCATGATAAACCCACTTATTTCCTAGTACTTTTTAGTTAATCAGTTTTTCTTAGTATTATCATTAACAGAGGAACTTTAACTTACCCTCAGACGAGAATCAAGATGAATCTCTTCATTTCTTAAATCCTTATGCAACTTGTGGTTAACTCAAGGGTTTATCATAAGTTTAAAGCAAATCCCCTTTTTTGGGCGAGTTAAAAGGCCTTTATTAATGACATACATGTTGGACTTTATGTTGTCATTGTTGACAACTTAGCTGATGTGACAGTGTTTGTGAGCATCCAGTCAGAGAAATGAGGAGAGAGAGTATCAGTGTAGGAGAGAGAGTATCAGTGCAGTGGCACAGATGTGGCAACTTCGCTTGTGTGTTCTACAGTGTTCTACATGTGTTTCAGATGACTTGCAATGAGTTAAATGAGATTTTACACTGATTTTGATGAGAGAGAGTGTCTGTGGACCCCACTGGTGATGTGACACAGTTTCTGGTAATGTGGCACATGATGTGGCCGAGTTTCTAATGATGAGGCTGATAAACCTTGACTGACACTGAGAGGGGGGGGTGAATCAGTGTGAATAATTTTTTCCTTGGTTTTTCCCAAACACAATCGTATGCAAATCTACCTCACAACCACTCAGTGGCCAGGTCTACCAAATTTGTACATCCATCCTGCAATTCATTCCACGCACTTCACAAAGCACATAATCAAGCAAACCACAACACACAAAGATTACGTGGTTCACCACCACAGTGAGTGATGACTAATCCACGGAGTAATGCCCAATGGGCTTCGTATTTACTCAATACTCAACTTTTAGCCCTTTACAGGACAAGGATGCTCACCCTAAATTTTTTCAACATAAAACTAAGAGGGCGTAACAACGCCAGAATTCAGGCATAAAGCCAGTGTCCAGCACCCACTGAACACACCACAACAGATACAATTTTTTGGGGCTTATAATGATGCCCTACAATTAAATCCCAACCTAGCAAGGCATTCAATATTTTCTTCTCTTTTTCTTTGCCTAATGCTAGCATACATTAGATTCCCATACAACATAGGCATTCAACATCATCAACTTACTTTAACATACAATGAATTGATTCAATAAATAATAAGAGAGATAAGAAAATCTCACAACCAATTTTTCTGATAATTGACGATGTTCTTCTTCATCTGGTAGTCAATAAATCCCTTGTCATATGCAATCAAGCTCTTCCAGCCTTCAAGTATACTTCAATGTATCGGCATCAGCATGAAAAGTGATGGAGAAGGAATGTCTTCAATTTCCAAAGCAAGAAAAAATCAAAAAAATAACATTCTCCCCTTTTTTTCTTCAAAAACCTTCTCCAGATCTATTTTTTGCATTTACTTGACTCTCTAACCATTCTCAATAGAAAGAGCATGAAAAACCTAGCTCGGTGCAATTTGGATCGTCGGATTTGGCTACCGGATGGCCAAGTTATGGCATAAATAAGTTCGGCCATTGAGAAAATTCCAAATGGAATCTTTTGGCATCATTTGGTGTGCCTGCGAAGCACCGTAGCCGCGCCTGCCATCTAGGTGTCGAAATCTGATTGGCTGGGGAGGGAATCACTAACCTCAGCCATCAGATCCTTATCAAAAAGGCAGGATCTTACAGGATCCCTTGGATCCGAATAAACAGCGTCTCCGAAGATCGGCTTAAACTAGAGCCGTAAGATCTGGATCTGTGGTGCCGTGATATCGTAGACGCGTCACACTGGATAATGGCGCTGCTTCCGTGTGATGCGGCGCATGTCTTTAAACTGCTTCTGACGAATCACAAGCTGCACGATGGAATCTTTGTGCAGCGTCAGCGATATACATTAACCCGCCTTCACCATAACCGCCGATTTAGAATCTCGAAGGCGTGGCTCCATCTTGACCGTTGATATGGTATTTTGACTTTTATGAACTTCCAAAAATGCCCCTGAAAGTGTTTTTAATGGCCTCTGGAACCAGCTTTTTGTTAAAAACTCACCTGTAGAATGATTTCTTCCCGAGAAGAAATCACTCTAGACTTTACGCCCCTCTCTCTCTAGACAATATGTCGAACACTTGAGAGAGGGCTCGGCATGCGAGAGAGCCAGCGCGCGGCTGCGAGGCTAGCTGCCTTGCGGACTTGCGGCAGGACATGCCTGCGGGCTGGCAGGCTTGCGGGGCTGGACTGCCTTGCGGGCTGGCCTGCCTTGCGGGCTGGCTGGCTTGCGGGCAAGGTAAGCCTGGCCTGCTTGCTGGGCTGGGCTGCCTTGCGGCTGGCCTGCTGACTGACTACTCGGCCAGGTGGGCTGTCTAGGTGGCATGCCTCCGTGGTGGGTCCCACCTTCTCTCTCCTGGGTCCCACTTTCTCTCTCCTCTTTCTCTCTCCTCTAATTCTTTCACCTCTTCCATGCTTCATAGTACCTGTAACAAAGCCATATCACCTGTAGGATCCGTAGACACTCTCTCTCATCAACCTGGACCCAGTTGGCCCAATTTGCCAACAATTACAATATGTAGGCATGTAGGCCAACAGAGGCAATGTTGCGGCATTTTGAAGCATTACATGATTAAATGAAGATCTTCTGAAGCATGAAAAATGAAGAGAGAGACTGTAGAGAGAGAAATTGGAGAGAGAAAGAAGAGAGAGAAAAAAATGTGAGTGGGACCCACAGGTGTGGTGGCAAGGTGACATGCCAACACGACGCCCACAGCATTTGGCATGCATGCACGCAAAGTTTCGAGTTCAAATTTCAAGGTTTGACAGAGTTTTAACTTTGAACCTATTTTTGGTGGGTCCCGTAGCAGGTTCATGAAAATCCGATAGTGAAAATATGTAGAACGTCGAGTTATCTTTCCAACGCAACTTGAATCACTCAATTCCGTCGTCGGATGAGAGAGATATAGCAGTTTCTGTCGGATCGCTCGAAAAAGTCATTTCACAATTTGTTTAGGGGCAATTTTGGCATTTCACAAGTTTTTTAGGGGCAATTTCAGCATAAAAAGAGGAGAAGATGCAAGATCAGCAACCAGATTGAAGCCACGATGCTCAGATCCGCATCTAATGGCTCAAATCAAGTCCGGTTCGAGTGCAGTGCGGTGGCAGCGTAGAGATTCTGTCGCGCAGGCTTTTATCGGCCGGTTGCATTATATTATAATGAGCCACGATCTATTGTGTTAGCTCTTGATTCGGTGTGTCACATGTATGATGTGACGGTGGCGCAGATTCTCATCCGATGGCTTCCATTAGTCTTGATCGCGGCCGACATGATTTATGTGAATCAAATGGCGTAGATATAATCCCGCCATTAACCGACAGATCCAACGGCTCAATATAAAGATTTGTGCGCCAATACGATCTAGACAACGCATCGGCGAGGCACGGCTACAGTGCGGAGCGGTGCGCGCTTATAGAAGGAAAGATTCCATTTTAAATCTTTTGGTTGGCCGAACTTCAAACTGTCATAACTTCTTCATCCGAGCTCCAAATCAGTCTGTTCAAGTTGCAGTCTCCATATTTTTGGATGCTCTATACATTGGGTGCCGTTGGGAGACGTGAAAACAAAGTGAAAAATTGAAAAAAATGTTTTGAAGGCAGAGAAAATGATTTCTAGGGTTTCGTACCATGTGGGAGTGATCAATCACCAACTACCTCTTCTCTATGCATCAATGGAGTGCTAAATCCCTGTGAGAGGTCAGTAGAGCTTTTATTTTCACATTCATGGTGATTATGGGTTGTGTGAAAGAGATTGGAAGCCTGTCAATGAGGTGTGCTCTGTGAATCGATCTCTATCATCATTGAAGGCTGTTAGAGAGTACCTGAGGGCAGTGTGAAGCTTCAGAGAGATTGTTGATCATTCGAAAGCATTGTTTGTAAGATTCTCATTCCCTATCTTCTTTAATGTTTTCTATGCACTGTATGTTAGTATATGTGAAAAAAAAAATAGAATACCTATCTAGTTTTGGAAAAAATTGTAAAGCATAATTATAAGCCTAAAAATTGTTATTTACTTCTCGTGGATGCGAGTTAAGCGTGGTGCGTTCAGTGGGTGCTGGACATTGGCTGTTAAGCCTGAATCTTGGTGTTGGTGCGCCCTCTCAGTTTTATGCTGGGAAAACCTAGGGTTAGTATCATTGTCTTGTAAAAGACTAAAAGTTGAGTGTTGAATAAACACGGAGCACGTTGGGCATTACTCCGTGGACTAGCCATCACATAATGTGTTGGTGAACCACGTATATTCTGTGTTGTGGACTGTCTTTATTTTCCTATATATTTTGGAGTGCGTAGAATGACTTGCAGGATAAGAGTGCACATTTGGTAGACCTGGTCACTGAGTGGTAGCAAGGTAGATTTACATGCACTTGTGTATATGTGAAAAGTTAGGTCTCCATCAACTTTGGACAGCAGTGAAATAATTAAGAAAAAGTTTCAGATACTGATTCACCCCCTCTTAGTGTCATATCAAGTTTATCAATACATTATGAAAAAATAACCAAATTGAAAAACTTTATTAAGGGTTTTAATCCGTCCATTTGGTTTAGTTTTTATATGATTAGATTGATTTTAATTTTTCTTTTTTTCATATTTATTTATTTGTTATTTTACCATATATACGTGTCTTATATAAACCATTTATGTCCTAAATGCTTTGAGTCTCGTGTAACATTAGTCATTTTTACTAATGCACGATCTCTTTTACCTACTTTGTTGATGATTTGTTTTTCATAATAAAAGTAAAATTACCTTTGCATTGGTCTCTCAGCCTTCTTTTCTTCTCAATAAAGCTCTCTTCCCCAAAAAAAAAATTAAAACTCTAAAAGAGTCTAATCAAGCTGAATAACAATTTATAAAATGAAATAGTTCGTAAGTCTAGGACCTAGTAAAAGTTAGTAATGGTTCATTTACTATTTATAAACACTAACAAAAGCTAATCATGTTGGACTAAGATTTAGAAATTTTCTTGCAAGATTTAACAAATCTTAGACACTGATATTGGATAGAGGGTAGCACCCTAGCGGCAAGTAATTCAGAGACTTATTAATGGGGGGTGATTCAAGTAGTTGTTCATGACCTTTTATTTTTATTTTTTTGTTGGATATTGACTAACAAACTAACATATATATGAGGATGTCAGGTAGGCAAGGTGCCACTTTAACTTTCAAATGGTCCAAAAATTTTCCAAAATCATTGAAATATTTTATTTTCATAAGAAATAGCTAGGAAGATGATAAATAACGAAATATTATTGTTAAGTTTTCAACTCAAAAGTTTGAAGTAAACAAGTGGAGGGACTCTCACATATATAAGACATCCAAGTATCTAGTCTTTAGGTTATGTGAGACTATTCCCAACATTCCCCTTCACATGTTGTCCTTTTTCTGGATGGCAGTACATGTGGTATGTGTTTCCGCTACAA
>CM053269.1:74017690-74270190 GCA_028583415.1 Protea cynaroides
TCTTTAGCGGCGTTCTTAAACGCTGGCATAGCTAAATTAAACGCTGGCAAATTGATACACCGGCGTTTCCTCAAACGCCGCATATAAGCCGCTAAAGGCAACTTAGCTAACGAACCAAGGCGTTTCTAGCAAACGCCTATGTCTGTGACTATGCGCCTGCGTTTCTTAACAAAAACCAGTATATTGAAATTATTAGCGGCGTTTTTAACAAACGCCGAAAGATTTGGTGGAACTTTCACACGGACCGCCGTTTGATGAGAAACGCCGTTTATGAAACCTATAACGGCGTTTCATCTAAAAACGCTGTTTATAGAACTGGTGGTCATACGGCGGCGTTTACTATAAAACGCCGCCATAAAATATGTTTTTTTTTTAAGTATAAAATCCATTTCTTTAACGTCACAACTGTAATCTGTGAAAATAAAATTAAAATGGACAATATATATTTAAATTAATACATTAATATCAAGAAAAAATAAAAAACACTTATAAAAGTATATCAAGAAATTGATGACCAAAAATATCAAGCATTAAGTACCAAATCATTCAAGAATACAAATAAAATATATATGTTTCTTCTTCATATTGTCTCACCTCAGCTTCCTTGACGCCTATTTTTCAATTATCTATCTTCTTAAAATGGTACCCTCTTCACAACAATGCTTCCCTTCCCTTCTTGACCCAGTCTGGCTTCCAAATGCTAACGTTAGTGTTCCACCAAATTTTCTGAAAAACAGTTACAAGATGATTAGTAGTGGTGATAGAAAACCTTCAGTGATCAAGCCTTAAGTGGTGATCACTTTGCAAAAACTAAGTCATGATTTCTACAATTAAAAAACATGAAGTAGTATGTCATGTTCGGAAAACGCATCTTGTAGTATGTCATGCATGTCAACAATATCATCTTGGTCTTCTTCGTCAACCACAAATTGATCTGTTGATGTGGGATTTGTGGATCCAAATTCCCCATGACAATACCACATCGTATAGCCGATAATAATTCCGTCGACTATCAGGTGTTCATACACTTCTTCTCTTGTTCTACTCTGTTGATTAATGCAGTATATGCATGGACATAAAATCCCATTCCCTGTGCTAACTCTGGAAAAAGCAAACCCTAGGAAAGCATTAACACCAGCTGCGTATAGCTCGCTCAAATGAAAACTCCTATCCCATGACCTCTGAATCCAACTCCTATCCATTTACTTTTTGAGGTATAGATAAGTAAAGCTGAACAAAAAATAAGAAAGAAACAACACAAATTATGAATCAAATTAGAAAAAATCCACAAACAAAAACAAAGTTAAAAACAAGCGAAATATAGCCATCTGCCATCATATTCTAGAGAACATGTAGCCACTAAACATATAAACAGGAAGAATTTCATCAATTAATTTATTCAGATTTTATTTATTTTTATTTATTTTTTATTTGTCATTCCATATTTTGATGCTTTAAACGCATATATAATCGTCACGTATCACTCTCAATTATACACCCAAAAATGACATAATATTAGTTGGCCTTCAAAACGCATTTTATATGTATTATGTTTTTTACAAAACCATTAAGCCCGATAGTTTCCCTTGGATCATTGCTCTTGCTATGCTAGCAGGAAGAGATACTTCCAAAAGGGGAAACTAAAACCTATTTTAGTTACTGAAGATTGAAGACGCCTTCATGATCATCTGGCATTTTGGGTTTACCATATTGGGGATTGGATTAACAATTTCTTTTCTGCCAGTAGTTTCCAAGGTTGGGATCCTCTTAATAGCAAATTAACTAAAAGACATACATGCACCTCTAGTTTCAAATCCTGGCAGAAGGATCTTCTGAACATGCTTGTTCATCACATTTGTAGTGTCATTTTGACACTGAATGGCAGTCCATCTGAATCAGTCTAAACAGATGAGTATGAGATTACTGAGTATGCAACCCTTATGCCTTGTCCTTCCCTTGATATGCTTGTACTCTGAACCCTGGCAGTATTATGGAAATTCTTTTTCATTGTTATCATGGTCGCTCTATTTCTTGATGTAGAGTCGTCAAAGGGGTCTTTCTTGGATTGCTGCAGCACAGTAGTTACGTTTAATGAGAAATATTGAGTTTATTGCCTATAGTTTTTTTTTTTCTCAATTAACATGGTTACCCTGATTGTTAATGTAGAAGGGTCAAAGGGGCTTCCATGGATGGGGATCTTCCTTTAGTATTGTTGTATGCTGATTGTGTGGCTTTAGCATAAGGCTATGGATCCAATACAGTTTTCATGTATTCTACAATTGGGTGCTAACCTAGTTTATACTGGAAATATTTTCATAAAAAGATAAAATTGTTGGTGGTTTCCAGATTTATTTTTAAGTAGCCAAAGCTAATACAAGATTTTTGACAGTGAGAAGATTATTAATTGGAGATCATCAAAAGAATGTCTCTTTCAAGTTTGGAATAAGCTAAGCATGAAATATTCTTATTTGAAAATTCCATGTTGACCTGGTCTTTTGGGCAGAGGTATACCCAAAAGTTGTGCTGCTGAATTGGCAGATCATTTACTTACAGGGAAGACGGGTGGTAGGTAATGATCGATTGTGGGTCCTCAATTTCATTTTTATTCTGTGGAATGATGAAAATGTTACAAGAGGACCCTAACTATATGTCCAGTTAGTACATTCTCAATTGACTGAGAAGTGACAAATGAAAAGTCTACAGAGGAAGCATCAGTGGGGAAATTTGTTGAAAACCTACAAAGCTAGCTACAAGAGATCAACAAATTTGTTTTTTATACAGAAATCACACATATCAATCAAGAGACCATGACTTTGATATTTGAAATTATAATATCCCATATATGTAGAAGATAATTGATTATACAAGCATTAAATCAGAGAAATAGAAAGACAAGCAAGATGTAAATGCACTTCTATTAGAAATGGTAGGCTATGAGGTTCAAACAAATTATTTGTTATATATAGCATATAAGAACTGAATTTTCTTTTAAAGAAAATGTTACATCTATGGATGTGTGGCATGCATCTCTGGGATTTCCAGGATCCTGTGAGGTTCATACCTCTGAATTTTGAGGTATCAAGTTTTGCGAGCTATTTCTAGAACATAGAAGTTTAAACATTCATTTGTATTTTGTTTCTTGATTTTTATGGAAATATATCCCCAACTACACATTGATTCTTTCCTCTTTTTTTTTCCTTGACCGGAGATAAGAGACTTTTGTTTCTAATACATAGAAGAACCCAAGTTTGGACTCGGAAGGTTGTGATAATACTAAACTAGTGCATTATCCATTTTGAGCTATCTTGTTTCTTTTGCCATTGCAATCTAGGGAAATATTTTAACTATCAGAAGCTTATTTATCTATAGACTATGGAGATGATACCTATGTCACGTGGGATGGAACTTCATGTACTCAAAGTAGGATGGGAATGTTGCAATTGTCAAAAAATGATGCTGTTGCTCCTCGTGTTGGAGGTGGAGGTGGAGGTGTTGATGGTGGTGGTGCTGCTCCTGTTGGTGGAGGTGGTGGCGGACGTTCTGTTGCTACTGCTACTGATGGGGGTGATGGTGGTGATGGTAGTAATACGCTTGGCAGAAAATTGGGTTCTGATGGTGAGGTTGCTGTAGCATTTGGAGCCAGTATTGGTGGTGTCGATGGAGCTACTGCTGAGGATACTTTTGGCAGTGATAGGGTAGAGGCTGTGGTTACTTTTTTAGGTGAAATTGGTGGTGGAGGTGGGGGTGGTGCTGCTGCTGCTGAGACATTTGGTGGCAGTATGGCTGATTGTGGAGGTGGTGACTCTAGCTGGGGTCCATTTGCTGCAAGTGAGGGTACTGTAACAGAGGGCCCACTCCTTCTGGGAGATTCACAACTGGTGACACTCCCACCCTCATTTCTGGCCATATGATCTGAATCATACATTGTAATCTCTCGAGTTACAGTTGCAGCTTTGACTTCTCTGATCTTTTGTTTGCTCCCTGAAACTAGTTTTGCTTTGGAATTGCTATTTTCATCTTGGGCCTCTGACATAGGTTCATCCAATATCATCCTACTTTGATTCTCGGGGCTAGAAGCTCGAGATGAGCATAAGAGAAACCATGGAAGGGGAGGCGCTTTACATCCATGGGTTTCAATTTCCCAACAGCCTGAATCCTGAGAGGCATGAGAAGAGGTGGTGGTGAATAAGAGAAGTCTGCATAGTCTCTCCCCATTTTATTGGAATTACTGATCAACTCTGGAAGTACTGAAGTTGGGGTCTCTGGAGAGTGACAATAGAGGGCTTTGCTGTTTGGGGTATCTGGAGAGAGACAATAGGGGGCTTTGTTGTTTGAGTATGATTCAGTTAAATTGTCTCCTAGACTCTTATCGCTCTTCTGTTCTTCCTCGTCCATCACATCAAACATTTCTCTTGCTATCTTTATCATGTAAGACAGCTTCTCCAACACTCTATCACCTTGAACAAAAAAAAGTGTCAACTTCAGTTAAAGCAATTATTTGGCCTCAAGACAAATTTTTATCTCCTACATCATTGGGAAGAAGAATATATACCAAACTCCTGGGAAGCAATGTCTTCAATTTTAACATCCTTCTTGCATCCAAAAGTGGTCAACCACTTGTGATTCTCAGTCCATGAATCTCCAACAGATTTGAGGGCATTGTAGAAGAAGGCCAATCCCTAAATGAAGAACCCATTTTTTCATTAGCTAATTGATATGGCATTTAACAATATTTAGACAGCCTTGATGAACATATGCAAACCTGTTGTATAGTTGCGTCATTCATTTTTGACATCTGAATGCTGGGTACAACTCTGGGATAAAGTTTATGGAGGTCATGAGCAGTCCTCATCAACAACTGCAAAAAAAAAGATTTACAGAAAATTAAGTTTCATTCAACTGCCAAGGCTGCGGAGCCATTCTCCTATGTGCTAGTTGAAAAAGATGCACAGGGGAATAAAAAGGAATACTATGTACCTCCTTGATGGGACCAGATCCATCGTAAGGGGGAAGGTCAATTATGTGCTAATGGATTTTACATGAGCAATCCTTGTATCAGCTTCATTTGGATCCAAAATCTGCCTATAGCTTCATGTACTTTTTATTAGGGAATTGATTTTGACACCATTGTAAAACTTCTGTCAATGTTTTCATCTAATCCTAAACCTGATTGAATTGATTGGTAAGACTGCTTCCTTGACAATGACATGCATTCAATACCTTTCAGTGAGAACCTTGTGCCAGTTCTGTACTGTTAACTAGCAACAGGGTTTTCTCCTCCTCAATCTCTAAATCACACCATTTTCTAGTTGATTATCCCATCCAGTGGTTGATAATTTTTCCATTTATTTCCTGAATTGGGGTGCTTGGTCTTTAACCAATTTATACCTGATATAGTTCAATATGTGGTTGATTGTCTTACTTGCCCATTTTCTAAATTATAAATTATGTTTATGCCATTGAAGAAGGTTGGCCTGCAGTTAAACACTTTTGATTCCATAAGAGTCAACACAACTGAATCCCACAGATGCTAGCCTGAATTGACAGACCAAAGTATAGCAAAATCATTTCATTAATTCATCAAAATTCATGGATAGGGTATAGCCATTACATATGTTCGAATAAAACTCAAAAAATCAAACTCAAACTAAGTCTAAAAGTCCTCCAACCAATAGCTTACTATGGAAGTAGTCTACTGCTACTAAAACTCTGAATAAAATCAGAAAGAAACATCGCAAACAGGGCTGGACTTATGGAGACCTAATCCAGCCTAACTAAAACAATTTAATAACAATGAAAATAAGGAATGGACTCTGACTAACACACTGCTACCCTACCGTAGGATTGATGCACTAACACAACCATTATGTACATCAATATCTCACAAATCAGCAAGCAAAACAGTGCCAGACACTGCACATACAACCTGGCCGCAGGGTATTAGAAGAACCAGAAAACTTGCTTTGCTTAGATCTATCAAATCACTGGTTGGATGGGGCTGAAACACTGATTGAAGGTATGTCTCCTAGGTGGAAACAACTCCTCAAAATTTTAGCCTATTCTGATGGTTAGATTTCATTTGGGTTTCTGCTTCTACAACAGTGGATGGATTGTTCCTGTACCTGCCTATTACAAAGATATCTAAACCTCTTCCATCACTGGGTAACCTGTCATCTGATCGTAATGGGTTCTAAACTTCTAGCAAAAATAACTACGAGAAGAATAGAATTAATAGGATTGTAGAAATAGGGAATAGAACCAGAGAACAAAGAAATTTCAATGACCTAGATAAACAGATAAGAATGGCAGGATAAACTAGATCAGAACTGCATTAATGGATTAGTAAGTTCATAAATTCAGAACAGAAACTCGAATGGAAGCGAAACAAAGATTAATAAAAATATCCAGATCTTTGACAGATATACAAACTTGCATCTTCCCCAAATCTGTCCGCCTACTCTCCAAAACCCAGAATACAGTAGTTTGCAAATACAATCCCGGAAGATTGTTCAGCCAAAAAAATTCTTCTAAAAGAAAGATAGTCGACAGATGAGAGAGAGAGACAGAAAGATGAGAGAGAGAGCCAGAGGACTCATAGTTGGATCAAGGATTACCTGTGGCTTCCAAGGGGAGAATCGATTGATGATGGAGCAAGTGCAGGCTCTAAACCGTTTATAGGCTTCCTCTTCTCTGGTCTCCAGTATTTCTTCTGGCTTCCAAGGAAAAAATCAATTGATGATGGCACAGGTAGGTTCTCTATCGATTGAGAGAGCTGAGAGAAGGAGAGAATCGATTAAGGAGATTATTCAGTGAAATAGAGTTTGAGAGAAAGAGATTAGTTAGGGCGAGAGCTGAGAGAAGGAGAGACGAAATATTGCAGACTTTGAGAGATAGAGAGTTTGAGAGAAAGAAATTTAGTTATAATTGAACTCTGAGAGAAAGAAAAACGAAATATAGTAGGTTTGAGAGAGAGAATTAGTTACGGCAAGCCGAGAAGTTCGGATGAGAATCCATAAAGGCGCAAAACTGAAAAAAAAATGAAAACTAAGAGAGAAGAATAAGGCGCGAAGGGAAAAATAGTGGCGGGATTTCTATCCGTATCGGCGTTTCATAGCAAACGCCGCAATGAATAGTTGTGTTTCCAAACAAACGCAGCAATGTAATTATATCTAATAGTGCGGGGATGGGGCGCGGGAAGTGAAAACTTAACTTCGTAGACTTCCTACGATGGCTTTTTGTAGGAAACGTCGCTTTCTAGACAGCTAGATGCTTAGACTTCTTATCTTACGGCTCCAGATCTTCTACATCATTGCAGAGGATTACTGACGAAAACTGAGGGAGGAACTAGAACCCCTTTACCTACCTAAAAAAAAAAAAAATTAGAACCCTCTAAAGGTATGGTTTAGTATCAGTTTTTGACAAAATCATATCGAAACCTATTGATACGTACTAACCAATCTAAAACAGAACAAAAACCTAATAATAGGTAAGGATGGAGCATAACTAACCAAAAAAGAAATTAATCAACTAGCTTGTTTGTAAAAGGGACAAAATCACCCAGTGAGTTTTTAAGTTTCTGCCTCAGGCATATAGGACTTTGGACTTCCACGATCTCTCTTATTCAAACCTGTAACTAACATCATAAAAAAAAAATAAAAAAAAATAAAAAATAAATATATATATATATATATATATATAATTCAGTATTTTTATTTATATTTTGAGAAAATAAACAAATTCAATTTTTATAAGGCATATCCTCACTATCAATTCATTATTACTTTTATTTCTTTATATAGTTAAATAAGGATTTGTGAAGCTACAACTACACGTTTCATCATGTATTTATATTGTTAGATCTTTATGTTCCCTCTTAAATACCAAAACTAGTCCCTTTCTATTGGATATATATAGAGCCAAGATGCCAATGTGCATGCTCTAATTCACTTTTAAAAAATACAATTGAAAATAGATAGGAAATAAAAGAACAAACTATCGATTGAGAGATATCAACTGGACAAACCAATCGTGAGAATTGAGCAGGAGAAATTAAGAGAAAATGATAGATTGAGAGAAGGAGAGAAAAGAGGAGAAGCAAAGAGATTTAGTTAGGGCGGGGATTGGGGTGACTTGATTGAAAGAAAAGGAGAGAAGGAGAAAAATCGATTAAAAGAGTGGAGACAGAGAGAATTGATTAAGTGAAAAAGAGAGAGAAAGATTGAGAGAAAGAGACTCAGCTAAGGCAATTTTTAGTGAAGAAGAAGGAAATCTGAGAGGCAAGGTGAAAATCAATTGAGGTGCGGGGAAAAAAGGCGCGAAGATAAAAATATGGGTTCATGGGTATTCGTTCCATACTTGCGTTTCTATCGCCGTGCACCTGATCAAAAGCTGTGTTTATGTTGGTTACACAAACGTCATATTTATATATAGTTCATAACTGCGTTTTCAAACAAACGCAGCAATGTCCCTCATATTGTAAACAAAATAAAGCACAGGACGGGGAAGCAGGAATTAGAAGGACCCTATGACGGCCTTTCTTAACAAACTCCGTTACGTATACGACGGCGTTTTGTAGTAAATGGCACTTTGTAAATGACCTATTTGGTATTGAACGCTGCTTTATATGTCTCCTACGACGGCGTTTTATACCAAACGCCACTGTGTATGTGACCTATGACGGCGTTTTGTAAAAAACGACGTTGTTTTCAGATCATCCAACAGCGTTTAATAAGAAACGCCGTTGTATACCCTCCCTACGACTGCGTTCACTAGCAAGCGCCTCTTTGTACACTCCCTACGATGGCGTTTTCTAAAAAACGCCGCTATTTATAATCAATAGCTGCTTTTACTACGAAACGCCGCTATAAAATGCCGCTATAGACCTACTTTCTTGTAGCCTTTTCCGGGTGGCCATAAGAAGTGAACTTGGAACTCTGATACTATGTTCAATTTCTAACTCAAAAATTCGAAATAGTAAATAGAGGGACTCTCGCATATATAAGACACCCATAAGATTCTAATCTTTAAGCAATGTGAGACTATTCACAATGTTATGTACAAGGATCTAAATCTAAACTCTGATTTTGGAGAATAAGTGCTGCAGCCAAGTGGGATTGAATTTTAGATATTGACACAAATTGTGTGGTTCAAAGGGAATCTAACATCCATTAATTGACCAAGGCTTATCCTGATTCGCATAAAGGACTTCAAATGTTTAACTACCTGTCCATTGTACACTATTATGCACATTGACTCTGGCCTCTAGCTTAGAGCTCAGCAACCTTTGCAAAAGTATACAATACAATACTATTTCATGCCATTGCTGCAAGTTTTTCTTTCTCAATTCAGTTCCTAGAACTTTCTATTCAATTTCAGAATTGATCAGTTTTCTTTGTTTGCACCTCCAGATGATTGTTCTTAGAGGAGGTACAGAACACACACACACACACACACACACACACACACACACACACACACACATATATATATATATATATCACAAAAATATTTTCCATGATGGGAATAAAAATTCCATCATATAAAATGTTATTTTCAAAAATGGAATCTCATGGAATAGGTCTAATGGACCATTGGGGTTCATGGGACAATTTGAATAGGGTCAAAGGTTGTTCTTATATTGAAACGTTGGAGGGATTCACCTTTTTTTTTTTAACATTTTCTTTATTTTAGAAAATGTTATATTAATGAGAAAGATGCTTTGTGAGAAGGTAAGAGATCCAATGTAGATGAGGTGAATGAGAAATGTGTAAACAGTAAGTGAGGAGGAGTTGATTGAGGTGGGGTAGGTATCATTGTGTCAAAATTGATTTGGATCAAATTGGTGTGCAGATCTAATGAAAAACTGACATTTGTTTGATTCTCATTAAAATAGTATTAAAACAAGTTAAGATCGAAGATCAAATTAGGGATCAATCAGATCCAAAATCGATATGAATCGACCTATACGGCAGATCCGATACCTATAACCATGGACCCATGCATGATTATTTTTCTGAACGGAGGTCGCTCAGGATCTAATCTTTTCCATTGCGCAACCGCAAGTCAATAAATCCTTCTATAATCAGCATACCACTAGTCTACTAAAACGTGAAAACGCAGGGAATAAAATTTGAAAAAAAGTCAACTACCTTTCAAAATAGTTTTGAAACATCACCTACCACCCACACTTTTCAAAAAACATCAATTACCACCCAAACGTTTACAACCGTTAATCAAATAGATCCACTCTGTTAAACAAATCTCGTTAGTTGCTGATGTCATCCAAAATTGATTTTGAAATGGACAATAATACCCTTAAGGAAATGTTAAAAGATAGTTTTACCCTCCTTCACTTAAGGAGGGTAAAACTCCAAATCTAAATCCTGTTATTTCTTCTTCTCCAGATCTACCTTTTCTTGTCCGATTATATTTTCCGACGATGATGCAAGCCTTTTCTTCCCCGACGATGGAGCAACGAAGCTTTGGCCGGTGACAATCTTCGTCTAAAAAAACTAAAACTATTTCCATCTCAGTTCATCATCATCATCACAGCACTAGGGATTGCCTATGAAACCAAAAATCATTTTCTCTGCAAAACCATTTTCGTCCCGCCCCCAACTCCCTCTCTACAAAATATAGTCTCCTTTCATCTTCATCTTCCAATGAGAGAGAGATGTTGGATATGAGCAAGAGAGAGGCAGTCATCTTCAAAAACAGATTCCTTTCAAAATGAGAGAGACTCTATTTTTGGTCTCCGCCATCTACATTTTTGGTCTCCACCATCTTCAAAACGAGAGAGACGTTGAATATGAGCGAGAGAGAGAGAGAGAGAGGCAGCCATTTTTTTTTTTAAATAAAAAGTAAAGAATCATGCCCAAAGCTAAACACCCATCTGAACCTTATCTATAATGAATATAGAAAAACCAAAATTTGGAGGAACATAAAAAATCAACCTACCATGCATCAAATAGCAAATCCGAGGAAAGGGGAGGTTTATGATTAAAAAAAAAAAAAAAAGAATGTAAATGTCATAATTAATCAAACTTGCTTGAATTGCCTAATGTAAATTTCGAAAGAGCAAAGAGAGAGACGCACCTGAGCCCACGGATCTCTCCCAATCGTTTTTCCTCCTTGCACAGCCGCCGCCGTCAAGCCCTCACCAACATACTCTCTCAACCGACAACCTAGAGTTCTTTCCCCCTCTCTGGTTCTTTTTTTTTTTTTTTCTCCGTAGCCGATTTCTTCTTCTTTCTTTCACTTCTTCTCAATCCCGAGTATGCAAATGAACAAACCCCTTTTCAAGATCGATCGGTTCCCTTTGTATTCCTCTCTTCTACTTCTTCTACTTCTTCTCTCTCTCTCTCTCGAATTTCTGCCAATACCCACTCTCTCTTCCTTTTCTCTCTGGAAAATCGAAAGACCAACACCCTTCTTTCCTCACTCAACCACAACTCCCTCATTCAATCCATCACTGGTCGGACAATGGGGCCATCGCTGGAGAGAAAATAAAAAATTTCTCTCGTCTTCTTCTCTGCTTTCTCCGGCCAGATCCCATGGTTCAGATGCCCTGAATGCGATGGCTACACAAGAGGGGAGAAGATGATTGAGGGATAGAGGAAAGGAAAGAGAAGGATCATATTAGTAATTTTGCTAGTTTTTAAAATTTTCCACTTAAAAACAAAAAGGGTAAAAATGTCTAATGCTGATTTCCGTCTCCTCTGTTAGTTACTTGGGTGTAGTTGACGTTTTTTGAAAAGTGTAAATTGTAGGTGATGTTTCGAAACTATTTGGGGGGTAGCTGACTTTTTTTCAATAAAATTTCCATGTAAACCGATTTGAAGGACTTTCTTGGTAGCTTGGTACTAGTAATTAGATAGACTTTTGTGTTACTCCTTTTTGAATTACTCTCCACTAATTCATATCTTGACTTTCATGTTACTCTTTTTTTAATTACTCCACTAATACATATTCTGTAAATTCATCTCTACTGAGACTTTCTCCACCAAAGACTTCCATCTACTTCGATTAATTTTCAAGTATTGTTAGGTGAAATGAGATTTTCATTTAAGTCTACTTCACTCATCAACACTAAATGAAGAAACACATGTGTAAATCAATAGAGATCCACAACAATAAATATATGTAGACAGGTAACAATATTGGAGATAAATAAAGTCTAGCAAACCACACGAGAATACATCAATTTTTACGTCGTAAAATTTCCTAGGTTAAAGGGAAAATCCATAGAAGGTAGTCCCAGTAAATTTCCATTATAATAATGTGAATATAATCCTCTCTAGTTAAAGTTAAAGGTTACTATACATCAAGGGTACATTAATTTTTACGTCGTAAACTTTCCTAGGTTAAAGGGAAAATCCATAGAAGTTAGTCCCAGTAAATTTCCACTATAATAATGTGAATATAATCTTCTCTAGTTAAAGTTAAAGGTTACTATACATCAAGAGTAATATAAATACCTCTTGGATAATACAATAACTCATCAAAATAATTAATGGATCTATAAATTACAATAACACTTTCACCTTGATGTTGACATAATAAATACAGTAAGAATTGGCACATTTCCTTCTTCCCTAAATAGGGAGCTGTTATGCTAATTCTAATCCTGTACAATGATTTATATGGGAAATTTCTGTTTAGGATGAACAAAATTATGATGGAAAGTTATTTCCATGACTGAATATTCAAAAACAAATTCAATAAAGCAAGGGGATTTTGCCATAAGTTCTTCTTAGCTTTTCATATGCATTTGTTTCTCTTTTTTTTATTTTTTCGGTAGAGAGGAATCAAAGTTCCTTGATCAATGCTAGTTAAGGGTTTTCTTTTCCTAAATTGTATCCAACTTGGTTAATTTTTCTTAGTGCTTGTCATTGATGACACTTTAACTTTATCCTCAAAAGAAATCTTTTTTTAGGCCCAATTAGCATGCGACTCTTGATAAACCCATTTATTTCCCTGTACTTCTTAAAATTTAATCAGTTTTTTTTAGAACACTTTAACTTAACCCATACACAAGCTTCAGGATGAACCTCTTCATTTCTTAAATTCTTACGCAACTTGTGGTTAACTCAAGGGTTTATCATAAAATTTGGGCAAATCCCCCTCTTTTGGGCCAGTTAGAGGGCCTTTTATTAATGACATGCATTACGAAAAAATAACCAACTTAAAAAACTTTATTAAGGATTTTAATCAGACCATTTGGTTTAATTTTGATATGATCAGATTGATTTTAATTTTTTTTTCATATTTATTTATTTGCTACTTTACCATATTTATGTGTCATATATAAACACTTTATGTCCCAAATGCTTTGAGTCTCATGTAACACAAGTTATTTACTAGTGGACAATCTCTTTTTGTAGGTGATTTGATTTTCTTCAACGAAGTAAAGTTACCTTTGCATTGGTAGCTTGTCCCTTTTTTTCTTCTCAATAAAGTTCTCTTCCCAAAAAGATAAATTAAAACACGAAAAAAGTCTGATCAAGTTGAATAACAATTTATAAAATGAAATAGTTCATGAGTTTTGTGTAGAAACTAGTAAAAGTTCATTTATTATTTAGAAACATTAAGAAAAGCTAATAATGTTGGACTAGATTTAGGAAATTTTTTTGCAAGATTTACCAAATCTTAGACATTAATTTTGGATAGAGAGCAGCGGCAAGTAATTCAAAGACTTATTAATGGGTTGATCAATTATTAGTTCATAACTTTTTTTTTTTTTTAGGATATTTCACAGACTAGCATATGAAAGATGCAAGGTAGGCAAGATGCCATTCGAATTTCCAAAAGGTTCAAAATTTTCCCGAAATCATCGAAATATTTTACTTTCATAAAAAAAAGCTAGGAAGTACAAACTAGACTCCCTGATTTTGCGCAGGTTCTGCCTGATCAGCCAACCGTTGCTATGATTATCCCATAGCTTCTACAGGGATCAAATTATAATAATTGACACAAATTGGGTGGTTCAAATGGAATCTTACATCCTATCAAGGACTTGAAATGCTTAATTATCTGTCCATTGTACACTGTCATGCACATTGACTTCTCCCTCAGCAATCTATTGCAAAACTATACAGTATCCTAATTGACTCCATAAAGCAAGCTGGTTGTTCTGTTGAAAAATGAACAAATGTTAGGTCGTGGTGGTGATTATGGATTGGAGTGAAATCAACTGAGAGCGTGTTGGACGCGGTTTCTAGCATTTCTACAATCATGACTGGAAAATATTAATTTAAGCTGATCCATGGATCAATCCCTCAATAAATTAGCAATCTAACATAAACTGATCAAGATCACCAGCCGACCACGTAGCTATCCTGTTGGATTTTGTATTGTTATTATTGGTAACTTGACTAATGTGACAATATTTGTGCGTATTCAATCAGATGAATGAGGAGAGAGAGAGTGTCAGTGCAGGGGAAAAAGTGTCAGTACAGTGGCAAAGCTGGAGCAACCTCGAACAACCTCATAGTTATGAGGCAGTGTTCTACATCTCTTATAATGTGTTTTAGATGGCTTGCAGCGAGTTAAATGAGATTCTACATTGAATTTGATGAAAGAGATTATCTATGGACCCCACTGGTGATGTGGCATAGTTTTTGATGATGTGGTATAATTTTGATGGGATTACTGGCATCGTCATGGCATCGTCGTCATGATATACAGTATTACATGAAGAGAGAGAAAGAGGAGAGAGAAATAATGGGTGGGACCCAATGTGCCAAGGTAGCATGCCACCATGGCAGCCAGCCCGGCCGAGGGTCGAGGCATCACTGGCAGCAAAGCCACAGCAAGGCAGCCCAGCACAAGCAGCACATGGCATGCCTTGCAGCAGCAGGCCTGCAAGCAGCAAGGCCCGCAGGCCCACTGCCGCATGGCCATGCGCGTGGCCTTGGCCACCTCCCCCCCAGCAAGGTGTTAGATGAAATGCCAGGAGAGAGGCACCATTCGGCCAAATTTGTCTCTACAAGGTTTATTGCATGACAAATTGGTTACAAACGCCATATAAAGTGTAATAAGGGGTATTTTGGGTAAAAAGAATGAAGAATATTCAGTATTAATGGCCAAGATGAAGACACGAAGCTCAGATCCGTATCTGATGGTTCAAATTAAGGCGGGCTCGAGTGTAGTGCGGCGGCAGCGTCCAGATGTCATCGCGCGCAATCTCATTGGTCGGTTGCAACATAATGTCTTGCGTCGCACCGCATGAAGAAGGTTTCGTGATTTGGTGTGACGCACGAGTAGCATCATGGTGGATTAGATCCAGATCCAGCGGTCCACCTGAAATGGAACAGGGGAACAAAGGTCAGGATTCTAACAGATACGGAGAACCACGAATAATGAACATGCATGCATCAAAGCTGACTCAACCAGACAAAGTTAGTTCCTGTGTAAGAACTTCATTAGGTTAATCCTAGCCAATTCCAGTGATTCAGATTGATTCTTTGGTTGGTTTTCAGCAAGAGGGTATCTGTGAAACAGACTATACCTCTAACTGAAACTCCAGCCAAATGAACACATCAAAATCATTGAATTTGGGAGGGATTTACCATCTGAAAGGACGTGCACAGGATATCAAAGAATTTTGATTCCATCTTGAACAAATGAGTGATTGCTTCACCAGTGACCACCCCCATTGAGCGAGGTGAAACTGGGTAAAGACAACACTTAGGTGTTCAGGGATGAATAAAGCATACAAGCGTCAGTAATGTGATAATGAGACACGACAAGGCTACCATGACAAGGATAAGAATGCCTATCACTGTATGCACGATGAGTCAAAGACACCTACATCCCTTTATATACCCACATAGCTGTGGGTACAGGCCAAGGTTGTGGCTTCGCCTAGTGGGTCATCCAATATGCACTGGAACCCGATTCAGCTAATCACGAGGTTTGTAACAGTAATAACCAATATCTTGAGAACCATGATATCACTATACCATAAAATGATCAGTAAAATATATACAGTACACCTAATCAGACAAGGCTACAAGCAAGGGTATTCGTTACTTCTACACCTAACTACAACCTAAAGCCCCAAGATATAAGTTTATGCATAAAGAGAAGGGATAGGGATTTACAATCTGGAGTCTGGCATGAATCCCCAGCGGAGTTGCCACTATGAGGACCGAGGGAAAAATTAAGAAAAATTTAATTATCCACATTTTTAAAATTAAATTTACATGTAGTCAAAGTTGTCTACCCACATTACGCTCAAACTGGGATTTGAAAAGTTCTCACCTTCAGATCTCATCCACTCATGCTAGTGGAGGGTAAGAAGACTGGAGTCGCCACCTAGATAAGGTCTATGACCTATAAATGATGTCCCTTAATGGAGGAACACTAATGACTCGCACAAATGAAATGGCTATCATATCACCAAAGGCGGGTAAGTGCCAAATTACGAGTTGGGAAGGTGTTAGGCACCCAACTCGTCCGGATGAACCGGTCTCCCTAAATCCTATCCTTCCTACAATTTATGAATGCTTGAGACTATCTAATTAAATTACATGATACAAGGAAAAATTCTAATTTGATCTCTAATTCTTTACCAACTATACATGACATAAGCTGAAATTAAACAAATTAAACAAGAAAATAATTACAAAATGAATTAAAGAATTTAATGAATGGCCTAATCATATATCAAAATAAAGGAAAAAAGACATACAACATATGACCGAGGTCTGGGAAAATCCTAGACCGCCTACGTGTCCCTGTGAGGCGGGAATCAAGCCAAACGTAGTTCGAGTGGGTGTGTACATACCAAGTGTGTGCAAGAGAAGAGACACTCCAAAAATATTGGAAGGCATCCCAAGCGATGGATGCTCCCATAATCATGGAACACATCCAATGGTGAGAGATGTCCCCACAACAGTGGGACCCATCTCAGTGTAGAGATATTCCCTATCATAAGGAAATCCTCTCGTTGAAGTAATCCCATAATACATGGAACTTACCTCAATTTGAGTGTATGTGTGTGAAAATAATGCTTCCAAAATATTGAAACACATTTGAAGGAGGAGATGCTCCCACAATAGTGGAACACATCTCGGTGTAGAGGTATTCCCTTCCACAGGGAAATCCCTTTGCTGAGGTAATCCCATAATACATGCAACTTACCTCAATTTGAGTGTGTGTATGTGAAAATGATGTTCCCAAAATATTGAAACACATCCGAAGGATGAAATACTCCCACAATGGTAGAACACATCTCGATGTAGAGGTATTCCCTTCCACAAGAAAATCCCTTCGCTGAGGTAATCCCATAATACATGGAACTTACCTCAATTTGAGTGTGTGTGTGTGAAAATGATGTTCCCAAAATATTGAAACACATCCGAAGGATGAGATGCTCCCACAATAGTGGAACACATCTCAGTGTAGAGGTATTCCCTTCCACAGGAAAATCCCTTCGTTGAGGTAATCCCATAATACATGAAACTTACCTCAATTTGACTGAGCATGGAGCAACCAAAACCCCCGCAGCCTACGTATCTGTCGAGACCTTTGTCTCTCGAGAATCAGGTCAAGCGTAGTTTCCATGGATTGACGAGCCATGGACACACATGGCAACACTTAGGAAAGGTCAAATGTCTCAGCTCCCCACACACGGGGGTACACTAAATTTCACTCGCATCCCACACTCGGGATACCCAGGTGGGCAGTTCTTCGGGCCAGATTCATTTAAAATATTCATGGTGAACATCCAAATGGCTCAGATTCATTTAAAATACTCAGAAAGACAATCCAACGGTTCAAATTCATTCTAAGCACCCATGATGAAGATCCAATGGTCCAGATTCATCTAAGACACTGACCAAGATCCAATGGTTCAAAATCCTTTTAAGCACCCATGATGAAGATCTAATGGTACAAATCACTTAAAATCACTCACAATAAAAATCCAACAGTTCAAATCCCTCAAGATCATAATCCAACCATTCAGATTCATTTGAACCATTCCCAAAGATAATCTAGTGGCCCAGATCACTCATCATAATAATCTAACTGCTTAGATTCAATAAAATCACTTATCAAGATAATCCAATGGTTCAAATTACTTAAGATCCCATCAAAATTCCAAATCAAAGACCATGATCAACTCATGAAAATTCTAATTATATGGTCATGTTCAATTATCATAAAATTTAGATCATGTGGTTGGATTACCCACATTAAAATTCTAATCATATGGTCGGACCAATCACATTAAAATTTTCAAGCATATCGGATCAATTTCATCACCCAAAATGCAAGATCAACGGCCATATTTCATTTCATTACATTCATAACAAGAAAGGCTGAGTCAAAACCCAACATGCACATGTGGAAGCCGACGCATATGATCAAAGAATCTCATATATGCAAAGATACAATAATAAAATGAAGCAAACAACCACAATACGACATACAAGTATGGTAAACTGGAAAAGAAACCAACCTGATGTGTGTCGGCGAGATTGAATAGCAGGATGTCGCGAGGATCAACGATGATGATTGTCGCAGGATGTCGCGAGGATCCTCGGGTTGACGACGAAGGTCTTCGCTGGATATCGCGAGGATCGCCAATGATGATCATCGTAGGGTGTCACGAGGATCTTCGGGTTGACGACGATGATCGTCGCAGGATGTCGCGAGGATCTGATATGCGTCGACGAGATTGAACAGCAAGATGTCGCGAGGATCGACGGTGATGATTACTGCAGGATGTTGCGAGGATTTTCGGGTTGACGATGATGATCGTCGCAGGATGTCGCCAGGATCCGCTGCTGGGTGCGAGTTGCAGACATGTATGAGGGATGGTCACTGGGTGCGAGTTGCGGACAGGTATGAGGGATTGTCATGCTCAGCTGTCACACCCCAATTTCGGCTGAACCAGAAGTGTGAGTGAACCGTCACTGAACCAATGGTTCACACTAGGATCTCAATAAGACCGTATCCACTCATACAAACCATTGCACATAACCATAATCAGAATATAATTAAATACAGCGGAAGTCTTAAATTAAATGAACTGAGTACTCTATTGATAATCTAAATAAAGTATCCAATTATTCAAAACACCAAAACATAAATAATTATCTTTACATCCCAATTATAAATCCAACTGAAAATAAATAAAATAAATAAATCAAATATCCTAGAGGTACACGCAGAAAGGGAACTCGCATGAAACGTCATGCTCGTCCTCCCCTGCTTGTACTTCCAGGGCAGCAACACCTCTATATACTGGAGCGTCCATGTAGTCCTCCACAGTGTAACCTACATCAACATCTAAAAATAGTGTGTACACAAGGGTGAACTCACAACTTAGATCAGTAAGAAAATCAGACAATGCAACACACATCATGCATGAGTAACATTCACATTATGGTCTGGTTTTAAGTTTACAATGTGCTATAGAAAGGATTGGCAGCCACCGCACCTCTATACACAAGTGTGTGAATCCGCCCAATGGATCAAACACCACTGTCGTCTCACATGCACCCACCATGGAATAGAGATAGAGCTAAAGTGTTTGGATCAAACACCGTCAACACTTACCCTGATGCCCTACCCATACCAACACGTGAGCCCCTATTGGCGAGGGCTTGAAAATTGGACCCGTAAATAACCAATCCTATATGTCATCACACAGTAGGCCCTACCCCAGCACAGCTCCCTACGGCATAGAGATAGGGCTAGAGTCTAGTGGCCAGGCCGGATACCACAGTGCCACTTCCTCCCCCTGATACCCTACCCGCACCGAGCATGCTAAGACAAAAGTGATACAAAAAAGTGCTAGTGTGAGGAATGATCCCCCCCAGGCCTTTTTCATTCCACACACCAACGAAAACAATCACATGCCTAACAGTCACATCCTAGCATAGAGAATATGTATGAACAATATAATAACTGAAAGTAAAGATGACATACGAGTATGCACAAACACCATTCCATAGAATCATAATTATTAACAACGTTTTACTATTATTAAGTTATTAGGGTTTAGGTCCGATTCCCTTACCTGACGCTTGATTGCTAGCTTACTCCGCGTCACAGAATCTAAACTCGCTATCACAAGGTCCTACACGATGTTAGGGTTGAATTAGAATAATTTTCTTAGGGTTCACGTTGGTCGAAAAATCAACTGGGTCGAAAACACTCATCACAATGCGTACCGATCGCAGTACTGATCATGGCACTATGGGGAAAGGTGCGACCGGTATGGTCGACCGGTCCCCATAGACCAGTCTCCGAGAGGTACCGGTCGCAGTACCGATCGCATATGGTGTGACCGGTATGATCGACCGGTATGCCTCCGGAAGACCATTGACTCGGTGTTCGCCTTCCGTTGGTCACCCCCTATTGGTTCTAGGGTTTCTCCTATGCATTCTAGGTCTGAGCAATGAGTTAGAGTTGTTTCATGTTCCATTCAAGTCCTAGTTTCGATGATCCTCATCCTAAAATGCGAATCTAGGGTTCATCGACTGTATTAGGGTTTGACGGAAAATTTAAGGGTTTTAGATCAGTACCTCGCCTTACATGGTATTGATCAATTAATGATTAATCATCCATAATGCTTAACTTAGAGAGAAGTTCAAGCACTTACCGTTGGTTTGCAATTATGGTGTTCTTCGTCCAACGGTGAACGACAGCTCCTCTCTCTCCTTCCTTAGCTCTTTCTCCTTCTTCGATCTCTTTCTCCTCTCTAGGGTTTGTGAAGATTAATGAAAGAGTTCTAAGGAGGTTTAAGGGTCCTTAAATAGACTAGGATTGAGTTTAGGAAGTTTTCTTACGTTAGAAAAGTCCCTAGGATCGATATTTGGAAAGTGGAACCCGCATAGATTAACTTCTGGATCTAACTAGTCTGCGCGCGCAGACATACCGGTCAACTGGTACCATTGATCGTTATGAAAAAAATATCATTTTTAGGTCCGTTTTCATACCTGGATGTCATACGCTCGTCCCGTCTGGCCCGATGATGATTGGAAGACTTGTTACGACATGAATTAAAGGTTTAGATCTGGTTCATGGAGTGCGGCTCTTATAACTCCCCCACCCTTAAAAGAAATTTCGTCACTGGGTGCGAGTTGCGGACAGGTGTGGGATGACTGCTGGGTGCGAGTTACAAACAGGTATGGGATGGCTGCTGGGTGTGAGTTGGGAGAGATGGGCAGGGGGCTGCTGGGTGTGAGTTGGGAGAGATGGGCAGGGGGCTACTGGGTGCGAGTTGGGAGAGATGGGCAGGTGGCTACTGGGTGCGAGTTGGGAGAGATGGGTAGGGGGCTGCAGGTGATGGGGGCAATGGGAATTTCGAAAGGAAATAGAAAGGCCAGCCTTCCCAAAAAAAATCCCTTTTCCTTGTGAGCATCGGTGGGGTATTTATAAAAGCAAGAGGTTGGATGAAGAGAGGTGGAGTGGGGCTCAATGATGGAGACTGGAGTTATGAGGGATGGCTGTTGTGAGGTGTCGACTAGTGAGGGACTCGATGGAGATTGTTGGTGTCTACACGGTGGTGGTATTCTGTACAGATTATAGGAGGTGGAGTGTTGCAGGTCAGTGGCATGTTGCAGGTGGCTTGTGGGGTGGCTCAAGGAAGTGAGCAGGTTTTTGGGGGAGGGAGTGAGATGGCAGCATGGCCTTGCGGCTCAAATGAGGCGGTAGGTGGAGGTGTGGGGTTGGTTGGGTATGGGAGAAGGTGGAGGTGGCAGCATGGTCTTGCGGCTCCCCTTTTCTCTCTCTTTTCTCTCTTTCTTTCTCCCTCTTATCGGGTTCTCTCTCTCTTCCTCTCTCTCTCCCTCTTCGTCTCTCTCTGTTCTCTCCATTCCCGCTCTTTCTCACTCACCTTCTCTCTTGGTCTTTTGATTTAGGGATTTAGGGATCTCTCATTGCGTATGGTGCCCAAATGAGAGCGGAGATCCCTGCAGTGGCAAAATCGAGATGCTGACAAATGTTTTATTTTACTTTCGTGTGGGAAAAGTACTTATCCATGTCTTCCTCATTGTCTTAGATGTTGCTTGTCTAATTATGACATTTTTGCTTATCCAGAACTATAGTTATTTTTGGACTGTTTCCATGAATTAGTGTGTGTGCCTCCACGAATAAAATGAGGATTCAATGAGTTTTTCTATCAATTTTAATTAGCTCTCATCAGGGCTATTAATGATTTTTCATTTCTATCTTTCCCTATCAACTTAGACTCAGTTTAGTTCACACTGCAATGTCCGACCTTTCCATATCCATTTCTTATAGATAATAACATTTTATGAATTTCAGTAAACTTTATTATTCGAATGGCATTATTTTAATATTTGTTTTGTTCCTCGATGCACTGTAATATGTATGGGATTTTATCTAAATGATACATCCATAAGTTAATTTAAAGGGAAAATATCTTCCGCATCCCCGTAGTATGGCTTAATCTCACCCACTCACCTTTGTTTGTGATAATATCCTTAACACCCCTGAGGACACCCAAACGTTATTTAGTAACGTTATTTAGGCTCATAGAATAATTGAATAAGACTTTTTTACCCTCAATACTATTCACTTTCATTTTTATATCTTTTTTTTAGGATTTTTTTTATTTTCATTTTTATTTTCACAATTACCTTTTAATTTTTATTTTATTTTCACAGTCTCTTCATCTTCTCTCTCTAATGTCGGTGGATCAGTTCACCACTGAAGCCGCCGATGTCTTAGAGGAAAGACGAGCTAGAGATGTTGCTTGATATTGTCCCTGGATTTTGTTTAGTGCACAAGATGCTGCCACGTATCTGCAGACCAAGAACGCGCAATGAAGTAGGCGGGTTATAACGCCGTGGCCACTGCCTAAGTCAGTAAAGACCATGATAAGCAGAAGAAAACTCAAGAGTAAGATACCTGAATTCTTTAGAGAGAAGGGACTGAGGTACGGGAGTTCAGCTAGGCTTTTCCTTCCTTAGAGAGAAGGGACTGAGGTATGAGAGTTCAGCTAGGCCTTTCCTTCTCAGTTCACTGAAAATGGTATGGTCAACAGGGACGGTTGTAAATGAGTTAAAACTCGGAGAAGATAAACAATGACTTCTAAGGAAAATTCTAGAGAGTAACAATACCTTAGTAAGGTTGAAAATCTGATACCTTGTGTATGGTCGCCTCCTTATATTTCTAGGCCAAGGATGAAGCTTGTAGGACAAGCTTCCTTTTCTTTGGGCCAGCTTTTCCCCAGTTTTCCCATCTCCCCTTATCACCATCACTCCATCATATAAGATAAAGGTGGCTGCGACCCCTATGGGGGAGCATATCTCCCATATCTAGCCTCTACGACCCCAATTAGCCCATGTCAGTGGACCTTTTTCACATGTGTACTTTTCCCACTCCTCAAGTGGATTTGGGAACTTTTCCTTCGTGGTGCTCCTGATAAAGACGATGTGGAGGGTCGTGTCAGCATATATCCCATTTGATGCCCTTATTAGCATTTATGAGCATTTATCAAGGTGCAATTAATGCACTTCTAGCGTATTTAATGCCATCTAATCGCCTCTCCATCGAACCAAGAGGGTCAAATCGTATCGCCGCCCCATAGATTTGATTTTTTTTATTTCGACCTTCTAGATGTGTGCCATGTACACGACTCCATTTATTTTATTTTTTGATCCCCTTTGAACGATCCAGATCTATATTCGTCACATTTTCCCCTAATACTTGATGAGCGGCAGCTGCCCACACTGCCATGATTCGAGGTGCCTTATATCCTCCCACCTATCTCTCTTCTTCTTTCCTCTTCTGCTCTTCTTTTATTCTCTTGCTTCTTCTTCTTTTTCCCATGATTCTCCTTTTTATTTTCTATTTTAGCAGTAACCGATCTATGTTGTACACTTCTTGCTAGTCAATTGTGTCCTGCGGGGTCCTCATAAGAAGTAGGAACCCTGAATGTCGCTGACAATGAGAACGGCCAAGAAGAAGCTGGTGAAAAGGGAGTGAACACAAGGACAGATCTGAAATGGGTGTTGGATTCATGGAACTAGGCGAGATTGGACTTCTGTGGCTGCAGCATCCCCTCTTCATAAGGCATATTAGATAAGATATCAATCTAATGGATATGATATTCTATTTTAGATAACTAAGTCTATTATATAGGATACAATATTCTATTTTAGATAACTCTATCCATTAGATACAATCTATTGGATATGACATTCTATTTTAGATAACTAAATTTATTAGATAGAATACAATATTGTAATTTAGATAACTCTATCTATTGGATACGGTAGACATACCTTGTATTACTCACACACAGTTGTAATAGATATGATAGAGGTGTAACAGATAAACATTTCTTGTATTGCTCTTTAGAAGCTTATAAATACAGTCTCCATATCATGGTTAATGATACGGCGAATAATTCAATCTTGTTTTGCATTAAGTTTTTCATGGTATCAGAGCTTCTCTGACCAACATCTTTTTTTTTTCATCATGTCTTCTATAGACTCTACTACCCCTATGTCTTCTACAACATTAGCAGCAACTGCAACACCCTTGGTCTAATATCTCCCTCCAATATCGTTTCCCTCCTTCCTGTCAAACCGGACAAGACCAACTATTTAATATGGTGTTCCCAATTTCTACCATTGCTCTATGCTCATGACTTATATGGCTATGTCGATGGCACCATTGCTGCTCTGACACCCACTTTGCCACCTACACCAAACTCCTTTACAACTGTAGCTACTCCTAATCCTACCTTTCTATTATGGCGAAAACAAGACCAGATTATTCTCAGTTGGATAATCTCGTCTCTCACAGAGGGGGCTCTAGCTCAAATCGTAAGCATCACCTCCTCCCATGTTGCTTGGACTATGTTGGCTAAGGTATATGCTTTTCAGTCTCAGGCTCGAGTAATGCAATTCAAGTACCATCTAATGCAATAAAAAAAAGGTACTTCTCAAATGGCTGAATACATTCAACGTGTTAAAAGCTTGGTTGACAACCTAGTTAATACTGCACATTCTGTCTCGGAACCATACATCATTTTGAGTATTTTACATGGTCTGGGATCGGATTATGATTCTTTTGCTACATTTGTAACCACTCGAATTGATCCCTTACCTTTGGATGACTTTCTTGGCTTACTATTGAATCAATAAATTTTAAAGGACTGCAGTATTGGCCATACTAATCTACCCTCTATCGAAGGGAATTATGCATATAAAACTCCCCCTAGCTCCGGATCCCATTACCCTAGAAGCTGTTGCAGTAGGGGGGTGCTCGTGGCCATTTAGGTTCCCATGGAAGAGGGTTGTACTACCCTCACTTTAATCAAGGTCCACTACTGCCTTCTCTTTCTGTGGTCTGTCAAATCTGGCCTAATCACAATGCTTCTCAGTGCTATAACTAGTTCAATCCCTCCTTTCAGCGGCACTCGCATACAGTTCCTGCCTCAACTCCTCAAGCAGAGGCTTTCCTAGCAGCATCTGCAACATCCTTTGATGCCAACTAGTAACCTGATTCTTACGCATCACACCACATGTCATCTGATCTTAGCCATCTTACTACCTGATCAAGTTCATGTTGGCAATGGCGAAGGTTTACCCATCAACCATATTGGATCCTCTTGTTTACCTACTAAATCCAATGTTTTAAAACTTAAGGATGTGTTGCATGTTCCATCTATACAGAAGAATCTATTGTTTGTCAGTAGACTCACTGCTGATAATAATGTTACAGTTGAGTTTCACCCTACTTATTGCAATGTGAAGGATCTACGAACGGGGACCCTCCTTCAGGGCACCACTAACGGAGGTCTCTATAAGTTTTCCTTACAGAATAAGTAAGGATTGCCTACATTGGTGAACGTGTACCAAAATCAACATGGCATGATCGTCTGAGGCACCCCTCTCATAAATGTCTGGATTTCATTCTCCATCATGCAGCACTGCCATCCTCTACTGCACCCTCGTCGTTACTCTGTCACTCTTGCCAACTCGAAAAAGCTCATAAGCTTCCTTTTATGCCCAATGTAACCACAGTTTCTTCCCCATTCTCATTAGTGCACTATGATAATTGGGGACCCTCCCCCATGGCCTCCATTAATGGTTTTCGATATTACATTTCCTCTATTGATGATTTTAGTCGTTTTTCGTGGATTTATCCTCTTGTAACCTGCTCATAGGCATTCCTTACCTTTTTACTATTTAAGGCTCAGGTTGCAAATTTGTTTCATTGTAGTATTCAATACTTTAAGTCTGATGGGGCTTAAGAATATAAAGCCTTCAATAGTTATCTCAGGGAGCACGACATTCAACACCTATACTCATGCCCCCACACCTCTGAAAAAAATGAAAGAGCTGAGAGAAAGCATAGACACATCATTGAAACATGATTGACGCTAATGGCTCATGCTTCTGTACCTATGGAGTTTTGGCCTTCTGCCTTTGAAATTGCAGTTTACCTCATCAACTGACTACCAACACCGGTCCTTCATAACCATTATCCATTTGTTGTTTTATTGGGTCGAGAACCTGACTACTCCATTCTGAGAACATATGGGATGCTTGTTACCCTTGGTTAAGACCCTATACCAAACACAAACTTGAGCTCCGATATGCTCAATTCATTTTTCTAGGGTATAGCAGTAGCCACAAAGGATACAAATGCTTTGATCCTAAGGTTGGATGGACATTCTTCTCACGCCATGTCACCTTTGATGAATCCGTCTTCTCTTTTCACCAACCGGACACCCTCACTACCACCCCATCCACCACCCACCCTAAACCCCCCTTACTTGCCACTCATGACAACATCGTCCTACAACCAGCCCCACCACCCCCTCCTCTTCCTCCATCTCCTTCTCCGCTACTATTGCCTGAGCCCATCCTTTCCCCGTATGCAGTACCGCCCACCTCCCAACCCAACCCCCTCTACTGTTGCTCCATTGCCTGATCCCACCCCCCACTACATGGTTACTCGGTCTCAGACTAGCCACATAAAATCAGTCTCTAAATTAAACCTCCTGGCCACATCCAAACACCCTCCACATTCGGCCCTACTCACTAACCTCTCCAGTGACGAAATTGAACCTACATCCTTCACCCTGGCCAGTAAATCTCCGGTTTGGCATACTGCTATGAGTGATGAATTCAATGCCCTCTTGAAAAATGGTACATGGACTTTAATTCCCTACATTAGACAATAAGGTCCGACCACTTGGTTCGACAAATTCAAAGAGAATAAAACGGATATACTCATTCATAACTTTCATATGGGACAATTAGCAAAAGCGATTCATGACTGAACAAACCGGTAAATGACCGCTCGATCATGGCACTTATGTCATGATAGGAAATTTCTAGTCATTTTTGAAACCGATGTGTTAACAATAATGGATCTGACACTCTGAGTTCATTGATAGAGAGTGTACAGTGGCCATCCACTATGACGTGGAACTGGTTTATTAATTCCTCTCACTTCTAACAAGTGGGGGTTCAAGATGCTCATCGTATGGATTCTAACATGTCAACCAATCGAGAGTAAAAATGGGTAGAACTTCAACGTCACGGGAATGAATATCGTAATTGAATGGGTTTTACCATGCTGGTTCAGGAATGGATCAGAAAATAACAAACATGTGGCTCAAACTAGGTTAGGACCGACAAGGCTACCTAGACGAGAACGGGATAATCTATCCCAAATGCACAATGAATAATGGGTCCCCAATCCTTTTATATAACATGATGCAAGAATCAAGCGACGTGGAGTAGCACAACGCATTCTCGGGCGGACCCAAGAAACGCTCGTCAGAGCCTGCTCACTGATCATGATCTCACAAAGTATAGGCCAAGGTTATGTGTTTCGCCTAGTAGTATACCCCATCTGCATAGGACCCGGTTCAGCTACTCGCACGAATGTGTGACTGAACCCATACCCCCAAAAAAAAAATATATGTACAAATATAAATAATAATAACCCTAAATTTAGCATCCAATGTCAGTCAATCAATGTAAGGAAAGTGAATTTAGAGTCTGAACGTGGAATCCTCAACAGAGTTGCCACTGTGAGGATAAGGGTTTTCCTAAGAAAAAAATATGGATCATTGGCTTTTGCCATTGATCTTGTTCACCCACGCTGATGGACGGTAATGATTTGGAGTCGCCACCTAGATTAAGGTCTAGGACCTAAAATGTAGTCTAATCATGATAATCCAACCGTTCAGATTGATTAAAATCACTCCCAAAGATAATCTAACTGTTTAGATCGTTCATCACGATAATCCAACCTTTCAGATTGCTTAAAATCACATCATCATATCATCCAATAATTTAGATTAAAATCAACATCCCAGATCGATGGTCTATATTTAATCCACATAAAAATTCTAAATCAATGGTCTATAATCAACTCACATTAAAATTTTAAGCATTGTCAGATTAATCACATTAAATTTCAAGCCATAGTCGGATTAATTTTATAAAAATTCCAAAGATGTGGTCGGACCAATTTCATAAAAATTCTAAGCATGTGGTCAGATCAATCTCATGAAATTTAGATTATGGTTAGATCAATTACATAACATCCAAGAATGATACGATCAAACACATTAAATTTCAGCATGGTTGGATAAGCATGGTCTGATCAAACACATTAAATTCGAGCATGATTGGATCAATTACACAACATTCAGATCATGTTGATCAATTTCATTATCATGATAAAAAAAATCAAGGTCATTAATTCAATCAATCAAATTTATTTAAAATATATCAATTAATCAAAATCCAATCAATCAAATTTAATTTAATTGATACATATCAATTAATTAATTTCATAGATATATCAGGAATCATATTTGATAGGATGAAGGACAAGGTGTATGCAAAGCTGGTTGGATTTGAAACAAGTAGGAGGTTATGTGGCAAGCAGTGGTGAGAGGGTGATGTGTTTGGTAGGGGTTTGTTATCGGGCAGCATGCAGTTTGGTGTTGAGGTGGTCTGATTAGACGAGTTTGGTTGGGGTTTCAGCAGGTGTCACGGTGTGGCTTTGAAGGGTGGACAGTGGGTGAATGCATGGAAGCTTAGGTGGTGCTGGTCGGTGGAGTAGCAAGTATTGGTTTATCGGGTTCTGCAGGGTGCAGATGGAATCAGTGGGTTTAAATTGGGATATTGGTATGTGGGTAGGCAACATGGAGTGGTGATGGAGGTGCATGGTGGTGGCTGGGTAGTGCTGTAACAAGTTGGGTGGAGGTAGGATGAATGGTGATATGAAAACAAACAGAAATAGAGCAAACCAGGGGAGAACCTACCTCGGGTTCTTCTTCTTCTTCTTCTTCCTCTAACTTCTCTGCTTTCTTTCTCCCATGCTCAGCTCTCCATCTTCCTCCTCGATCTTCTTTCGTGCTTTTCTCTCTCTTTCTTGATCTCAATGGTTCTCCCTCTGAATCTCTCTGCTTCTCCCTCTCTATCAACCCTCCCTCAATTTTCCTTCCTCCTTTCCATCTCTTTTTTTTTTTCCTTTCTCCGTCACATTTTTTTTTCTTCTTTTCTCTCCTGAACCTCTTTGCTTTTGCTTCGTCTTTCTCTCCCTCTGAATCTCTCATGCCGCTTGTTTTTTTTATTGGTGTTTTCTCAATCTTCCCCCCCCCCCCACGGTCTACTTCTCTTTCTATCTTAAAATCTGCTGCTACCTTCCTATGTGAAGAGAGACCACTGACCCCACTATCATTCCTCTCTTCCCATGTAATTTCTCAATCGAATTGAATCCTCTCTGTCCTATTTCTTTCCTTGATTCCATATCGATATCAGTCCAGCCTTCTCTCTTCAAATTTTTCCTTTTCCTTCTATTTTTCCCAGTCCGTTGGAGTCCTTTCCTTCCAATCTCGATTCTTTCTCTTTTCTATTCTCGGCTCTGTCCATATCTTCCTTACTATTCTTTCCATTTTCCTTTCATTCCTTTTATCTTTCCTTAGCTGGCCGAATTCAGATATCTCTCTCTCTCTCTATTTTTTTCTCACCTTTTTCTGAGTTGGGATCTCCATTCTTTCCCTTATTTTTCTCGGATTCTCTAGCCTCCAAATATATCAAATGCATGTAATGATCTAATTAATAAGTAACATATAATAACAAATAATATAATATGTTAATATGTATGCACATGTACACAACGGGCTGAGCCGGCTTGCTCTAGATTAGTCTGGCTAAAGTGGTTGGACTGGTCGGGTCTAAACCGGTCTGATCCAGTGTGGGTAGAGCTGGGTCAAGCTGAATTGGTTTTCTCTATCATTTCATGAATCGTTTTGGCTTGCAATGCCTCATGGAATTTTTTGACAACCTCTACTCCAAATTTTCCACGTCCATATTGTGGAGCACCAAAAATGAAATATAATGAAACTTGAATCATTGAATTTGAGCGTCGGATGAGCAAGATATGATGTCATGAAGTTCAAATAATTAAACTTATGATAATTTACATGCAAGCCCTTGAATATTTATTATTAATTTTCAAAAAATCCCTTGTACTTGTTTCCGAACTAAAATCTTCATATCTTCTTTGTTTGATATCGGAATTAAGTGATTCTGGTCTAGTTTCGAAGATATTTTTAAGACCTACACATCCATGTAGGTTTTAGCCCATGACCTTGCTATGGGACCCACCAAAAAATCACTTCGAAGTCGCAGTCAAAAATCCAAATCTTGCATTGGAACCCATAAACTTGCCGTATGGTTTCACTTAGGCTTTTGGACACTGGGGATCATCTCAATGCTTCTCAATACACTACAGAGAGCACACCGAGACTGATCGACTATCACTTTTGAGAGAGTTTCACACGCCTTCCCTATGCTTTTTCCAAACTTTTCACTAATCTCCCTTTTCTTGCTGTCTTCACTCCTGTAAGACTATCTAGCTAGCGATGGCAAAAATGGAATGCTTACAAAGTCACTAGCCAAGAGGCCACCAGCCGACTTGGCTGATCTAAGAACTCAGTGCAAGAAATACGACGCTACTAATGACGCTTTGCTCATGAAGCAAGACAAGTAGAAGGCGGGAGAAAAAAAAAGGACTGACTCTCAAGTAGTTGACACGACTTCCACACAGCCAAGAAATAATACATAATTAGGTAATCACATTACCTAGTAGAGTAACTTTCCAATCCCTAAATCCTAATTAATAGGAATTTCTTGTGCTATTAGGAGTTAATTTTAGCCTCTAAAATTTCGTCATCCCATCACCGGCCTCCTATCTCCATCATGACCAGAGCAGTTCAAAACACGATGCAAGTTTGCATAAACAACCAAATCATCAGAAAAGGGGATATAGAGAAACCAGTTGCTGAAGATGAATAAAATAAAGCAAGATGATAAAATGATAGTGGAGAATAAATAAAGCGATAAAGATGATCGGGAGGGGATGGGAGGGATGGCTTTGTTAAATTTTTGATGAACTTCTTCTTCCCCATTCTCCTCTCAGATTTGTTAGTGCTGGTACTCGACGGATGAAACAAGAGACCAAACCTTTCAAAGGCAGGCAATTATTAGTCACATATCGGAATCAGGAAAAAAAATACAAAAGCCCTTGTTGGACAGACTGTAGCTTGTCATGATTGATCATGTCTAAGCTGTGAATTGGCTCACTAAGGTTGCTAATTACTGGAGACAAGTAGTTCCAATCAACGATTACCAGAAATCTCGATTTGTTAATCGAGTGGTGTCATCAATGTTCAACACTGTATCAGGAAAAGAAATTGTTGTTCTTGGATTTGCTTTCAAGAAGGATACAAGGGATACCAGAGAAACACCTGCGATCAATGTATGTCATGGGCTGTTGGGAGACAAAGCGCATCTCGCGATCTATGATCCACAAGTGACAGAGTATCAGATTAAACAAGATCTGGCGATAAGTAAGTTTGATTGGGATCATCCATAGCTTTTGGGGCTGGCTGGTGTTACAGAGAAGACGAATTTGAGTGTGATTAAGGATCCTTATGAGGCGGCCAAGGGAGCTCATGGTAAGTGTATACTGACAGAGTGGAATGAGTTTAAGTCTCTTGATTATCAGAAGATCTATGATGCGATGGAGAAGTCAGAGTTTTTCTTTGACGAAAGGAATGTGGTTAATGTGCAAGCGATAAAGAAGATTGGGTCCATTGTGTATTCGGTTGGGAAGCCATTAGATGATTGGATTAAGGATCTTCCTGTTGCAGCTTAGACATGATCGATCATTGAAATCATTGTTTCATCCTCTGCTGCGAACTATATGTCGTTTCTTCAAGTCTCATGCCGGCAGATTCTGTATCTGCGAAATCGATCAGAGCTCTGTCTCTGTTTTCTGTTCCTCCGAAAGGGGAAGCGAGAGAGGATCACAGCAAAGAGTGTAGATTCACTGATTCCATTGTTGTTGAACAGAGGATTCGGGGAAGATGCTGACACTTTATCCCATTGCTTTGGCAAGGGAAGGAAATGAAATAGTTCGTGAGTTCCGTACATGATCTAGTAAAAGTTCGTTCATGATTTATAAACAATAAAAAAAACTAATCACCATTAATCACAAACAAATCTAGGAGGAAGGGATGCCCCATTCCTTGTGAAACCAGGTGGAGGAGACATGTAGACTTCCTCCTCTAAATCACTATGGAGAAAAGCGTTATTGACATCGAGTTGATGCAGAGGCCATCGTCAGTAGGCAGCAAGGGCAATGAGATAACAAATTGTGGCTAATTTAGCCACGGGGGAAAAGATCTCAGGATAATCAAACCCTTCAAGTTGAGTATATCTTGTAGAGACCAAACAAGCCCTGAAACGCTCAATTGACCCACCAGCAAGATATTTGATTTTATAGACCCATTTAAAACCGATAGAACGCTTGCCAGTGGGTCAAGGCTCTATGGTCCAAGTTTGATTAGCCTCAAGGGCCTGTGTCATATCATCATCCGTGGGAACCCGCCATGGTGGGTCTTTGGCAGCCTAGAATAAAAGTGAGGTTCCACTCGAGAAGTGTGCTGCGTGACTAAGTTAACAAACATAACAATAAGGCAGTTACAAAAGGAACAAGCAAGTCAAGTGGCTAGATGTTGTAAGGCTGATGTAGCTATTTTTCAACAATGCTTTCCAATCAGTTTTATTCTAAGTCATACTAGAAACAAGGCCACAAGAGTTTAATCGAGTTGAATAACGATTTATAGAATGAAATAGTTCGTGAGTTCCGTACATGATCTAGTAAAAGTTCGTCCATGATTTATAAACAATAAGAAATACTAATCACCATTAATCATCGTTGCTGCTGACATGTTATCCCATTCATTGCTTCTGCAAGGGAAGGAAATAAAACGAATTGGGTGGGTCCAAATGGAATCTTACATCCATTGGCTAAGGCTTATCCTGATTCTCAGCAACTGTTGCAAGAGTATTACAATACAATGATATCTGTCCCATCTTATATAATCTACAACTTTTTAATTACCTCATTTACCCTTGGTTTCATTTACCCTTGGTTTCATGAAATCACCTTCTACGTACACCTATGATGTGAAACACATGGATCCTAATTGACTCCATATAGCACACATGCTGATTACTTGGTCTGTTGAAAAATGAACAAAAGTTAGGTCGTACGTGGTGGTGATTACGGATTGGAGTGGGAATCAACTGAGAGCGTGTTGGACGGTTTCTAGCGTTTCTACAATCATATGACTGGAAAATATTAATTTAAGCTTATCCATGGATCCATCTCTCTATAAATTAGCAATCTAACATATAAGTTGAGATCACTACACACAATCCAACCAACCAACGACGTACTTATCCATGGCTTACTCCTGCAATCACACTCTACTCTTGCTAATGTTGTTCCCAACTCTTGTACTGCTTCTTTGCTTTATCTTCTTCCCTTCCTCTGCCTATGCTATTAAATCAGTAAGGGTCATCCCTGATGATCAGTTGTTAATGGAAGCGAAGGCTCTCCTCACATGGAAAGCCAGCCTCCAAAACTACTCTGCTACTGCTCTCCATTCTTGGAAGCTCACATCACCAACACCGTCTGATTATCACAACATAAATACTACTACTTGGGCTTCATCATCAACTACCTCATGCAAGTGGTTTGGTATTACCTGCAACAAAGCTGGAAATACTGTGGTTGAGATTAGCCTTCCAGAACTGGAGCTTCAAGGTACGCTTGACAACTTGTCATTCTCTTCCTTTCCCAATCTGCTTTACCTCAATCTCACCTCTAATGGACTCACAGGATCCATTCCTGTGCATATTGGTAGCCTCTCCAAACTTACCCACCTCGATCTTTCCAACAATTATCTTTCCAACGTTCTGCCTCCTTTGAGTAATTTAACCAATCTTTGCATTTTATACCTGTATACCAATGAACTCAATGGTTCAATACCTTCAAATATGGGAGATATGGAAAATCTAATTCAATTGGCTGTTTACCAAAACAAATTCAGTGGTCCAATCCCTCATTCTCTGGTTAACTTGAGTAAACTAGAGGTGGTCTATTTATATGATAATCAGTTATCTGGTCTAATATCCCCAGAAATTGGACATATGAAAAATCTAATTGACTTGGATCTTTGTCAAAATGAACTCAGTGGTCCAATCCCTCATTCTTTGGTTAACTTGAGTAAACTAGAGTTGCTCAATTTGTTTGATAATCAATTATCTGGTTTAATATTCCCAGAAATTGGACATATGGAAAATCTATTTGAGTTGTATCTTCATCAAAATGAACTCAGTGGTCAAATCCCTCATTCTTTGGTTAACTTGAGTAAACTAGAGGTGCTCAATTTGTCCATGAATCAATTATCTGGTCCCATGCCTTCAGAAATTGGAGATATAGAAAGTTTGATAATCTTGGAGCTATTGGCTAACAAGCTCAGTGGTCAAATCCCTCATTCTCTGGTTAACTTAAGTAAACTAGAGATACTCTTTTTGTCTATGAATCAATTATCTGGTCCAGTGCCTTCAGAAATTGGATATATAAAAAGTCTTCACAAGTTGGGTCTATCTGAAAACAAACTCAGTGGTCCAATCCCTGATTCATTGGTTAACTTAAGTAAACTAGAGTGGCTCAGTATGAGGACTAATCAATTATCAGGTCCCATACCTAAAGACTTAGGTAGTCAAGCATCTATTGAATCATTCCAGTTGTCTAACAACCTCTTATCTGGAAGTTTTCCTCAAAAAATATGCCAAGGATCACTTCAATATTTAATTGCTGAAAACAATAGTTTCACGGGTCTTATTCCAGACTTGAGAAATTGCACAAGTTTATTGAGAGTTCGACTCGAAGGAAATCTCTTTGTAGGAAATATAACTGAGAGTTTTGGTATACATCCACATCTTTATTACATTGATATCAGTCACAATGAACTATATGGAGAGCTCTCACCAAATTGGGGAGAATGCAAGAATTTGTCAGTGCTAAAGATAGTTGGAAATCATATTAGTGGGATGATACCACCTGAGTTTAGTCAATTAATTCGACTTGGAAGACTTGATCTTTCTTCCAACAATCTTGTGGGAGAGATACCAAAGGAATTCAGTAGATTATCCACTTTGTTCAACTTGAATTTAAGTGGCAACCAGATTTCAGGGCATATACCAGTTGAAATTGGCCAATTAGTCAATCTAGAGTCTCTAGACCTCTCAACAAACAAGCTAACTGGATCAATCCCGCCACAGCTTGGTCAGTGCTCTAAACTTTTATTATTAAATTTGGGGAAGAATTCATTCAATGGAAACATTCCATCCCAAATTGGTGATCTACTAGGTCTACAAGAACAATTGGACCTTAGTCATAACTCAATCACTGGACTGATACCACCACACCTTGGCAATTTGAAAATGTTGGAAATTTTGAATTTATCTCACAATATGATAACAGGCTCCATCCCTCTTTCTCTTGAAGGAATGGTTAGCTTAGTGTCTCTAGATTTGTCCTATAATGAGTTGGAGGGTGTTGTTCCTTACAATAGTGTTTTCAAAAATGCTTCATCACCTCAAGCCTTCAGAAACAATAAAGGGTTATGTGGTGAACTTCAAGGTCTATCACCCTGCAATCAATCTAGTACAAGCAAGGGAACGAAAAAAAATGGACACAAAGTCATCATAACCATCATTGCTTCTTTGATAGGAATTGTGTTCCTTGCACTTGCAATTATTGGTATCTTCTTCCTCTTGCAAAAAAAAACAAAAAATGGAAACATAGAAGCAACAGGAAGAAACCATGGAAATATATTTTCAATATGGAATTTCGATGGCAAGATTGCTTATGAGGACATTATTAGGGCAACAGAGGATTTTGATGCCAAATACTGCATTGGAACGGGAACTTTTGGGAGTGTTTACAAAGCAGTGCTACCTACAGGCCACGTAGTAGCTTTAAAGAAGTTTCATCCATTGGAAGGTGAGGTTATAATTGATGAGAAAAGCTTTGAGAATGAGATACATGTATTAATAGATATACGGCATCGAAACATTGTCAAGCTTTATGGATTTTGTTCCCATTCACGATACATGTTTCTTGTCTATGAGTACATGGAAAAAGGAAGCTTAGCAAGTATCTTGAGCAATCAAGTAGAGGTTTTGGAGTTGGATTGGATGAAAAGAGTAAATGTCATCAAAAGTACGGCCAATGCTCTGTCTTACTTGCATCATGATTGTATTCCACCAATAATTCATCGAGATATTTCAAGCAAAAATATTTTGTTGGATTTGGAATTTGAAGCTCGTTTATCTGATTTTGGCATTGCAAGATTATTAAAGCCTGACTCATCTAATTGGACGTCACTGAAAGGAACTTATGGATATATTGCTCCAGGTATTTAAATTTCTCATAACTGTATACTCTTTTGTTATTGCAATTTAAGATTTCTTTAATTTGAACTTTATTATTTAAGATCAAAGATTTTTTTACAAAATAATGTTGTTGAAATGTCTGCTATAGTAGTATCAAAAAAGGAAAAGACAATTCGTCATGTCTTCGAGTCTAGGTGGAACATGTCTTCGAGTCTAGGTGGAAGCACGATTATTATAATTGAAAATTTTTTATTATTCAAATTTTGAAAGATCTAATACACAATCATTAAAACATTGATAAAGAAAAAACTAAGTATTTAGTTTCCTTGAATTGTAATCATTTAGAATAATATGATAAATGTGCCCATGTCCTAGTTATGCTATTTATATGTTCGCAATAAATTCTTAATTTTTGCTACAGTAATTATCATTCAAATTATTTTTAATTTCACTATTGCATCATATAAATTATGATAAGTACACAATATTTTATTTAATTGAGTAACCCAATAAGAAAACTCTAGGATAAAGTAGATTTCATATATCCCCTTGAATTTTCATATATCCCCTTGAATTTCTAGGTGTTCATAAGGAAATTACGCAAAAACCTTTTGCAAACTAAAAGAATTTCAAAATTATGAAAGGGAAAGGGAAGAGCAAATAAAAACTTTGATGTTACTCAACTGGAGAGAAATTAAAAAGAAATTTTAATATATTAAGTAAACTTTACATGTTATATTTTGTAATAAATTATTTTTTCCCTAATTCTTATACATAAAATAGGTACCCATGCCACTACTAAGGTTTCCTATTAAATTAAAAACAAATTATAGTTGCCACAATTCTTTTTGGAATGACCAAAGTTTACAGAGCCTAGGCCAACCTTTAGAATTTTATTAATCAAGATCAAAATCTCAAAAAAAAACTTAGGGGGTAGAGCACCACATTTAACCTTTCAGTCAAACCCAAAAGAAACCATAGGCTAGCCTTTAGAATTTAGTTAATCAAGACAAAAAAAAATGATAATATATTTGGCCAGGGGTCAAGGGGGCACTATAGCCCTACACTCAAACAACCTCATGAATTATCTTGTTTTTGAGGGATGGAGGTTAGAGGGCAATTAGGTAACTGACTATTGAGCGGATAGCATAATCCTCAGTAATGTCTACTTTGAGGGGTTTTTTTTTTTTTTGGGCTAGAAATTCAAGAATATATTAGAAAATGGAACAGAAAATACAAAACACCCTAATTGGTTGAAAACCCCCATATGGCCCTTTATTTAGTTAACCATTATTTTTTATTTTGAACCAGTAAACAAACTTGCCCAAAATGATATTTTTAACATTTTCCAACTCTTTTTTATTTCATAGGACAAAAGTATCTGGATTAAAGTTACTACAGGAATAACTAGTAATATGAACAACATATGGACAGAATTTTAACCTTAACTAAGAGGAGCAGAATTTCAAGGCAGGCCCATTTAGGGAGTTTTTAGGCAAATCTTGTTTCTATTCCGTGGCATGTCTGGTGGGGCTCTAACTTTGAGGGCAAATGGATCTAGGGTCCCCTACTCACAAATCATTTTTTTTTTGAATTGACTAAGTGGCAAAATAAATTATTAAGAAGTTCAAGACTAGGAGATGGCGCATAAGAAAACATACAAGATTGACAAATAGAGGGAGACATGGATATCGATAAGGTATTTGATTGAATTTAAGTCTAAAACTTGACATATGACTTATCCACTCCTTACATATTCAATGGTCAGAATAACCATAATATCTTTCCACTAGGCCAAAATAGATGGCTTTCTGCATAACCTATAGATGAACCCCTTAGAAAAACTATTATCATAAATATATCAAATTTTCAAGCTATAATATAGATTAGGTTCGAAGAAATCTAATGTGGTACAACTTGCAAGAACTAAATATACAATCACTATTAACGGATAGGTCTGTCTTTTAGAGAAGAGCCAGGTTTCCCTATCTATCATTTTATTTTACGGGAAAAAATTTATCCAACACCAGTGATGAAATGGTTTTTATGATGTGTAGAGGATTGCACTTTTTTTAATTATTTTTTCCTTTAATAAACATGGTATTCACTATTTGAATACTCATCAAATTTAGTAGTTTCTTTCACCATTGCATACAATGTATTTGGCAATTTTCCTTTTTCTCTCATCAGTTCAAATCTTTATATTTTACTCCAAATCTTTTTACAGTGTCTATCTTTTGAAAAAGTATCATTTAGTGGGCAAGTCTATATGGTTCTCCCTTGTAAAGGCATATTGTTCTATGTATGTCCATGCATTCACTAAGTGGTTCTTGCATCATCTTTGCTGGTCACAAAAGATCTTAAAAAATCATATCTTTCAAATCGTAAGTCCAAATGGGGTGATTCAAGTGTTGTTTCAAAGCACTTTCCGAGCACTGCCCAATGGTATAAAAGAAAAAACCATTTTAGTAAATAAATAAATAACCTGGTTAAAGATGGGACCCATTTAGGTATCTTGCATAAAATAATACATCAAATTCACTTGAAAAAATTAACCATTTTTTAATACAAGGATTTTAATGACAAAATACATTTAACACTAAGTTTGGATTGATTTCTAGGTCTTGTGGCCACCCTTTGACCAAGTGTACATTCTCAAGGGTATTTTGATTATTTCCAAACTATTTTTCTCAAACATCCCTTGAAGATGCAAAATATGAACCCAGAACTGGGGTGACAAAATGAAATGTCTACAATGAGTAAGGGGCTTGTAGTTTATTTGTCTATGAAATTTCCACCAAATCCTAAGCTTGTCCAAAAAATTTTCTAAAAGTGTTCATCTAAATAATTCAGACTCCTTTTGGGGTTGCATTCACATGATGAAATTTAATTATGAAAGTTAGCAAATTAGAGTCTAGTACTTTGAGTAGTATGTATGTAAATAATGTTTTATCAATACAAAATAAACTTCCATGTGTAAATATACCCAGAGTGTTAAAAGCCACAATAATCTTTAGGAATAGAGGAATAATGGGCACATGTTTTCTCCAAATCCAAGGAGAGGATCTTCTTTATACGATCCACATTTTTTCTATTATATGCCTTATTGGATGCGTGACCCAAATTTTATAGAGAAATAGACCCTGTTGTCGTTGGATTCGCACAGTGCACAAGATGATACCACATGTAACTACAGATCACAAACACACAGTGAGGTGGGCGGGTTTTACCCCATGGCCACTCCAATGCCTAAGGCAGTATGGGCCATGACAAGCAGAATGAAACTCAGGGATAAGATACCCAAACTCCTTGTAGAAAAGGGACTGAGGTGCTTGAATTCAGCAAGGTCTCCCCTTCCCAATTCAAGGAAATATGGAGAGGTGATAGTGAGATGGTGAGTGAGAACCCATTGATAGTAAGAACAGTGAACTCTAGGAGAAATTACAAAGAGTAACGGTACCTTGAGTTAGATTGGGATCCCTTTTTCCTTGTTTCCTCTTATTTATAGGCTAAGTAGGAAGTTTATTGTTGAACACGTTTGCCTCATCCTTAGTTTGCTTGTCCCTTCTTCAAATACCATCATGACTCTATCAAGTAGGATAAAACGTCTACGACCCCTTAGGAAGGGGCATATCTTTGATTCTTGGCCTCTACAATCCTTGATAGTCCATGTCAATAGGCCCACTTGATACAAACGGCTACCTTTTTTGCCCTCTTGAGTTGATGTGTGACCTTTTCCTCTCGTGGCGCTCCTTGGTGAGATGATGTGGCTGGTCGCATCAGCACAATACTCATTTAATGCCCCTCGTCAGCATTTATGAGCATTTATTATGGTGCATTTAGTACACATCTGGAGCATTTAATGCCTTTAGATTTTCCTTCCATCAGGCTAAGTAAGGAGAATCGCATCTCTGCCAACCGGATCGAACGTGATTCTATGTTTTATCTAGCGGACACGTGGACCCTTCTGATGGGCACCACACATTCAACCCTACTAAACACCTTTTGATCTCATCGAACGGTCTAGATTTGTTACATCGTATTCCCCCAACAGACCCCAAGGTCCCAACTTATTGCATTGGAAGTTTTAGCAAATGAAGTTTGTCAAGTGAAAAAATTAAAATATTCAATGATTCTTACTTACTGCGAGAGTGCATGAGTATCGGAAGGTGCATGGACTTTCTCTACTTTATCCATCATTCAAAATATATTGTATAAACTTGTTTCTATTTTTATAAATCCTTTATTTCTTATTTTGCAGAGCTTGCCTATACTATGACTTTAACTGAGAAGTGTGATGTGTATAGTTTTGGAATAGTGACATTGGAAACAATTATGGGAAAGCATCCAGGGGAACTCATCACTTATTTAACATCACAAGTTGGCCAAAATATGCTATTAAGAGACGTGTTAGACCCATGCCTCACATTTCCATCAGATCAAAAGGTTGCAAAGGAAGTTGTTTCTGTTGCAAGGATAGCACTTGCATGTTTACGCAATCACCCACAATCCCGCCCAACTATGCAGCAAGTATTGAAAGAGCTACTTGTTCTCCGACCATTAATTTTGGAGCATTTTTATTCAATTACTCTAGGCAATCTAGATGATATTGAAGTAGAATAATTGAAATTAGACAATAAATAATGAATCTATTAAATTAATTCTATTATGTATTGGATTTTTAATTTTTGTGATCTAATGGAACTTTTTTTTTCCATTTTACCTACTTTACTTAAGAAATGTTTTATTCTACTTTCGTGTGGGAAAAGTACCTATCCATGTCTTCCTCATTGTCTTAGATGTTGCTTGTCTAATTATGACCTTTTTCCTTAACCCAGAACTATAGTTATTTTTGGACTGTTTTTGCAAGTGTTTGTGTATTTGTGTTTCCATGAATTAGTGTGTGTGCCTCTATGAATAAAATGAGGATTCAGTGAGTTTTTCTATCAATTTTAATTAGCTCTCATCAAGGCTATTAATGATTTTTCATTTCTATCTTTCCCCATCAAGTTAGACTCAGTTTAGTTCATGCTACAATGTCCAACCTTTTCATATTCATTTCCTGTAGATAATAACATTTTATGAATTTTGGTAAACTTTATTCTTAGAATGGTATTATTTTAACATTTGTTTTGTTCATCAATGCACTGTAATATGTATGGGATTTTATCTAAAAGATGCATCCCTTGGTTAATTTAAAGGGAAAATATCTGCCACATCCCCTTTAGTATGGCTTAATCTCACTCACTCACCTTTGTTTGCGATAATATCCTTAACACCCCTGAGGACACCCAAACGTCATTTAGGCTCATAGAATAATTAAAAAGACTTTTTTACCCTCAATACTATTCACTTTCATTTTTATATTTTCTTTTTAGGATTTTTTTATTTTCCTTTTTATTTTCACAATTACCTTTTACTTTTTATTTTATTTTCACAATATCTTAGTCTTCTTTCTCTAATGTCGGTGGATCAGTTAGCCGTTGAAGCCGTCGATGTCTTAAAGGAAAGACGAGCTAGAGATTTTGCTTGATATTGTCGCTAGATTTTGTTCGGTACACAAGATGCTGCCACATATCTGCAGACCAAAAACACGCAGTAAGATGGGGGGGTTATAACATCGTGGCCACTCCAATGCCTAAGTCAGTAAAGACCAGGATAAGCAGAATGGAACTCAGGAGTAAGATACCCGAATTCCTTAGAGAGAAGGGACTGAGGTACGGGAGTTCAACTAGGCCTTTCCTTCCTTAGAGAGAAGGGACTGAGGTATGAGAGTTCAGCTAGGCCTTTCCTTCCCAGTTCATAAAAAATGGTATGGTTAACAAGGATGGTTGTAAATAAGTTAAAACTCAGAGAAGATAAACAATGACTTCTAAGGAAAATTCTAGAGAGTAGCAGTACCTTTGTGAGGTTGAAAGTCAGATACCTTGTGTTTGGTCACCTCCCTATATTTATAGGCCAAGGATGAAGCTTGTAGGACAAGCTTCCTTTCTTTGGGCCAGCTTTTTCCCAGTTTTCCCATCTCCCCTTATCACCGTCTGTAAGAATCGTGCTCTGAAAACCCAGTTTAACCATGGTTTACATTGTATCAGGTCTCCCAATCATAATCGGACCGGAAGGCAAGGCCGGATGACAAACCATGAGAGCCAGGTATGAGAAACGATGTGTAGAAATGTAAATTTTACATACCGGTCTCAAGAGTGAGACCGGTATGTGCAATAACGGCTGGAGACGGACTCCAACGGGTCCCACTCTCCGAATCGAAATTTTAGAAAGTTTCTAACTGTGGGAAACCTTCCTAGAACGGTCTCCCACTATTAATATGCACCTTAACCCTCCTTAGATCCTTTCAAACCCTAGCTGTCTGGAAGAGATCTGAGAAGGAGCAAGGAGGAAGGAGACCGCTCAAGAAAGAAGGATTTTCCGTTGGAGGAGCACGCCGTCATCCGACAAACACCGATAAGTGCTCGACCCTCTTAGTAATGTTAGGATTTCGGATCGGAGCCGTGAAACGGCGTAACAATCCAAAATCCTAGAACCTCCAAAACCCTAGTTCTTATTAAGATCCAATCTGGGATTTATGCGACGTCATAGTTGAAACCTAGAAGGCTAAACTAGTATCTGGACCTTAGAATGGTTTAGGAAAAATCCTAGAAACCAAGTCGATGACCGACGGGGGAGGGAGATCCGAGATCGGGCTCTCGGATCCTAACCGTCGGACATACCAGCTGGACCTAAGTCCAGCGGTATAGCCCTGCGGTACATACCGCAGGACATACCGGCTAGACTGTAAGGTCCAGTGGTATGGGCCTGCGGTATATACCGCAGGTGCATACCGGTCTCTCTCTAGAGTGAGACCGGTATACATACCGCAGGACATACCGGTCTCACTCTACTGAGACCAGTACCATGACCGGTATGCTTACTGAGCCCTATTTGCTTTGCCAAACATGGTTCTGACCAGCTGTAACCTTAATAAATTAATTCTAACTTATAAGTATGATCATGTAGGACCTGTGGACAGCGTGAGTGGACCCTGTGACGCACAACGGACTTGTTATCACGCGTCAGGTAAGGGACAAAACTCCAAACCCTAAATAATCAAATAATAGTAAACCGTTGTGATTAATTTGTATCTGTGTATATTGTCTGGTGTTTGTGCATTTCACATGCCATTTTAGTTGTTTAAATTATTATTATCTGTTCATGCATTTCATATGCTAGGATGCTAGTTGTTTAGGCATGTGGATGTTTTTAGTTAGTGTGTGGAATGTGAAGGGGAGTAAAGCCCTGGATATATTCTCACACCAATATCTTTTCGTATCGCCGTCTACCTTAGCGGACTTGGTGCGAATAGGGTATCAGGGGGAGGACGTAGGATTGTAGTTCAACCTGCCCACCAGACTCGAGCCCTATCTCTATGTCTTAGGGAGCCGTGCTGGGGTAGGGTCATAGATACTGTATTGACATATAGGACTGGTTAGAAATAGAACCCACTTGTAAGCCCTTGCCAATAGGGGTTTTGGTATTGGTATGGTGTAGGGTATCAGGGGGAGGACACGGTAGGATTATTGCCTGACCGCCAGACTCTAGCTCTATCTCTATATCGGAGTGAGTGATGTGGGGCAACAGCAGTAGTGTGGATTGTTGCCTGACTGTTGGGTGTGCTCACATTCTCGTGCATGGAGGTGCGGTGGCCACCAAACCTTACCATAGCATTTTGCAAGTTATACCTGACCCAAATTGTAATGTTATCTCATGCATTTTGTATGTTGCATTGGTTTTATACTTACTGAGCTAAGTTGTGAGCTTACCCGAATATATATTCTTTCTTTTCAGATTTTGATGCAGGGTACACAGTTGATGACTTCATGACTGCCCCAGCGTACGGAACAGTCGCTGCCATTGACACACATGCAGTAGAGGACGAGCATGACGCATCATGCGAGTGCTCATTCTGTGTTTTCCTGTAAATGTGGTTTATTTTAAAACAATACATTGTAATATTTTATTATTTAAGTTTGTGAATGATGGAATAATTTGGATAATTATTTTATTTATAATATAGAGCTCAGTTCCTTTATCTATTAATTCCGTTGCTATTTATTATTCTCTGATTACGTTAGACTACTTTGAATGGTTTGTTGACACGGTCTATTGAGATCCTGGTGTGAGCCGTGGTTTGGAGACGGTTCACTCACACTTCTGGTTCAATCGAAATTGGGGTGTGACACCGTCACTCCGTCATATAGGATAAAGGTGGCTACGACCCCTATGGGGGAGCATATCTCCTGTATCTGGCCTCTACGACCCCAACTAGTCCATATCAATGGACCTTTTTGGCATGTATATATAGCCATAGTTTCCCACTCCTCAAGGGGATTTGGGATCTTTTCCTTCATGGTGCTCCTGATGAAGATGACGTGGAGGGTCGTGTCAGCATATATCCCATTTGATGCCCTTATCAGCATTTATGAGCATTTATCACGATGCAATTAATGCCCTTCTGGCACATTTAATGCCGTCAAATCGTCCCTCCATCGGACCAAGGGGGTCGAATTGTATCGCCACCCCTCGAATTTGATTTATTTTATTTCGTTGAGTATGTGGACCTTCTAGATGCGTGCCACGTGCATGACCCCAATTATGCTTTTCTTGATCTTCTTTGAACGATCCAGATCTATATTCGTCACATTTTCCCCTAATACTTGAAGAGCGGTTGCCGCCCAGGCAGCCATGATTCGAGGTGCCTTCTATCCTGCCACCTATCTCACTTCTTCTTTCCTCTTCTTCTCTTCTTTTCTTCTCCTGCTTCTTCTTTTTCCCATGATTCTCCTTTTTATTTTCTATTTTAGCGGTAATAGATCTATGGTGTACACTTCTTGCTAGTCAATTGTGACCTGCAGGGTCCTAATAAGAAGCAACAACCCTGAATGTTACTAGTGATGACAACGATTGAAAAGAAGCTGGTGAAAAGGGAGTGAACTACAAGGACAGATCTGAAATGGATGTTGGATTCATGGAACCAGGCAAGATTGGGCCTTTGCTACTGTAGCATCCCCTCTTCATAAGGTATGTTAGATAAGATCTCAATCTAATGGATATGATATTCTATTTTAGATAACTAAATCTATTAGATAGGATACAATATTCTATTTTAGATAACTCTATCCATTAGATACAATCTATTGGATATGTCATTCTATTTTAGATTACTAAATCTATTATATAGGATACAATATTGTATTTTAGATAACTCTATCCATTGGATATAGTAGGCAGACCTTGTATTACTCACACACAATTGTAATAGATCTCATAGAGGTGTAACAAATAAACATTTCTTGTATTGCTCTTTAAAAGCTTATAAATACAGTCTCCATATCATGGTTAATGATATCGGCGAACAATTCAATCTTGTTTTGCATTAAGTTTTTCATGGTATCAGAGCTTCTCTGACCAACGTCATTTTTTTTCATTATGTCTTCTATAGACTCTACCGCCCCTATGTCTTCTACAACATTAGCAGCAACCGCAACCCCTTTGGTCCAACTATCTCCCTCCAATATCGTTTCTCTCCTTCCTGTCAAATTGGACAAGAACAACTATTTAATATGGTGTTCCCTATTTCTGCCATTGCTCTATGCTCATGACTTATACGGCTATGTCAACAGCACCACTGTTGCTCTGACACCCACTTTGCCACCTACACCAGACTCCTTTACAACTGCAGCTACTCCTAATTCCACCTTTCTGTTATGGCTAAAACAAGACTAGATTATTCTTAGTTGGATAATCTCGTCTCTCACAGAGGGGGGCTCTAGCCCAAATCATAAGTGTCACCTCCTCCCATGCTACTTGGACTATGTTGGCTAAGGTATATGCTTCTCAGTCTCAAGCTCGAGTAATGCAATTCAAGTACCAGCTAATGTAATTACAAAAAGGTACCTCTCATATGGCTGAATACATTCAACGTGTTAAAAGCTTGGTTAACAACCTAGCCGCTACTGCACATCCTGTCTCGGAGCTAGACATCATTTTTGAGTATTTAATGTGGTCTGGGATCGGATTATGATTCTTTGCTACATCTATAACCACTCGAATTGATCCCTTACCTACGGATGACTTTCTTGGCTTATTATTGAATCAATAAATTTTAAAGGACTCCTGCACTGGCCATACTAATCTACCCTCTGTCGAAGGGAATTATGCATTTAAAGCTCCCCCTAGCTCCGGATCCCATTACCCTAGAGGCCGTGGCAATAGGGGGGGTGCTCATGGCCATTCAGGTTCCCATGGAGGAGGCTTGTACTACCCTCACAATAATCAAGGTCCACTATTGCCTTCTCTTTTTGTGGTTTGTCAAATCTGTCACAGGCCTAATCACAATACTTCTCAGTGCTACAACCAATTCAATCCCTCCTTTCAATGGCACTCGCATACAGCTCCTACCTCAACTCCTCAAGCAGAGGCTTTCCTAGCAGCATCTGCAACATCCTTTGATGCCAACTGGTAACCTGATTCCGACGCATTACACCACATGTCATCCGATCTCAGCCATCTTACCATTTGATCATGTTCATGTTGGCAATGGCGAAGGTTTGCCCATCAACCATATTGGATCCTCTTGTTTACCTACTAAATCCAATGTTTTAAAACTTAAGGATGTGTTGCATGTCCGTCTATACAAAAGAATCTATTGTCTGTCAGTAGACTCACTGCTGATAATAATGTTATGGTTAAGTTTCACCCTACTTGTTGCAATGTGAAGTATCTACGAACGGGGACTACCCTCCTTCGGGGCACCACTGACAGAGGTCTCTACAAGTTTTTCTTACAGAATAAGCATTGATAGCCTACATTGGTGAACGTGTACCAAAATCAACGTGGCATGATCATCTGAAGCACCCCTCTTATAAATGTCTGGATTTCATTCTCCGTCATGTAGCACTGCCATCCTCTATTTCACCCTCGTCGTCACTCTGTCACTCCTACCAGCTCGGAAAAGCTCATAAGCTTCCCTTTATGCCCAATGTAACTACGGCTTCTTCTCCATTCTCATTAGTGCACTATGATATTTGGGGACTCTCCCCCATGGCCTCCATTGATGGTTTTCAATATTACATTTCTTTTATTGATGATTTTAGTCGTTTTTCATAGATTTATCCTCTTGCAAGCCACTCGTAGGCATTCCCTACATTTTTACTATTTAAGGCTCAGGTTGCAAATTTGTTTCATTGTAGTATTCAATAGTTTAAGTCTGATAGTGCTCAAGAATATAAATCCATCGATAGTTATCTCAGGGAGCACGGCATTCAACACCTATACTCATGCCCCCACACCTCTGAATAGAATGGAATATCTGAGAGAAAGCACAGACACATTATTGAAACAGGGTCGATGCTCACGGCTCATGCTTCTGTACCTATGGAGTTTTTACCTTCTGCCTTTGAAATTGCAGTCTACCTCATCAATCGACTACCAACACCGGTCCTTCATAACCATTGTCCATTTGTTGTCTTATTGGGTCGAGAACCTGACACTCCATTATGAGAACATATGGGATGCTTGTTACCCTTGGTTAAGACTTTATACCAAACACAAACTTGAGCTCCAATCTGCTCAATGCATTTTTCTAGGATATAGCAGTAGCTACAAAGGATACAAATGCCTTGATCCTAAGGTCAGACGGACATTCATCTCACTGTGAGGACAAAGATGGAAATCTTGGAAGTCGCCACCTAGATTAAGGTCTAGGACCTTAGAAATATGAAATCTCACCCCAAGGTAAGACTTCGATTGACTCATGACCCTAAGATTGGATTTCTGGTTACGGTTATAAGAAGGGGTTAGGCACCCAAACCGCCCGATTGAAATCGATCTCCTATACCTTTCTTATGCTAGACTCTATCTATTAAACTGAACCAAACCAAGTGATTTGATATCATTGAACGGAATCTGTATCCATCAGATTGCCTACATATTATGGAATTATTTCAAAAATCAGGTTCACCATCGTAGTTCAGGTGTGATTAAAGTTTATGTAATTTATGCTTGTGCATGATTAAGTTCATTGTTCAAGTTGAAGTTTATGCTTGAAATGATGAGAAATCCTATGGGTTAAGATCTGGATAGTCCATGCGAACTGATAGATAGTCCTAGTGGATCTATGAAAAATCTTATTTGGATCAAAATGTGGATAACCCTTTCTGGGTCAAAATATGGATAATCCTATTCTAGTCAAAATGGATGGATATCCTAGTGGATCTATGGATAGTCCAAGTGGACTAAGGTATGGATCCAAATTTGAGATTCCCTCAAATAGCCTACATATCCTAGGGTTTGCCCTAGGAATCAAAATCCGCGTAGTTTGAAATTGGGTTGAAATTGTTGGATATCCTAATGGATCTATGGATAGTCCGAGTGGACTAAGGTGTGGATCCAAATTTAGGATTCTCCCGAATGGCCTACGTATCCTAGGGTTTGCCCTAGAAATCAGAATCCTCGTAGTTCAAAACCGATAACCCTATTTGGGTCAAAATGTGGGTAAATATCCTAGTGGATCTATGGATAGTGCGAGTGGACTAAGGTGTGGATCCGAATTTGGATTCTCTCAAATGGCCTACGTATCCTAGGGTTGGACCTAGGAATCAGAATCTGCGTAGTTCGGGCATGGCTGAAATAACCTGTTCTAGGTTTAAGATTGAGAACCTATTCTAAGTTTAGGGTTTACTGAGGGGCAGAAATCATCCTGAGTTACCCTTTTCATCCTAAGTTCTAATTTTAGAAGGTTTGGCAAAGCATTCTCTTTCTTTATTAAGATTTTTATTATTTTCCATTATACCATTCCTAAGAATGTGGGTGCCTAAATGCACGTCCCCACACCTAGATTGTCTTCTAGAAGTGTGCATACATGGCAATTCAACTAGGTGTTGTAGAAATGAAGTTATTGTCAAAAATAGAAACATTCAAACATGACAGTATATGCAAATATAACAATATAAACATCATAGATGCACAAATATTGGCTCAAATCCTCAATCTAACGGTCGGATCTCTACAAAACATGATAATCGTGATCAACGGCTCAAAATTCATCAAACTAGCCAAAATCAATGGCTAAGATTGGCTTAGATTCATCTAATCAACTCGTGATGATCATCCAACGGTTCAAATCACTTACAATAATAATCTAACTGTCAAGGTTCATTTAAATCACTCTTGAAGACAATCCAACGATTTAGATCATCCAAAATGATAATCTAACCGTTAAGATACATTTAAATCAGTCTTGAAGACAATCCAACGATCCAAATCTATCTAATCAACTCATAAATGACCATCTAATGGTTTAGGTTCAAAATAAACATCCAATGACCCATATCATCACATGATTAGAATAAAAATCAATCATCCTATGGTCCTTATTTTTATATCATCACATGGTCAAAATTCATGGTCAATGGCTTGATTTTCAACACATCAAAATATCCAAATCAAGGGGTCATATTAACTTCATATTGAAATTCTAAATCAAATGGCCGTATTTTTTATTCTCATGAAATTCAAGATCAAAGGCTATATCACAAAAATTCAAAATCTATGGCCATGATTTAATCACATTCAAAATTCATCCAATGGCCATAACATCACTTGATCCATGGCTCATATCTATTATCATCACATGATCAAGATCAACTGTTCAAATTCAATTAACAAACCAATGATTCAAATTTAATAATCAAAATTATCATGGTTTAACTGTTCGGATCAAACATCAAGATTATCAAATTATTAAGGTTACAATTCAGACTTAATTAATGATGTTGATCGGGTGGTTCTGATCATAGGGAAGAGATCAATGATGCAGGTGAGATGGGAGTGGAGAGGTGATGGTTGCAGCAGTGAAGTGTATCTGGTTTGATTAGGACAGCAAGGTGGAGATGCATGGCTGATCAGATGTAGCTCATTGGTTGTGAGATTGAGGAAATTGGTTTGCAGGTTGGGGGTATGGTAAGTTGTTGCAGGTATTTAAATCACAGCAGGTTATGGAGTTGTGTCGGCTATGGCTGGGGTAACAACAAGTTAGTTGGATAGGGTAAGAAAAATGGCATTGGCAGTGGAAGTGTTGCCAGGTGGACAGCAATGGTGTGGGTTATAAAACCAGGTGGGGTAACCGGTTTCATGGACAGATGGTATGTGGGAGCTTGGTGACAATTGATGGCTGGTGTCCAGGAGAGTGACTGGTTGCAGGTTTTGTAGAGGTGCATGGGAGTGAGTTGTGAGAGTGATGTGCAGGTGTGGTGGAGTGAGCACAGAATAAACAAAGAAAAGAAAAAAAAAAGAAAGGAAGCAGAGCTTACCAAACGCTGCTGCTGCTATTTATTCTTCCTCATCTTCTCTTCTTCTCTAGATTTCTTTCTATCTCTTTCTCGATCTCCCTGTCTTCCCTCCTATTCTCTCATTTTTCTTCTTCTTCCCCTCTCAATACCCAAAAATGGAAAAAAAAAATCCCTCTTCATGTCCCCTATCTTCTCTTTTATCTTCTTCTTCACTCCATCTCTCTCTCAATACCAAAAACAGAAAAATTGGCCTCTCCTCATGTCTCCTCTCTTCCCTTTTATCTTCTTCTTCACTCCACCTCTCTCTCACGTCTCTCTCACTCTCAATCTCTCCTTTTCTTTCTTGTTTTTCTTTCCTTCTTCTTTACTCAATCTCTCTCTCACTCTCAATCTCTCCTTGTTCTTTCCTTTTTCTTTTTCTTTCCTTCTTCTTCACTCAATCTCTCTCTCAATTTCCTAAAACAGAAAAAGAGTCCATCTCTCTCTCTCTCTCACGTCTCTCTCACTCTCAATCTCTCCTTTTTCTTTCTTTTTTTTTCTTTCCTTCTTCTTCACTCAATCTCTCTCTCTCACTCTCAATCTCTCTCTCAATTTCCTAAAACAGAAAAAGAGTCCCTCTCTCTCTCTCACGTCTCTCTCACTCTCAATCTCTCCTTTTTCTTTATTTTTTTTTCTTTTTTCTTTCCTTCTTCTTTACTCAATCTCTCTCTCACTCTCAATCTCTTTCTCAGTTTCCTAAAATAGAAAACGGGTCCCTCTCTCTCTCTCTCTCTCTCTCTCTCTCTCTCTCTCTCACATCTCTCTCACTCTCAATCTCTCCTTTTATTTTTTAAGAAAAAAGTCAAATCTCTCTATGTGTCTCCCCTTTTTTGTTTTCTTACCTTTATTTTATATTTATTACCTCTCACTCATTCTCCCTCTTCTTCCAACTTACCTCTTTTATTGGAACGTGTTCAGCCATTCCCCTTTTTTTGTTTCCTTACCTAAAAGATCCTCATGCCAACTTTCTGTCACTCTTTCTCCATAAACTAGGCCCACCGAAATACCTTTTCTTTCCATTTTCTATTCTTTCCAATCTCTATTTTCCTTCCTAATCCCATTTATTCTCTTTCTCTTCTTTAATTACTAATTTCTAATCCTTTCCCCATCGGATTTGTCTGTTTCCAAATTTGATTCCAATGACCAATCTCTCTCATATTTCTTTCTCTTCTTAAAATTAACAACCCATGTTCCTCCATCGAGATCTCTATCTCACTCTCTTTCCTTCTTAAACCGTGACACATGCCCCAATATTTTCTTTCTTTTTTAAAAAAAACATGGATTTCTTTCCCTCTTGAAACTCCACGGTGCATATCCCTTGCTTCTCTTTGAAAACCCGTGGCTGGCCATGATCTTTTCTTTCTTATTTTGTCATGAAAAAAATATGACATATGGGGAATAGCTCGGGTTCTATTGTTTAGCCTGGCTTAAAGCTAGCCCAAGGGTTGGGTTGGCCTAAGTTGATTGGTCTAGTCATATGTGGTTGAGCTGGGATGGGCTAAAAATGACTTTTTTTTCTATCATTTTCTGCCACCATTCCACATGAATTTTTTCGATAGCCTCTATTCTAAATTTTCTATATTCACTTTGTAGAACACTAAAAAAGAGGAATATTGGAACTTGAATCACCTCATTTGAAAATAAAATGGTCAACTTATGAATTTCTGAAGTTAAGCAGATCAATTATTGATAATTTGGCTAACCATTCTGTATGGGATGCTTCGGAGACCTCTGCCTAAAAATCCTTCATGTCCACTTGGTAGAACACAAAAAATGAGGAATAATGAAACTGAAATCAACTGATTTGGATATGTGATGACTAAAATATAAATTTTCAAAGATTAAATGACCATTTTCATGTGTAATTTTGCATGGGATCTGTCACACCCCAATTCTGATCCAACCAGAATGGTGTGAGTGAACCGTCATCGAACCAACGGTTCACACCAGGATCTCGAATAGGCCGTGTCCACTCATACAAACCATTACACATAACCACAATCAGAATATAAATATACAGCGGAAGACTTTAAATAGAATGAACCGAGTATCTATTGATAATTTAAATAAAATATCCAATTATTCAAATCAAACACATAATATAATATCTCTTACATCACTTTAATCCAACCAAAAATAACTGAAACACATAAATAAAAATCCATCACAGGTACACGCAGAAAGGGCACTCGCATGAAGCATCATGCTCGTCCTCCCCCGCTTGTACATCCAGAGCAGCTACACCTCCATACGCCGGAGCGTTCACATAATCGTCCACAGTATAACCTGCATCCAGATCTAAAACAAGATGTGCACAAAGGGTGAGCTCACAACACAGCTCAGTAAGACAATCAGACAGCTTCACAATATTATGCGTGAGTAACAATCATTTTATACTGTGGTCTGGTTTAAAGTTTGCAATGTGCTATAGAAAGGTTTGGTGGCCCCCGCACCTCTATACACGAGTGTGTGGCATCGCACAGTAGATCACACTACCACCAACCCACATGCACCCATCATGGGATAGAGATAGAGCTCAGGTATACCCGCACCTCCCCTGATACTCTACCCATACCAGTACCTAAGCCCTTACTGGCCAGGGCTCGCAAACTAGACTCGCAACTAACCAATCCTATATGTCAACAATGTATGCTCTATCCCAGCACAGCCGTCTACGGCATAGAGATAGAGCTAGAGCGTGCAGGCCGGGCCGGAGACCACAATACCTCACCTCCCCCTGATACCCTATCCGCAACTAACACACTAGGATAGAACAATATGCAGGTAGACCCTATCACAACATAACTCCCTACGGCATAGAGATAGAGCTAAAGCATCGTGGACAAGCCAGCGTCGACTCAGAATCTACAGTACCACATAACAATGGCCGGGACAACATCAATATCGGAGACCACCGTACCACGACCTTCCCCTGATACCCCACCCGTACCAAGCATGTTAAGACAGAATACTACAAAAGGTGCTAGTGTGAAGAGCGATCCCAGGCCCATGCCCCACTTCACACACCAACGAAAACAATCACATGCCTAACAATCACATCCTATCAATACATGAACAGTAATAATAACTGAAAGTAAAGGATGGCGTGTGAATATGCACAAACATCATATCATAGATATTCAATGATTAACAACGATTTACTGTCCATTAATTATTAGGTTTAGGTCAGATTCCCTTACCTGACGCTCGTTCGATCAGTTGCTCCACGTCGCAAGATCCAAACGACAAGTCACAAAGTCCTACAATATTATTAGGGTTTCATTAAAATAACATTCTTAGAGTTTCATGTTGGTCGGAAACCAACATGGATTACAAAATACCCTCACAGAGCTGACCGGTGGCATATACCGGTCGCAGTTCTGTGGGAAATACTGGTGACCGGTATGGTCAGCCAGTCCCCACAGACAACCTCCCGAGAGGTAGCGGTCGCAACATACAGGTCGCACTATGTGCAACCGGTATAGTCGACCGGTATGTCTCCGGAAGACCATACATGGGTTTTTCGACTGCCGTCGATCATCCTCCATGGATTTTCAGGGTTTCTCCTATCCATTCTAAGTCTAGGCTTTGAATTAGAGTTATCCCCAACTCATTCAAGTCTCGTTTCGATGAATATCATCTCGAAACTCGAATCTAGGGTTTAACGGCAACTTAGGGTTTAATGGCCAATTTAGGATTTTAGATCAATACCTACTTTGCATGGTATTGATCCACCCACACAACTAACATAGGGTAAGAAGATGGATTCAAACACTTACCGTTGACAGGCGTAATGAGAGCGTCGTCGAACGGTAATGGCGGCACCTCTTCTTCTTCCTAGCTCCTTCTCATTTCCAAGCTCTTTCTCTCCTCTAGGGTTTGTGAGAGACAATGGAAAGGATTTGAGGAGGCTTAAGGGTGTATTTATAGGCTAGAAATAGGGTTTAGTAACCCTACTAGGATTAGGAAACTTCTAGGATTCGAAATCAGGAAGCGGGACCCGTAGAGACCAATTTCCGGATTCCCACACATAGGCTGTGCGAGGCCATACCGGTCGACCGGTACCAAGACCGGTACCATCGACCGGTATACCTAAAATCAGATATAATTGGTCGACTTCGGTCCGATTTTGTACCTGTTTGTTATCCGCTTGCCCCGTCTGGCTCGGTGATGATCGGAAGACCTGTCACGACACAAAACCAAGGTTTAGACCGGGTTTTCAGAGTGCGGGTCTTACAACTCCACCACCCTTAAAAGAAATTTCATCTCGAAATTTACATGTAGGTTATACAACTCCCCCACCCTTAAAAGAAATTTCGGCCTCGAAATTTGAACGTACCTTGATCGTCGAAAAGGTTAGGGTACTCCTTCCTCATCGCGCTCTCTTCTTCCCAAGTAATTTCCTCCACATTTTGGCTTCTCCAATACACCTTCACATAGTGGATATCCTTGGTTCGAAGTTGCTGAACTTTTCGGCTTGAGAGCATTACAGGCACCACTTCGAAAGTTAAGTCTTCATCAAGTCCGGAGGATCAGCGATCAAGATATCGCGATGAATCTCGACATACTTCTTCGGTAATGATACATGGAACACATTATGAACGCTAGACATAGATGGTGGTAGAGCCAATTGATATGCTACATTACCACGTCGATTCAATATCTCATATGGTCCCACATACGGGGCATAGCTTCCCCTTTTTACCAAACCGTTTCAGACCTCGCACCGGTGATACCTTCAAGAACACTTTGTCACCCACTGCAAACTCCAGATCTCGACGTCGATTATCCGCATAGTGCTTATGTCGGACTTGTGCGGTCTTTACTCTCTCTTTGATCTGATCAATCACTCGGCAAGTTTCTTCAACAAACTCCGGTCCTACAATTCTTCTTTCCCCCACTTCATTCCATAACAGAGGTGTACGACACTTCCTCCCATAGAGAGCTTCATATGGGGCCATCTGAATTGTAGCCTGATAACTGTTGTTGTAAGCAAACTCGATAAGTGATAGCTTTTCATCCCAAGCTCCTTTGAAATCTAATGCACAAGCTCGGAGCATATCTTCCAAAATTTGAATAGTTCGCTCTCACTCGACCTTGGTGTCAAAGGTAGGCCGATGGCGAAATCCATGGTGATACAATCCCACTTCCATGCGAGGTTCCGTAACGGTTGTAGTAAACCCTGCGGGTCTTTGCCTTTCCGCTTTAACTTGTTGACAATTCGGACATTGGAACACGAAACGAGCTATATCCCGCTTTCATACCCCTCCACCAATATAGTCTTCTCAAGTCATGGTACATTTTGGTACTTCCCGGATGTACCGAATATGGAGTGTAATGAGCTTGGGTCATAACTTCGGTCTCCGATATCGCGATCTTCGCTCTCGGGTATACATAACCGTCCACGATACTTGAGTACCTTGTGCGAATCCAAGGTAAAGTCAGGATTGCACGTACCCTTCTCTAAGTCTTCCTGCACTGTCTTGAGATATGGATGCTGTAGGATTGCTACCTTGACTTCATCAATTAGATCCGGTGAGATCTTCAATGCGACGACCATCATAGTAAACTTATGAATCAAGCCTTGCTCAACTGGATCTTCTGCAGTTTCGATAATATGTTCTTCATCAACTTCCATTGAACTCGCGGCTGCAGCACACAATGCAGCATTTGTGCTTGGTCCTGCCTCAGGTTTCGATGCCCACTTTCTGCTTAAGGCATCAGCCACCACATTTGCTTTACCCGGATGGTACTGGATGTCGCAATCATAATCTTTTAACAATTCCAGCCATCTCTCTGTCTCATATTCAGATCCTTCTGAGTGAAAAGATAAGTTAAGCTCTTGTGATCTGACTTAATCTAAAACTTCTCACCGTACAAGTAGTGTCTCCAAGTTTTGATCGCGTGAATAACCGCTGCCAGCTCCAAGTCATGCGTAGGATAGTTCTTCTTATGCTCTTTTAACTGTCTTGATGTGTAAGCAATCACCTGTTCTCCTTGCATCAATACACACCCAATTCCCAACCCTGAAGCATTCGTATATAAAGTAAACGGTACGCTTGGTTCTGGGATGGTCAAGATGGGTGCAGAGACAAGTCTTGAGTTCAAAGTCTGAAAGCACTTCTCGCACTCATCTGTCCATATGAATTTCTCTCCCTTCTTGGTCAATCTGGTGAGTGGAACAGCGATCCTGGAGTAATCTTCCACGAATCTTCTATAATAACCAGCCAACCCAAGGAAACTACGAATCTCCGCAACAGATTTTGGTGCTTCTCATCCTACTATAGCAGCTATCTTACTTAGATCAACCTTGATACCCTCTTCAGATACAATATGGCCCAAGAAAGCCACTTCCTTCAGCCAAAACTCACACTTCTTAAACTTTGCATAAAGTTTCACATCTCTCAGTCGTTGTAGGGCTGCCCTCAAAAGCGTTGTATGAGTCTCCATGTCCTTAGAGTAAATCAATATGTCATCGATGAATACGATGACCGAAGTGTCCAGCATATCATGAAACACTCGGTTCATCAGTTCCATAAACGACGCTGGAGCATTGGTCAACCCGAAAGACATAACTAGAAACTCATAATGCCCATACCTCGTCCTGAAAGCAGTCTTCGGAATATCTCCGGCCTTGATCTTCAATTGATGATACCCCGATCGGAGATCGATCTTCGAGAAAACCTTTGCACCCTGCAGCTGATCGAACAGATCATCGATCCTAGGCAAAGGATACCGATTCTTGATCGTCAACTTGTTCAGCTCACGGTAGTCAATACATAGCCGTACACTTCCATCTTTCTTCTTGACAAATAATACAGGTGCTCCCCAAGGCGATATACTAGGTCGTATGAAGCCCTTATCCAACAATTCTTGTAACTGGGTCATCAACTCCTTTAACTCGGTCGGGGCCATCCTGTATGGTGCTTTAGACACCGGCGCCGAACCTGGCATAAGGTCTATCACAAATTCTGTAGCCCTGTCTGGTGGTAAACCTGGAAGTTCCTCTGGAAACACATCTGGGAACTCCCGAACCATATCTATATCTTCCATCTTGAGTGATTCTGTCGTGAGAACGACTACAGATACGAGATAACCCACTCCCCCTTTCTCCAAGCATCTCTTAGTTTTTAGGGCGGAGAGGATCAGCTTCCGCTTCCTAGATAGCTTGATCCCCGCGAAACTATACTCCCTTCCCTCTTTGTCAGTAAGCACAAGCTTCCTTTCACCACATAGAAGGATGGCCGAATGATAGCCTAGCCAATCCATTCCCAGGATGACATCAAAATCTACCATCTCGAGTATTACTAGGCTTGCTTCTAAGTCTCGGCCCTCAATACATACAGTACATGGTCCATAATATTCGATCAAAGCCACTTCGACTCCTAGTGGAGAGCGAACTATCAAGCTTGGGTTCAAATGCTTGATTGGTAACTCCATTCGCTTCCCAAAAGAAATAGAAACAAAGGAGTGCGTGGCCCCAGAGTCAAATAATACTCTGGCGGGTAAACCAGCTACATTTATAATTCCTGAAATTTATTGCCCCTTAGTTCTACATGCTCATGCAAAATGAAAGAATAAGCCAAATAGTAAGGGATAGAGTCGTACCAGTTACCACATCAGGTGATGCGGCTGCCTCTTCAGTGGTGACAGCATAAACTCTTCCTTGCTGGGGCGGTTGCTTCTTGGGTAGTGTGTAGTTCCTTGCAACATGTCCCAGCTGCTGACAGTTATAACATTTGATATTTGGGTTGTGTCTAGCGAACTGTGGCACAGGTAGTGCCGGGTTGTTTCTCGCAGGTGCTGTAGCGGTCTGTGCCTTGTATGGGCGGTATGGTCTAGTATTTCCGCCACCCGAGCTCTCACCAGCGGATCTCTTCACTCCCCTGTTCTGAGCGAAGAAGCTGTCCCTCTGACTGGACTCTATCACCCTCGCAACCTGCACAGCCTCGTTGTAGGTCTTCTTGTCCAGACCCAAAAGGTGCTCTCTGATGCTTCCACGTAGTCCCATGGTGAACCTACGTGTCTTGGTCTCCTCCTCTTGCATACTGGCCGGTGCGAAGAAGAATAGCTCTTCGTACCTCTGCTGATAGGCATCTACGGTCGACTGAGACTGCTGCAGATTGAGAAACTCTCTCTCCATTTGATCTTTGAAACTCTTTGGGAAATATTTGTCGAAGAAAGCCGCTTTAAACACTTCCCAATCAACCAGTGTATACTTATTCTCCAGATATGCCCGTGTATAATTCCACCAAGCATTTGCGTCTTCTCTTAGCATATGAGTGGCAAACAGAACCTTTTCCTCCTCAGTACAAGTCATCAAACGGAAATTCTTCTCCATCTCTGCAACCCACTGTGCTGGCCACAATGGTTTCCCGGTCCTACCGGTGAATGATGAAGGCTTCAACTTCAGGAACCTGTCCACTGCCCTGCTCAGATCGTGCTGTCCATGCGTGTCTGCTCCGTACCATGGTGGTGGGTACGGATAAGCCCCCGGGTAAGCAGAAGGCGACGGAAACCGATGCAGTGGTGGTATGTTCTGTGCTTGGCCCCTCAGCCTTGGGCTACTCTGCATCGGTTGGGTAGTATTATTTCCTCCAGACTCGGACGTATTCCCAGCGGGAACAGAACCTGTAGGCCTGAGCATCTTCAGTACCTCGCTCAGGAATTCCTTCTGTTGAGCTTGTATCTGATAGACCAGGTTGGTAACAATGGTCTCAGAATCCCTGTGAGGTGGGCCAGGTAAATTTGTCAGTATTTCCGAAACCTGTTCCTCCTCCACTTCAGGACTTGGTTCTCTAACCTGGTCTTGTTCCACTTGTTCTTCTTCTAGGCGCATCCTGGCATGATGACGCTTTCAACCCCGATGACCGTTTCCTCCCACCATCTCAGACTATTTTATTCGGATCTGAGAAGAAGACATAACACATGAAAACATCAATAATAGTAGTGTTAGTCTTGAATAATGCAAGAGGAAATAGTCGAGAAGTAACATTTCAATTTACACAATTTTAGAAATTTTAAATTCAATTTTTCTGGCTCTTTGGTGCGTACCGGTCGCAACATACCGGTCGCACCCCTGTGGAATGTGCTGCGACCGGTATAGTCGACCGGTCAGAATTTTAAAATTCTGACTGAGACATAGCGGTCGCACACCTGGGGTGATACCGGTCGACCGGTATAGGCATAATCGTCGACCGGTATGCCCAAAACTGGCTTTAAATCGCGAAAAAGTGAGAAAATTCTCACTTTTTCTTTCTTCCTTCTCTCCGGTGGCGATTCTTCTCTGCCCAACTGAGTTGCTACAGTCCGGCCGGTACTTTTAGAAGCCGGTTTCTTCCATTCCAAGCGTGGAACATCGTCTCCAGGTAGGTCTCTTCCCTCTCTCTCATATTTTTACAAGTTTCCCATATCGTCTATATGTAGAAATTTAGGTTTTTCTTTGTTCGAGATGTTTTAACCGTAGGAATTCTTTTCCTTCGGCTAGAAAAGGGTTTAGGGACCCCCAAGAGCAAAAGCCCTCAACTAATTTGGGGTTCCACCGAATGGTTTTGATAAAAATCGAATTTTTACTCTTTTTAACCTAGGTTTTCAAAAAAAAAAATTGAAATTTCTAATTTTTCTTAAATTCTTGAAATTTCTCCTTTTTAATTGCTTGTGATTGGTTTGTTGAAGAGTGTGGGGGTTACATAAGTCCTCCTCCCCATGTTTCTGGGTGAGTTCGAGGCTTTTTCCCAAAATGCTGTCGTTATGCTGCCAAAATTTCAAAAATTTTAACTTGTATCTTATTTTCTTTTGTTTTGCAGTTTAAAATGGCTCCTAGACGCGCTCTCGGGAAACGCTCACATGGCTCTAGTTCTCGGGTTCCCTCTCCACCAGTTCCACAGCTAGATGAGCTATGGTTTCGCTCCTTGGAAGCTCAAGCTCGGTTTCCATGGTTTGATAATAAAAGTATTGAATCAGGGCGTTGGGTCAACGTGGAACAACTGCACCGGTTCAATGTGGAGACGGCTTTTGGTGCTCTAGGTTGGTTGCTGGTTATTTCATACACGGAGATCACACGCCCTAACTTGGTCAAGCACTTCTATGCAAACTTGGAACTCGAGGGGGATGTCGAAGATCCGAACCAGTGTAGGGATCTACGCATCACCAGCTACGTCCGGGGTGTACATATTTCATTTAACACCCACCAGTTGGCTGATCTTCTTGGGGTTCCCAATGATGGAGATTTGGTGTACTGCGCCCCCAAGGCGAAAGGTTATTTGGCTCGATGATTTGCGCCGAGAGATAGCGCATCGGATCTTAAACCACCGGAGCCCCTATGAAGGCGGCTAGCTCGAGGCCTATACCTCGGGTATATAGTCGCATTATTCAAAGACGACATAGTACCACGGAGCGGCCACTACGGTGAGTTGTCCCGGCTCACCCGATACGTCACTTATTGCGTGCGCACGGGGGGCGGATCTCACTTCCATACCTTATCATCCGGACTATGCATCGCGCGGCCGTGGCCGCGTCGGGCCAGCAACCTTCCATATGGCCGTCTCGTCACTTTCCTTCTTCGCCCGTGCGGGCGTGAGCTTGAAGGAGAGGTAGCGGCCGAGGACACCATGACATCCGACATCGGCCCGGGATGCTATACAGAGGATGCAGATGGTCGATCTGCCGGTTAGTGACGACGAGTTGGAGGCTCGCCCTCGTCCACTTGGGAGAGTAGCAGCAGCAGCAGCCGCGGCCAATGCGGCCTATGCGGCAGAGATGGGTGATGACGATAATGACGATATGGCTGGGGAAGCACCGGTGCTCGCCCCACAGCCGCACTGCACCACCACCACTGTCCCCACGGCTGGATCATCTCGGCCTCCTCCCGACTCGGTGATGGGTATGTTTATGGAGCTCGGGGGGCGCTCAGCGGGAGATGAGCCGTGACTTAGCACAGTTGACTCGCAGCCTCCGAGTCACACAGGATCAGGTGCACTGGCTCAGGGTCGTTTACGAGCAAGACTATGACATAGCGGACCCCATACCTCCTAGGCCCCCTACCCCATGATTATCCCCTTTATTTCTTCTCTTTTACATATGACTGTTTATATAACAGGGTAACTGTCCGGTTTGTGGACTGTACCCTGTAGCACTACATCATTTGATACTTGTTTTCTTATTTAGTGAAAGATTTTCATGTTACACTTATCTAGTGTATGTGCACATGTTAAGTTTCATATTTAGAATAGTACATTATTCTCTTTCTTAATCAGTCTCAGGTATCAAACAATGCTTAGGGTGTGTTTGTATTAAAAAAATTTAAATTTTTTTTTCCTAACTCAGTTCATTAACCCAGTTAAGTGTAATATAGTCTGTAGACAGAGCCCGAGGGCTCTGATACCAAGTTGTCATACCCCAATTCTGATCCAACCAAAATGGTGTGAGTGAACCGTCATCGAACCAACGGTTCACGCCAGGATCTCGAATAGGCCGTGTCCACTCATACAAACCATTACACATAACCACAATCAGAATATAAATATACAGCGGAAGACTTTAAATAGAATGAACCGAGTATCTATTGATAATTTAAATAAAATATCCAATTATTCAAATCAAACACATAATATAATATCTCTTACATCACTTTAATCCAACCAAAAATAACTGAAACACATAAATAAAAATCCATCACAGGTACACGCAGAAAGGGCACTCGCATGAAGCATCATGCTCGTCCTCCCCCGCTTGTACATCCAGAGCAGCTACACCTCCATACGCCGGAGCGTTCACATAATCGTCCACAGTATAACCTGCATCCAAATCTAAAACAAGATGTGCACAAAGAGTGAGCTCACAACCACATTTCGGTAAGACAATCGAACGACTTCACAATATTATGCGTGAGTAACAATCATTTTATGCTGTGGTCTGGTTTAAAGTTTGCAATGTGCTATAGAAAGGTTTGGTGGCCCCCGCACCTCTATACACGAGTGTGTGGCATCGCACAGTAGATCACACTACCACCAACCCACATGCACCCATCATGGGATAGAGATAGAGCTAAGGTATACATGCACCTCCCCTGATACTCTACCCATACCGGTACCTAAGCCCCTCCGGCCGGGGCTCGCAAACCGGGCTCGCAACTAACCAATCCTATATGTCAACAATGTATGCTCTATCCCAAAGACGGCCGTCTACGGCATAGAGATAGAGCTAGGCGTCGAGGCCGGGCCGGAGACCACAATACCTCACCTCCCCCTGATACCCTATCAGCAACTAACACACTAGGATAGAACAATACGCAGGTAGACCCTATCCCAACATAACTCCCTACGGCATAGAGATAGAGCTAAAGCATCGTGGACAAGCCAGCGTCGACTCGAAATCCACAGTACCACATAACAATGGTCGGGACAACATCAATATCGGAGACCACCGTACCACGACCTTCCCCTGATACCCCACCCATACCAAGCATGTTAAGACAGAATACTACAAAAGGTGCTAATGTGAAGAGCGATCCCAGGCCCATGCCCCACTCCACACACCAACGAAAACAATCACATGCCTAACAATCACATCCTATCAATGCATGAACAGTAATAATAACTGAAAGTAAAGGATGGCGTGTGAATATGCACAAACATCATATCATAGATATTCAATGATTAACAACGATTTACTGTCCATTAATTATTAGGTTTAGGTCAGATTCCCTTACCTGACGCTCTTTCGATCACTTGCTCCACGTCGCAAGATCCAAACGACAAGTCACAAAGCCCTACAATATTATTAGGGTTTCATTAAAATAACATTCTTAGAGTTTCATGTTGGTCGGAAACTAACATGGATTACAAAATACCCTCACAGAGCTGACCGGTGGCATATACCGGTCGCAGCTCTATGGGAAAGACTGGCGACCGGTATGGTCAGTCGGTCCCCACAGACAACCTCCCGAGAGGTAGCGGTCGCAACATACCGGTGCAACCGGTATAGTCGACCGGTATGTCTCCGGAAGACCATACATGGGTTTTTCGACTGCCGTCGATCATCCTCCATGGATTTTCAGGGTTTCTCCTATCCATTCTAAGTCTAGGCTTTGAATTAGAGTTATCTCCAACTCATTCAAGTCTCGTTTCGATGAATATCATCTCGAAACTCGAATCTAGGGTTTGACGGCAACTTAGGGTTTATTGACCAATTTAAGGTTTTAGATCAATACCTACTTTGCATGTTATTGATCCACCTACACAACTAACATAGGGTAAGAAGATGGATTCAAACACTTACCGTTGACAGCCGTAATGAGAGCGTCGTCGAACGGTAATGGCGGCACCTCCTTCTTCTTCCTAGCTCCTTCTCCTTTCCAAGCTCTTTCTCTCCTCTAGGGTTTGTGAGAGACAATGGAAATGATTTGAGGAGGCTTAAGGGTGTATTTATAGGCTAGAAATAGGGTTTAGTAACCCTACTAGGATTAGGAAACTTCTAGGATTCGAAATCAGGAAAGCGGGACCCGCAGAGACCAATTTCTAGATTCCCGCACATATTGCGCGAGGCCATACCGGTTGACCGGTACCAAGACCGGTACCATCGACCGGTATACCTAAAATCAGATATAATTGGTCGACTTCGGTCCGATTTTGTACCTGTTTGTTATCCGCTTGCCCCGTCTGGCTCGGTGATGATCGGAAGACCTGTCACGATACAAAACCAAGGTTTAAACCGGGTTTTCAGAGTGCGGGTCTTACAGGATCCTTCGGTGACTTATGTATCAAATTTTTCATGTCCACATTGTAGAACACCACAAATGAAGAATAATGGCCTTGGAATCATCTGAATCCGATGTAAAACGGCAAAGATATGAAGCTTTGAAGTTTTATCGATAATTTTGCATGAAAGCTTGCATGGGGCCCACCGCTGACCTTTGCCGGGATTTTTCATGTCCACTTTGAAGGGGACTGAAAATAAGGAATATTAGCCTTTGAATCATCCGATTCTGATATCAAATGACAAAGATATGATGATTTGAAGTTTAAATGATAATGCATGCATCATACAATAATTACGTAAATATCCTTGCACTTTCAAACTGTGATATCTTCCTTGTTTGATGTCAAAAGTTGATGATTCTAGTCTCATTTTGAAGATAATTTCACGACCTATACATACAAGTAGGTAATAACCTATTACCCTGCTGTGGGACTCATTAAAGAATTACAAATCTCTGGGTTAAAAGCCAGAAACTTGTCATGTGGATTCACTTATGTTGGGTATGACAAAAATGGGGTGCTTACACTCACGCCATGTCACCTTTGATGAATCCGTCTTCCCTTTTCACCAACTAGACACCCTCACTACCACCACATCCACCACCCACCCTGGACCCCCCTTACTTGCCACTCATGACAACATCGTCCCACAACCAGCCCCACCACCCCCTCCTCTTCCTCCATCTCCGTCTCCGCCACTATTGCTTGAGCCCATCTCTTCCTCCATCTCCGTCTCCGCCACTATTTCTTGAGCCCATCTCTTCCCCACATTCAGTACCTCCCACCTCCCAACCCAAGCCCCTCCACTGTTGCTCCCTTGCCCGATCCCACCCCCCACTACATTGTAACTCGGTCTCAGATTGGCCACATAAAATCAGCCTCTAAATTGAACCTCTTGGCCACATCCAAACACCCTCTACCTTCGACCCTAGTCACTAACCTCTCCAGTGACGAAATTGAACCTACATCCTTCACCCTAGCCAATAAATCTTCAGTTTGGCATATTGCTATGAGTAATGAATTCAATGCCCTCATGAAAAATGGTACATGGACTTTAATTCCCTACATTAGGCAACAAGGTCTGACCACTTGATTTGACAAATTCAAAGAGATTAAAATGGATATACTCATTCATAGCTTTCATATGGGATAGTTAGCAAAAGCGGTTCATGACTGAATAAACCGGTAAATGATCGTTCAATCATGGCACCTATGTCATGGCAGAGAATTTTTAGTCGTTTTTGAAATCGATGTATTAACAATAATGGATCTGACACTCTGAGTTCATTGATAGAGAGTGTACAGTGGCCGTCCACTATGACGTGGAACTGATTTATTCATTCCTCTCACTTTCAACTAGTGGGGGTTCAAGATGCTCATCGTATAGATTCTAACATATCAACCAATCGAGAGTAAAAATGGGCATAACTTCAACATCACAGGCAAGGATATCGTAATTGAATGGGTTTTACCATGCTGATTCAGGGATGGACTAGAAAATAACAAACATATGGCTCAAACTGAGTTAAGACCTATAAAGCTACCTTGACGAGGACAGGGTAATCTATCACTGAATGCACAATGAATAATGAACCCCCAATCCCTTTATATACCATGATGCAAGAATCAAGTAACGTGGAATAGCATAATGCATTCTCAGGCGGACCCAAGAAACGCTCGTCAGAGCCTACTTATCGATCATGATTTCACAAAGTACAACCCAAGATTGTGTGTTTTGCCTAGCGGGCTACCCCATCTGCATGGGACCCAGTTCGACTACTCGCACGAATGTGTGACTGAGCCCATACCCCCCCCCCCTAAAAAAAATAATATGTACAAATATAAATAATAATAGCCCTAGATCTAGCATCCAATGTCAGTCAATCAATGTAAGAAAAGTGAATTTGGAGTTTGAACATGGATCCCCAGTGGAGTCGTCACTGTGAGGACAAGGATTTTCCTAAGAAAAAAATATGGATCATCGGCTTTCGCCTTTGATCTTGTCCACCCACGCTGATGGACGGTAATGATTTAGAGTCACCACCTAGATTAAGGTCTAGGACTTAAAATGTAGTCTGATCATGATAATTCAACCATTCAGATTGATTAAAATCACTCTCAAAGATAATATAATGGTTCAAATCATTCATCATGATAATCCAACTGTTCAGATTACTTAAAATCACATCATCATATCATCCAATGGTTTAGATTAAAATCAACATCCCAGATCGATGGTCCATATTTAATCCATGTCAAAATTCTAAATCAATGGCCTATAATCAACTCAAATTAAAATTTCAAGCATAGTCGGATTAATCACATTAAATTTCAAGCCATGGTCATATCAATCACATTAAACTTCAAGCTATGGTTGGATCAATTTCATAAAAATTCCAAAGATGTGGTCAGACCAATTTCATAAAAATTCCAAGCATGTGGTCGGATCAATCTCATAAAATTCAGATTATGGTTAGATCAATTACATAACATCCAAACATGATATGATCAAACACATTAAATTCCAGCATGGCTGGATAAGCATGGTAGGATTAAACACATTAAATTCGAGCATGGTTGGATCAATTACACAACATTCAGATCATGTGGATTAATTTCATTATCATGATAAAAAAAAAATCAAGGTCATCAATTCAACCAATCAAATTTATTTAAAACATAACAAATTAATCAAAATCCAATCAATAAAATTTAATTGATACATATCAATTAATTAATTTCATAGATAGATCAAGGAATCATATTTGATAGGATGAAGGACAGGTGTATGCAAAGTTGGTTTGAGGACCAGAGAAATTATTTGAAAATTTGTTCATCCTCAATTTGACATTTGAATTTACATGTAATTAAAATTGTCAACCTCATTACACTCAAGCTGGGATCTGAAAAATTCTCACATTCAAATCTTATCCACCATGCCAGTAGAGGATAAGAAGATTGGAGTCGCCAGTCTAGGACCTATAAATGATGTCCCTCAATGGAGGGACACTAATGACTCACGCAAATTGAATGGCTATCTCGTCTCACCAAAGGCGGATAAGTGTCAAATTACGAGTCAGGGAATGTGTTAAGCACCCAACTCGTCCAGTTGAACCAGTCTCCCTAAATCCTATCATTTTTCTATAGTTTATGAACACTTTGGGCTATCTAAATACATTACAATATGCACAAGGGGATCCTAATAAGCTTCTAATTCACCCTATATTAATTGCATAACACCAAGGGATGTACATTTCTACAAGTAACCATATACGTACAAAAAAATAAAATATACAAATGAAGAGAAAAGATTGACTAATTACACAATGAATGACATGCAAAAGAATGAATGACATGCAAAAAATAAATGAAAAATGAACAAATATACAAATAGAAATGAATGAAGTGAACGAAAAAAATGATAGAACAATAAAACAACAACAAAGGTATGACCGAGGTCTGGAAACATCCCAGACCGCCTACGTATCCCTATGCAATGGGAATCAGGCCAAACGTAGTTCGGACAGATGTGTACGTACCAGGTGTGTGTATGAAGAGGGACGCTTCTAAAATATTAGAATGTAAGAATTTTAGATAGATTCTCTTTGAGTTTTCCCATGGGAATTCCCATGAACCCTAACAAATTCACTACACAGATTACTAGAATACAAATGAGTATTGAAAAGAGATGATTAGAGACATACCTCTTGCTGTAGATTGATTTTCGATCATTTTCCCTTTTGATTTAAATGCTTGGAATGCTTGGATCAAAGTCTTCTACAGCCTGTCGGGATCCCTTGACCTTCTCTCTGCGTATGGGAACAGGAGAAGAAAATAACAACGTGGCTGTGGGGACTCTAACTATTGATATTTATAATATCACCCCCAACCCTGGACCAGTCCCACAGTGGACCAGGTTGGTCCATCTCTAATCATACTTAAATCGGTTTACCCGTAACTAGACTTCCACTGAATCAACTAACATTATAATTAATTAAGCCCATAAAAATATCTTACAATCTCCCACTTGGGCTATATTAATTATAAATTCATCATTGATCCAATGTGACCATGGAATCTAATTACACCAAAACCATCCTTTACTTTGATTCAGTTATCAAGCCTACCAATGTCGAACAACAGCGGAAAGTACTCCTACACATCCGGTGTACCCCCTACTGTCAGTCACATACAGAGGTCTAAATGACATAAATCACTTTGAGATGAATACTTGAGTCCAATGATCGAATTACCACGATCCCGTTACCTTAAAATCCTTATAGGTCAACGCATTTTGATATTATCCAACTTTATATAGGCAAACCGCCTCCAATTTGAACTAATATCTTACTTTGGCTTACCGTCTTCTTTGGCTAAATACCGCCTTCTTTGGTTAAATACCGCATTGCAATTTTGACATGTCTTAAATAATCAATAATACATACAAGCAATGAAATTAATGCTTACTAATAATCCTGCCCATTAAACCATAGACAACATAAACAATCACAATAAATCATCAACTACCAGATCTCTACTAATCAAGCAGATCTAAACACTCCCACTGATATTATAAATTCCAAAAGAATAAATAAACTAATAAAATGCCTTCATTTAAATTTAATATGAAATTTAGTTCTATCAAAAACATGTCAAATAAAATCTTTTAAAATAAATAACTGAACTATAAATCAATAAACAAATGTCCAAAATAATCTAAAGACAACTGTATTAAACTACATTATGGTGTTTTCTTTCTCTGGTGTCTCAGTTTCCTTCTTCTTCTTCTTCTCTAACCAAGCTTCTCTTGCTTTACATTCTCTCTTCATGTGCCCCTTCTTATGGCACCAACAACATTCAACATCACTCATATCCCTATCATAAGGTTTTTTTTTCTTAAAAAAATGTCTATCTTTTCTATAAGGTCCTACCCCAACCTTTCCTTTACCTTTATCTTCTCTAGAATGATGACTAGTGACATTGCCACTTTCAAATCTTTTCTTGAGTCTCATTTCTTCTTTAGTGCAAATAGAGATTAATTTGTTCATATCCCATTCTTCTTCTTGAGTATTATATGCCACTTGTATCTGGTAATATTCTTCAGGTAACGAGGATAACGCACAATGGATCACAAACTCATCATCAACGTTTATTCCCATGTCTTTAATCTTCTCAGCAGTAGCAGCAAGCTCCATGAAATGATCTCTGACACTTTCATTACTGTCAAACCTTGCATTAGTAAGCTTGTTCATCAAGGTGCTTCTCTGTCCTCTGTCAGAAAGCTCAAACTTCCCTTTGATCTCTTTTAAATATTCTTTGGCCGTTTCCTTGGCTTGAACACCATCACGCATGGTTTCAGGAATGGTCTGCCTCATGAGCAGCATAGACTTTTTATTTGCTGCCATCCATCTTTTCATTTCCTCCTTCTCTTCTAGGGTACTAGTTTCAGTGATGGCAGCAGGTTTATCCTCTTTAAGCGTCATATCTAAGTCAATTAAACCTAAAGTCGCTTCTAGCTGTTCATACCACCTTTTAAAACTCATCCCAGACAAGGAAGGAATATTAACTACCAAACCTCCTGGCATAGTCACAGGGATGGACATCCTGGAAGATACAAACCATCATCACCATATGAGTTCAAGCAAAATATCAAGTAATAGAAAACCTTGCGAAACTCATACAAACACATGCAATTTTATTTACTTCTACTTTGTCTCAAATAAAAAAAAATATACATAAAAAACCTTTTTGGAACAACCATACTTAGATGAAACCATCAATGCATGAGATTAAATACATATCAACCAATAGAAATTTGATATATACACACCATTTACTTGCACTAACCATATCAATCATTCATGCAAATAAATATTATTTTTCCAAGAGTTAACCAACTACACATTCTCCTTTGGGATAAACATGCAGTGGTCTTCTCAGTTTCTTTGTAATAACTGCGAAAGAATAATGACTCTCGAAAATCCCACCACCTTTGGGTTAATGAGACTCTCTAATGTCAAAATCCTTTCAATTCATGTGCATGAGATTAAATACATATCTTTAACTTTGACAATGCCACTTTTGGGTTAACACTGACTTTCTTAGCTGCTTTACATACCATGAAGAATAATATATTAAAATATATCCTTTATTGTATATGTAAATGCACAAATTTAGGGTTTGAGGACCACCATGTTGGAACTGAGTGTACCACTTTGGTGGATTCCACCCAATCCTCACATGATACTCACAAACCTTAATTTGATCAAAACTTGACAATGCCACCTTTGGGTGTACATCGTCTTTACACAACCATTTACAAATACATGAACTTTGAATTTGAAGACATCATGATGAAACTAGGTGTACCACTTTGGTGGGTTCCACTCAATTCCACAATGATATCCCCAAATCCTACTTTGCAGCACATTGTGGGTCAATAAATAAAATCTCATACACACATAACCTTCTACATGCATTTGATACAAAAATAACTGATAAATAAGCAGAAAACTACAAATCGGATTAATTTGGGGCACCTTTTAATCAAAAATAAATTCTCAAATCACCAAACTCCATCAAACTATGTACCAAACTGTAGAGCATCAAAATACAAAACCAACGCAAAAAACTGCGTCAAAATCCGACGCTCCTAGCTCTCACAATGGGCGATCAAAGTAGGCTTGAGCATTCTTGAATCTTGAACCGGCTAGAACCGGTTCATCCGGGTTCGGTTCAGTCTGTCCGGGTTCGGCTATGGGCGGACCGAACCCACAAAACTTTTTTTTTTAAAGCTTTGGTCCAGGCCAAACCAAACGGTCTGGACCTTGAACCGAACAGTACACCGGCGGTTCAACCTCCGGACCAACCAACCCACAAATCCGGGTTTCAAGTCAAGTTCGGGTCGAAAATCCGGTCAGTTTTTGGGTTCTCGGGTCGACTACCCGGGGCGATTTTCCAGGTAACCAGATCGTTTATTGGGTCAACTATCCGGGTAACCGGGTCGATTATCGGGTCAACTATCAGGGTAACCGGGTAGGTTATCGGGTCAATTATCCGGTTAACCAGGACGGTTATCGGGTCAACTATCTGGGTCGGTCTGAATCATTTGGCTGGGCTTGGCTTTGCCCGGTCTGGGCTGGGCCAGCCCTGGCGCGACTGGTCTGGGCCAGGCGCGCCTGGGCTAGGTAGACTCGGCCCGAGGCAACCCAGCGAACCCGTTAGGGTTACCGATTCGGCGCCGAGTCTACCCGGCGATGACTCGGCGCCGTCAGATTTTTTTATTTTTTTTTACTTTTCCAACTACCAGCGAGTGGATCTCACGCGCCTTTTCAGGACGCGCATGAGAGCGCGTCGAGTAGTTTCCGGCGACCAATTTTATGTCGCCGGCTCCGTCTCTCCGAGGTCTATAATCCTGTATAACTTATTTTGATTTTTAATGGTCCGAAAAAAAATTTCAAGGGTCCAAACCTAGGTTCAAAGAGAATTTTGAGAGAAAAATCTCTCTTTTTTAATCCAATCAAACATAAAGATTTAAGAATACTTTTCCATTGATTCTAGATCTGTGTAGGAGGTTCTGATACCACTGTAAGAATTTTAAATAGATCCTCTTTGAGTTTTTTCACAGGAATTCCCATGAACCCTAACAAATTCACTACACAGATTACTAGAATACAAATGGGTATTGAAAAGAGATGATTAGAGACATACCTCTTGCTGTAGATTGATTTCCGACCGTTTTCCCTTTTGATTTGAATGCTTGGAATGCTTGGATCAAAGTCTTCCATAGCCTGTCGGGATCCCTTGACCTTCTCTTTGCGTATGGGAACATGAGAAAAAAATAACACCGTGGCTGTGGGGACTCTAACCATTGGTATTTATAATACCACCCCCAATCCTGGACCAGTCCCACAGTGGACCAGATTGGTCCATCTCTAATCATACTTAAACCGGTTTACCCGTAACTAGACTCCCACTGAATCAACTAACCTTATAATTAATTAAGCCCATAAAAATATCTTACATTAGAACGCATCCCAAAAACGAGAGATGTCCCCACAATAGTGGGACCCATCTCAGTGTTATGGTTCTCCCTATCACAAGGAAGTCCCCTCAATGAGATAATCCCATAACACATGAAACTTATCTCAATTTGAGTGCGTGTGTGAAAATGATGCTCCCAAAATATTAAAACGCATCTGAAGGATGAGATGCTCCCACAATAATGGAACACATCTTGGTGTAAAGGTATTCCCCTCTACGGGGAATCCCCTCGCTAAGGTAATCCCATAATACATGGAACTTACCTCAATTTGACCGAGCTTGGAGCGACCAAACTCCCTCGCAGCCTACGTATCTGTCGAGACCTCTGTCTCTCGAGAATCAGGTCAAGTGTAGTTCTCATGGTTTGACGAGCCATGGACACGCATGGCAACACTCAAGAGAGGCAAAAGCCTCGGCTCCCCATACATGGGGTTTACTAAACTTCACTCACATCCCATTTCTGGGGTATCCAGATGGCCCCCATTAGGCCACCAATCATATGCATACATCTACCCAATTGTATATTTCATTAATACATTTCAATACAACGATTTTTCACACTCTTGGAGCCAATCCTAGGGTTAAGGTGGGCCTCATTTTAAATGGGCCCACAATGGGTTAGACTCTTTAGAGTCCCTTAGCCAATCACATCGCAGGAAGGCTATCAAATATGCAATGAAATTACAATGTAACAATAAAGATCAACTAAAATAAAGGAGAATGCTCGGTTGATTTTTGGCCATATTTATATCCTCACTCTAAGTCCAGCTTCTTACCGTCAAAGATGCTCATCCCAAACATGTGACAGAAAATAAACAATTGGGATCATGACATACAATTTGTATTCATTGATGAAAAGGATAACATATTAAATGGATCTAACACTGGTAGCAAGCAAGCACCAAAGTAGATGGGCTGATTCAGTCTCGCCCAATGGACGAATTAAACCAACACAAGAAAAAATCTGGTCATGAGAAATAAGTATCAAATAATCCCAAATACAAACCAATTGAGCAATAGGTTGAACAGGTTTAACACAACTAAACTAATCCGAACAAACCAAAACCAGCCTATACCTAAACCTAACTAAAACAAACCCGAGCACACATCTAAACCAAACCAAAACCCAAAATACATCAAAACAAACCAGATAAACCTGAACCTGATCTAAACATGAACCAAAATTAATCCAGACTAGACCCACCTAAGCCTAGACAAACCAGAACCAGCCTAAATAAACCTGAACCCACACGATCTTGATCCTGAGCCAATCCTAACATGCACTAAAACCTAACCAAAACCAGAACCTAAACTAGACATGAACCAGCCTAAGCCTAAACCCAAATCAATGTCCTAGAAGGAAGTGAACCCATAAACCAAATCTGAACAAAACCCAAACCTAACCAACCAACCCAACATCAACCTAAACTAGATCAAAACCACCCAATAAACCTGACTCAAGCTAAACCAAACCCCCTACAAAATATGGACCAGCTTAGATCCAACGCCTAAATCCAGCCAGGCCAGACCATAACAAGCCTGAACCAATACTCAAGCCCTGAACTAGACCTACCCTGAACCAAAATAGACTAGACCTAGACCAGACCAGTTTCTAAACAAACAAAATATAGAAAAAGAACAAGACACTTACCATGAAGCAGACTCTAACAGGGGCATACAGAGGCAAAAACAAAAAGATAAAAAAAAAATTAAAAACTTGGGGAAGCATCCTACAGCATATCCACAATGGCCAACAGTAAACCGAATGACAAAATTCCTCTTGTGACAACCAACAAAGTGACCCAACCATAATTGCTTACAACAAGAAAGTCGCACAGGGCACATGGGAGAGATAAAAAAATGTAAACAAATCAAAATCATGTGGGAATAACCAGAAAGAAACTTAATGCCAAGGGCATGAACTCTCTGAATCATATAGTCAAGCACCTCATGTGCGAAAAAGAAGAACATAAGCAAATAATAAAAATAAAAATAAAACAGCAAAGACCCATGACTAGATGTCTGGATCCAATGTCATGAGCAACAATGGGAAATAAGAAGGTAAGGAGATGCATGAACAACGAAGAAAGAACGACTATACCACTTACATTCGAACTCAAGCAGGTTCATGCAACCATAGGACATATTCGCAGAGACCTCTTAAAAAAATGATAGGGAACTAAGACAATAAATTGCAAGAAGTAAGAAAAAATACCTAGAAGTTTGCAGCCGCGAGTTCCTCCCTTCCTCTTCTTCTCTTCTTCTAGCAACACCAGCTGAGATCAGTTTTTTTTTTTTTTTTTGGCTTTGTTTCTCCCTTGCCTGACCAACAAGCAGCTTTCTCAATCCTGATTTTCTCGTGAAGAAGAAAACGCAACTCGTGAAGAAGAAAATGGCAAAGGTAGGAGAAAGATAAACATATGGTTTTTTTTTTTTTTTTTTTTTTTTTTTTGAGAACTTAATAATAAACCCATTTAGATCATTTTACATTCATTAACGGTATTTTTGTCTTAAAAATTTTGACATTCTCCTATTAAGTTGTAAGTAATGGTACGGATGAGAGTGTATGAAAGCATTGTTAGAGGGGTAGTCTGTGTAGCTTTTGTAAAGACAGGATAGTTCTGTGTAGTTTCACAACTCTCAAGAAGATGTGTGTAATTTTTCCTATAATTAATATGTAACATATAATAACACATAATATAATATGTTAATATGTATGCACATGTACACAATGGGTTGAACCGGCTTGCTCCAGATTAGTCTGGCTGAACTGGCTGGACTGTTCGGGTCTAAACTGGTCTAGTCCAATGTGGATAGAGCTGGGTTAAGCTGAATTGGTTTTCTCTATCATTTCATGAGCCGTTTTGGCTTGTAATTCCCCATGGAATCTTTTGACGACCTTTGCTCCAGTTTTTCTATGTCCACTTTGTGGAGCACCAAAAATGAAAAATAATAGAACTTAAATCATTAAATTTGGATGTTGGATGAGAAAAATATGAGGAAATAAAGTTTAAATAATTAAACTTATGATAATTTACATACAAACCCCTGGATATTTATTATTAATTTTCAGAAAATCCTTTGTACTTGTTTCTAGACTAAAATCGCTATATCTTCTTCGTTTAACATTGAAATTGAGCGATTCTTGTCTCATTTCGAAGGTATTTCTAAGACCTACGCATCCATATAGGTTACAGCCCATGACCTTACTGTGGAGCCTATCAAAAAATACCTCGAAGTCGCAGTTAAAAATCCAAACCTTGCATTGGAACCCACAAACTTGTCGTATGGTTTCACTTAGGCTTGTGGACACTGGGGATCATCTGAGTTCTTCTCAATACACTATAAAGAACATGTCGAGACTGATCGACTATCAATTTTGAGAGAGTTTCACTCGCCTCCCTTGTGCTTTTTCCAAACTTTTCACTCATCTCCTTTTTCTTGCTGTCTTTACTCATGTAAGACTATGTCTAGCTAGGGATGGCAAAAATGGGGTGCTTACAAAGTCACTAGCCAAGAGGCCACCTGCTGACCTGGCTGATCTGAGAGCTCAGTGCGAGAAGTACGCCGCTGCTAATGACGCTTTGCTCATAAAGCAAGACAAGTAGAAGGCGGGAGAAAAGAAAATGACCAACTCTCAGGCAACTGACACAACTTCCACACAGCCAAAAAATAATTCATAATTAAGTAATCACAGTATCTAGTTGATTAACTTTCCTATCCCTAAATCCTAATTACTAGGAATTTGTTGTACTATTAGGAGTTAATTTTAGCCTCTAAAATTTCGTCTTTCTTTGATAAACCTCAAATAAAATTTATTTTCTTAAAAAAAATTAAAAAAATTAAAAAAAAAAAGTTACCTAACAAGAGAACCACTACATAATAGTGAAAACGCAAACAAAAATGGATCTCCCCGTGGTAGTTGGAAGGAAGGAAGCAATTTCAAAGTTCTGATCATTGGTCAACATTTATAGGAAAAAAACAGGCACTTAATTGTGTCAAAATCTCAAAAGGCTAAAGTAGAATAAAGGTGTAAAATTGAGATCGGATCTGACCCATCAGGAACTGAATTCGGTCCATCCATTAGCTTATTGGGCAACTCTACATCTCTGTCCAATCCCCCTCAACCTCTCATTAATAAAATCGTAATAAATCCCACTTTAATTGTTCCTCCTTTTGTGAAATCATCCTTCATGGAAATTGCCATTGCTATAAAACTCCATACTTAATCTCTGTTGCTCCAATTAATCTCTGTGTCTCCAATACCCTGAAGATGAGAATTGCTTGTGCCACTTTTGTTTTTAGGTAAACATTGTTCAAGCTACATTTTTTTTTTTTTTTTTTTTTTTTTGCTGGTAGACATTTCTCATGCCACTAACCATGGAAGACAAATGGACCACTGAAACTAATATCAAAAGCATAGGTTCTAATTGATTGCAAGGAGAATTAAAAGAGAAGGAAACGAAATTTTTAAACTTAAAAGAAACTTTTGTAATCATTAGAACACATTCTATGAAATTATTATGTAACTAACTCTAAATCGTTACATATTTAATTATCAACTTATATTTTACTTTATATTCAATTCCTTTGCATTTGGAATGTAAAATAAAATTTCCATTTGGACCATTTAGACAATCTTGTTTACTTATTGTTTACCTAGTTATCAAAATGTCGTGTCTCCATCTCACGTGACACAATTAGTTGGATCACTTGACTTTACTATTCACTTGATTTTTCTATCCATCTCGAAGACCCCTTGGTAGGAAAAAGATCTTCTATACTAAGGCTGAAATGGCAACGTTTTGTGATGTGGACGATGATGACATTGGTACTGACATTATCTGACTATTTCCTCTCGCATTTAAGTCATTACGGAGCTCTTCAAACCGAAGTTACCAATCTCTCTCTCTCTCTCTCTCTCTCTCTCTCTCTTAAGTTTTTGTAAATAGTTTTGGTGTAAATATTGCACCCTTAACCTTAGATATAAATAGATATAAATTGCACATTAAAATATACCAAACTTATTTCTCATTATATAATGTATTATGTTTAATGGTACCAAACGGTCATTATTTATTACTTATAATCTATTATCATAATTGATTTGTCATAAATAGTTCATAATACATTGTATAATGTATTATGAACCAAACGGTCATTATTTATTACTTATAATCTATTATCATAATTGATTTGTCATAAATAGTTCATAAAACATTGTATAATACAAATCAAAGAGAATCTAAGTTAACAAACATAAAAATAAGGTGGTTATAGAGTGAACAAATAAGTCAAGTGGCTAGACTTTGTTAGGCTGACGTAGCTATTTTTCTACAATGCCTTCAATTAGTTATGTGCTAGGTCATACTAGAAACAAGGCCAAAGCTCTATATGTTTTCATGCATCTACATTTTGAAACTCACGTAAAAGATGGTTTGGATCAACTTCATCTACATGCCCTGTTTCTTTTCCCTTGTCTTAGCTTCTTGGGTGAGTCCCACTTTAATAAAATTCTTTTATTCATTTGGGGAAAAAGGCATACTTTCCCTTAAGGTGTTAATTGGTATGATATCTATAATTCGGTTTAGTATTGAATCGGTACAAGAAAAAAAAAGCCTTACCATTATTGTACTGTACCGGTAGGAAAATAGTTTTCCCATACCATGGCCATACTGAATTGGTATATATTCGGTATGATTTTTTATCGGTAAAAAAATGCAATTTTTATCCAGTACAAAATACGGTTTTTATTCAGTATGCAATACGATTTCTAAATTGGACAAAATATGGTTCTAATTCCGTAAGAAATACGGTTCTAATTTGAAGTGAAGGTTCCATTGCAATATGGACTATTAGAGAGCGTGTGTGATAGTGTAATGACCTAGTATATAAACAGTATACAGTATCTAAACAATATGTACAAATCGGTATTTGAACAATATGTACCACCGGTATATCACTATGAACTATTACCGTATCAGATAGAAAACGATACCAAATCTTTAATCATTATCATATCGGATAGAAAAAGGATATACCGATATCATTATATACGGTACAATTCTGATTTTGGTGTACAATTTCAGAATCATCAGAATTAAATTGAGACTTTTAGAATCTTTCCATTCATAGTGAACGTCTACATAAACCCAAGGTTTAAGGGGATTATAATTGCAATAATAATAGACTTACTTTCCATTTTTTTCCCTTCATTATTTATCTAAAATCTGTGAATTGAGTTTGTGGTAATCAATGCAAGGCCAAACAATAAAATGAAGAAAGAGTCATTACCTAGTTTTAAAGGTGGAAGGGACAACCTAAAATGGAAAAGATCTACCTTTGTGGTAAGAAGAAAAAAATCGTCTCCATCGGTGATCCTTAGCTACTGAATCTCAATTAGAGGGATTGGACAATATGAGAGGATTCAAATGTTAATGAGGGACCATAATACTCTCCTGTCGCTCTAGTTCTTCCGGCTGTGATCTAATGGTTGGAGTCATTCAGCACGATATGTGTGCCGGGTGAACTCCAGTTGTACGATCACAGTCAGAAGAACTGACGACCTACATGAGTTTTTCCCTAAGGAGAGGGTATCAGTCAAAGAAGAAGAGAGAAACGAACATGCACTAATTAGAAAAGAAAAAAAGAAATGTAAGAGATAATTGTTTGAGAAAGCAAGTGAGCATTTCATGGTTAAATCGGTCGACCCAATTTGAAAATCCATGCTGCGATGAATCAAAATCAAACCCAATAAACTTTGGTCTAACAGGGGTAATTAAAAATTTATTTGTTTATTGAGGTTATTACCTACATAATTTTCTTTGTAGGTAAGGTTGTTAAAAAATGAATTAAAAAGTCAAATCAAACTGTTTAAATCAAAATTGTAAAATTGATTATTAAATGATTCAATTCTAGTTTAAAAAATTAAATTGTTTAGTTAAACGATTAGTTCTTGTTTGAAAAATTAAATCATTTAAAATCGAACCGTTAAAACTGACTAAAACCTATATTTAAAATAATTTTTCTTCTACCTCAAATTCCAGAATTGTCTCTCACTTCAATATTTAATTTCAGATGAATACCTATTACCAAAAAAAAAAATATATCAGTTGAATACCCAACATGTTTTCTCTTCATTTGTGGGTCTGAAAATTTCAGTTATTTACAATTTTGCCATTCACCCTCTTCTCTAGCTTCAAACTTCCATCTATTTATCGTAGACATAATTCTGGGTAATAATCGGTATCGGATCAGTTGATTTGTATCGGTATTATTCGATACCGATTGAGTAGGATTAGTTTGAGAATCGATCGTATTCAATCAAATCGATACCAATTCCCTTTCTTTCTTTCTTTTTTTGACACAACCATCCAAGAAAATTGATTGCCTACTTTTTAATATTAAAAAAGTAGATATAATTTTTTGACACGGCCGAACTAGATTGATAACGGCCTATACTGATTACTAAAACTAAGCTCATAGAACCCCAGCACGTACATTTAAGACTTATGGGCCTTGTTGTTGGGCTAAAAAGATTATGATTTGACTGAGCCCACTACCCCAGAATGCCCAATAAAAGGCATGAGCAAAACGAATACAGTATGAATTTAAGGGTGATAAATGATGTGGTTTCGGTTAATAGTTTGATTTGGTTTTAGTTTAATGTGAATGAGGTGAAACCAAAATCTAACCGTTTATTAAACGGTTTCAAAATGCTTACCAAAATTGATTATTAATTCGATTTTTTAAATGGTTTCATGGTAGGGAGAGGAAGAGAGAGAATTAGGAACAAGAGAGAGGTGAGACGAGAAAAAGGAGAAAGCAATAAAATAATTTTAATTTATTTTCATTGCAAAGAGTTATGTAGGTAGGCTTATGATTTATAATTTTAATTTATTTTCGCAAATAGACCGATTGATACTCTCTTTGGTATGTATTGTAAAACTAATTATATAATACATTATGATATATATAGTTGTTTTTTGGTATGATTTAAAATACTTATTTATATTTAAAATAAATCAATCTAATCTAAAATCAACAAATTTAGGGTCTCTTTTGGTATGATTTATAGAATTAATAATATAATACATTATGACATATGTAGTTGTTTGGTATGATTTATGATATTTATTTATATTTAAAATAAATTAACATAATCTAAAATCTACAAATAGGTTAGACAGTGTTTTTCATTGTTATGATAATCTATTATTACTTCTTTATATCTAGTGGTATTAATAAATGATTATTGTTTATGACTCATAATTTATTCTTATAAATTATTTATAATAAATATCTCATAAACATAAATATAAATTATATCAAAGAGAACTTTAAGTGTTTATCATTATTTTATTTATTTTTAATAAATAATATTTATCATTATTATGATAATATATTATTATTATTTTATGTCTAATGATATCAAACCATTATTATTTATGACTCATAATTTAATCAATATAAATATAAATTATATAAAAAAAACCTAAAGTAAAATTTTAATTGGATTTAAAGGTTCCAAATTATTGATATGAACCATATAACGGTTTTAGATTAAAATCCAACTATTTAATAATCAGTTTCAAGTATTTGATTAAAATTGATTTTTAAAGTAGGAATACTCTTTTCTCCGTTGCTATTGGTTGCTACAGTGGTAACGTTTAAACATACTTCTTTTTTGGTGGGCCCCAGAATAGGATACTACCCCTGTCCTTTATTTTGGTAAGAATACTACCCCTGTCGGGAATAGAACATGCAAGTCGCGTTCGATTCTTAACCATATATAAAACACCAAGGGCCCTTTTTCCTTCGTCTTTACCCCTTCGTAAGGACCTAAAGGGGAGAGAGACGAGACGAGACGAGACGAGACGACTTTTTCTGTAGTTGGATACTTCGATTTGGAACCAACAATGGCAGAGGTTTACTGCTCCGACTGCAAGAAACACACGGAAGTGGTCTTGGATCATTCTGCTGGTGATACCGTTTGTTTTGAATGTGGTCTCGTTCTTGAAGCTCACTCCATTGATGAAACCTCCGAATGGAGAACCTTCGCTAACGAATCCGGAGACAACGATCCTGTCCGTGTTGGTGGCCCTTCTAACCCTCTCCTTACCGATGGTGGTCTTTCCACAGTCATCTCCAAGCCTAGTGGCTCCTCTGGTGATTTCCTCTCTTCTTCCCTCGGTAGGTGGCAGAACCGTGGTTCGAATCCTGATCGATCGCTCATTCTCGCGTTCAAAACCATCGCCACCATGTGCGACAGGTGTGGTGAATTGCAGTATCGCTTTTTCTAGCCCTAATTCAATCGATTTGGTGTTGGAACCTCGCCTTTTTAATTGTTGTGATTTTTTTGTCCGCAAGTAAATGGGAATTTATACTTGAAGAATCAATGAATTTGGATCCGTCGAATAATTTTTGGTTATTAGTTTTGGAAATCTGCAAACGTGTTACTTCTTTATTACTTTATTATTTTGGTTAATACTGTTCCAATTTAATCAGTGAGACTCATGATCTGTTTAATTGCATCCGATAATCCTTTCTTTGCAAAATAGTCTGGGGTTTCTGACGATGCATATAGAATACAGTATGATCTAATATCTTAGCGGAGCATGTAATCATCATCGGATGTTCTTCAAGGAATTATACAAAGTGGGCATGATGATATAGCTAGATCCAGGACCCGTATTGTGAATGTTTTATTGATACTATTTGCATGTTCAAAATTGTGTCCAAATATGTTTGAAGTGCCATTATTTTGATATTTGTAAGATTTATATATTAATCTAACGCCAAATATTACTGATGTTATACGCAATTTTGTGTTACAGGTTGGGTCTGGTGGCGACAATTAAGGTACGCTGTTTACTTAGTATTGCTATCTTCATAATCATGGCTATGTAAAAGGGAATTTAACCCAAATGGCTGATATACAGTGTACATGAAACTATCCATCAAGGAAAAATCCAGTAATTGATTGTAATTGATTGTTGCATGGCCGTCATTTTATCCTCAATGTCAAAGGGGTTGGCTGTGTTGCCCGTGACCACAAAACTGCACCCCCAAGTGAAATTAATTTTTCTGTGAATGGATCTTTTCCAAGTGATTTCCAGGTTGTTTCCCCTTTTTCATAGCCATCAAAGTGAATTTTATTGTTTAAAAAATTATAAAACACTTTGAAAGGGGTGCATTTTGGAATTAGCCCATCCACAAGATTTCTGCTATTTGGTTGATGTTGCTCATTGACCATGTTTTCCATCCAAATTGGTCACGACATATCTGTCCATTGTCTAGAATTAAGGTTTTTGACCTGGTGTTTAGAATCTTACATGGTGATGTAAAATTTGGTTTGTAAAACACTAATCATCTAAATCCAGAGAAAATAAATTAAGGAAAAATAAACTGGAAGCATATGTTTTTCATTTGGATGGTGACTTCCTCAGTAACCATGCTAAGAGGCTTGACTTGGAGTCGGAGATTAGTTGTGTGTTCAACTTAATTTGTGTAGTGACATTCAGTCTAGAGTCCTAATCCTGCTACAACAGGCTAATTTTACTCCTGCTAGGACTAATATTTGGAAGTCCTGATCCAAATACAATTAAGATAACTGCAACTCTAATCAAGTAGCTAGTAATCCATTACATAAACTGTAATGCCCCCAAAATCCAGGTCTAGATACTTCTCATATACTAAGGGCATCACTTTCTAAACATTCCTAAGAACTATCATACTATGAGACAGGTAATCAAAAGCTGTTCATAAATCATTATTTATTCTTAAACCTTGCAGCGGAAGACTTCTCATAACTCCATAGATATACAAATATTATCCATACATGTCTCTGCAACAGAAGACTACTATCATAACTAGAATTTACCTCACAAACTGGTGGTAAAAGCATTAACATTAAATAACTGAAAGTTAATTACAAAAATGGGTCAAGCCACAAAAACTTTACCAGAATACAAAACACATCAGGATCATCCTATGACATCATATATGTCCATGGTCTTGCATTCTCATCCCTATCTCATCATACTGGCCTGATCAGAACATGGGTCTTGACTCCTCATCTGAAAATCATCATATATAATGGGATGAGCTGACTAGCTCAGTGTAGAAAATATATCTATTGGAAGCAATCATCAAACATAACATAGCATTCATTTCACAAAATGCATGATCAGGGTGCAAAATGCAACATGTCCTTGTTCTCATACTGGATGGTGCTCTTATCTTATCTTTACTCTAAACTTTTCCTTCTACTCTTGTACTCCAGACCCAACGGATCTATCATTTCTTGTCCTTCGTATATTTTCTTATCTTTACTTATATCTCTTTCTTTTACTCCTGTACACCATTCTCAACGGAATTACTGTTTCTTTCAATGGATTCTCCGTTTCTTGCCGTACATATTGACTCAACGGAATTACTGTTTCTTTCAACAGATTCTCTGTTTCGTGTCCTACATAATGACTCAATGAAATTACCATTTCTTTCAACGGATCTTTGTTTCTTGTCCTACATATTGACTCAATGAAATTACCGTTTCTTTCAATGGATTCTCTGTTTCTTGTCTTTGTTTTCTCTCTTTTCATTGTTGGCTGAACGGATGGTCTGTTTCTTAACCGTGTCTTTCTCTTTTCATCCTTTACTTCTTACTTCTTGTGTCATTACTGTGAGATATTTTGCAACTAAGTCATTTTTTTTTCTATCTTATCTTACTGAAATTCTTCATATCTTATCTCATGGTATGACTATTCATGCAACAAGGACTCATGGCATTCCTATTACGTATTCTCATAGGCATTTCAGTCATCATATCGTGCATAATATTCATGTGGTATTTCAAATCATCTCAAGACAATTCATGAAAATACTGTTTTCATGTTCTTACAATTCATTCATACATGGCATTCCTCTTAACATGTCATGGCATTCATATCACATACATACATATAAGAATTTCAATCATCATGTTATGGCATAGCATTCATGGGCAACACATAAAGAAAAAAAAAGCAGTAGATGTAAATCCCTCACCAAAATATGTGTTTGCCCTTAACCTTGCTTCAATACTTGGTGCGTCTCTTTGTTCTCCTAAAATATCATAAACAATTAATCAACCATGAGATATATCTCCTATGTCCTGTTGGCCATTTATTGTCATTGTTGGTAACTTTTTCGTGCAGCCTTGGCACCTCGGCCCGGTCTTAGCACCTTGGCTTGGCCTTAGTACCTGGGCTCGGCTTTGAATCCAGAAGGTTACTAATAGTTCAATGAGAACTGCCCAATTTTCTATTTTTTAAACTTCTCGAGCCTGTTTGATAAAACTTCTACTTTTGGATTTTATGGATTCTATGGATTCTAGCTCCCAGGGAGTCATTTTGGAGTAGAAGCACGTTTGATAAGTCTAGTTGGATTCCAACTCCTACAGAGTGAACTGGATTTAGAATGGCTCCATAATCCAAAATTTTGGAGTCAAATACTTGCTCCAAATTGTTGTATCAATTTTTTGGAAGAAAGAAAAGAGTCAACTCTCACATGACTCTCACACCACCACCACCACCACCACCTCTACCACCACCACCTACCACCACCACCACCACAACCACCACCCACTCACCAGCCACCACCACCACCGCCACACCGCCACCACCACCTCACCCGCGCCACCACCACCACAACCACCGCGACTGCCACCCATCACCCACCACCCACCACCCACCACCACCACCACCCACTACCACCACACACCATTACCACAACTGTTTTTCTAGACTTCGATTAGGGGGATAGTGTGTTATCAAACGTGTTTCTAATCCAAAAATGTTCTAGAATCTATTTCAGAATTGCGTTATCAAACAAGTTTTTACTCCAAAATAATCCTGGAGTAGCTTGGAGTATCCAAATTTGAACCAGAATCCAGTAGTATTTATTTTATCAAACGGGTCCCTGGTGTCTTGTCTGATATTTTTAAGGGTCTTATATCCAGGTTGGGTTCTGGATCAAAACATTTAGCTCTTTGAGTTGTCTTTCATTCAAAACAAGAATTAGATCATTCAACCTCACAGAGAAGTTATGTATGTTTTAGTAAGGTTGCTCAGAAAGATAACACAACAGTAAAGGTGTCAAAAGAAGTTGATAAGCAACCTGATCAGGCGTCTTCTTCTGAGTCCTGATTGGGTGATGCAGGCAGATAGGTGTATAACCAAAGTTGCGAACTTGAATAAAAAAAAGCATAAAGAAAAAAAAAATCAGAGAGATTGCAGCGCTGTTCAATATGAACATATTTTGTTTTACCAGCAAACCTCGAGGAAGAGATATATTCTCTTCCCATAATCATATGCCATTCAATTTTGGGTAGATTTTGTATCTCTATGGGGAAGGGGAATATTTCAATCTGAAAAGGAAAAAATCCAACAATAACAATAAAGCCTTATCCCAACTAAATGGGGTTAGCTACATGGATTCTTGTCCTTCAATCAACTCTGTTCGACGTCATACTTGAAACAAGGCCTAAGCTATGCATGTACTTTTTTACCACCTATTCTAGAGTCATCTTAGGTCTACCCATAGCTCTTTTAAATCCTTCAATCTGAAACAAATTACACTCCGTTCTATAGCATTTAACGGCCTCCATTGAACATGATCATAGCATCTCAAGCGACTTTCTCGTAGCTTATCATGTCCATATAGCTAAACTTAGTGTATTTGAGATGAGGATGTTGAGATGGATGTGTAACAAAACTATAAAGGATAAAATAAGGAATGGTCGTATTAGAGCTAATTTGGGAGTAGCGCCGATACGAGTTCAATCTGAATCAAATTACTCATCCGTACTAGAGCACCTAACGGCATCCGTTGAACATGGTCATACCATCTTAAACGGCTTTCTCGTAGTTTATCATGTATTAGTGTTACTCTCAAATCAGCTCTAATACGGTTATCATTCCTAGTTTTGCCACACATCCATCTCAACATCATATTATTAGTTACACTAAGTTTATCTATATGATGCTTCTTAACTGCCCAACATTCTGCACCATAAATCATAACTAGTCGAATGATTGTCTTATAAAATTTTCCTTTAAGTTTTACAGGAATACGTCGATCACATAGCACTCCAAACACACCTCTCCATTTCATCTATCTTATTTTAATCCTTTGTAAAACATCATCCTCTTTTTCACCTTCTTTATTTATGATTGAACTTAAATACTTAAAATAATCACTTTGTTGTATCTCCCTCTCATCCATTTTCACCACCTCATTATTCGTTCATTGTGTAACTAAAGTTACACACTGCATACTCCATCTTTGTTTTACTTCTCTTAAAACCCTTTGATTCCAATGTTGATCTTCATAGCTCCAACTTGGTGTTAATCTCTGCTTTTGTCTCATCCGCTAAAACATTATCACCAACAGATGCACCATGGAACTTCATCTTGAAGGTTTCTGGTTAAATCATCCATAATGAGGGCGAACAGATAAGTGTTTAAAGCTGATCCTTGATGTAACCCAATTGTAATTAGGAATTCACTACCTTGACCCCCCATGGTTCTCACACTAGTCACCACATTATAATATATATCATTGACTATGTCCACGTATTTGCTTGAAACATTTTTCTTCTCTAAAACTTGCTAGATTAACTCTAGGAACTCTGTCATAAGCTTTTTCTACGTCAATAAAGGCCATATGGAGGTCCTTCTACCTTCTCTAAAATTTTCCATGAGTATCTTAAGCAAGTAAGTAGCTTCTGTCGTGAATTTACCTGGCATCAAACCAAATTGGTTCTTCGTAATAGTAGTTTCTTTTCTCATGCAAGTTTCAATAACTTTCTCCTATAGTTTCATAGTATGACTCTTTAGTTTTATGCCCCTGTAGTTATTGAAGCTTTGAATATTACTTTTGTTTTTATAAATCAGAACTACAATGCTTCTCTTCCATTCATCAGACATTTTCTTTGTGCCCACAATTTAATTGAACAGCTCAATTATCCAAGATACTCCATACATTCCTAAGTTCTTCCAAACTTCAATTGGGACCTCATCTAGGCCTGGTGCTTTGCCCATATTCATCCTCTTAGAGCTTCTTTTACTTTTGTCACTCTAATTTTGCGTATATATCTACGACCAATGCTATCATTGTGGGTAATGTAGCCTTCTAGGACACTGTTAATCGAAGTGTCTCCATTTAGTAGGCTGTAGAAATAATCTTTCCATCTCTTTTTATTGCTTTCATCCTTTACAAGAACTCTAACATTTGCACTTTTAATACATCTAACATGGTTTAGATCTCTATTCTTCTTTCCCCTTATCTGAACTATTTTATAGATAGCCTTATCTCCTCTGTTAGTGCTTAGATTGTTATAAAGATTTTCATACTTCTTTGCCCTTACTTTTCTCACAATCCAAAAAGAAAAAATTCCATTTGAAACATGTAGTTTCTTTTAATAGTTTGGTATAGCTTTTAAGTTTGTGTGACGTGGAGTATTCTGGTATCTCTTTGGTGATAATTCTGTAATTGTGATTTGAAGGACCGGGCCAACGAGATATATAAGAAGGTGGAAGATCAAAAGTCTACTAGAGGAAGAAATCAAGATGCAATTTTGGCTGCATGCCTGTATATTGCTTGCCGCCAAGAAGACAAGCCTCGCACAGTAAAGGGTACAGCTTAAGCTACCTTTAACACCTGGATGCTTCGTGATTTATCTTTTCCAATGTGTATGAGCTTCCCTGAACCTCTGGATTTCAACTAGAAATTTGCTCTGTTGCCAATGGTGCCACAAAGAAGGAAATTGGCCGGTCAAAAGAATACATTGTCAAACTACTGGATGTAGTGGAGATGGGAACTATTCATGCTGGAGATTTTCTGGTGAGTTTGTAGTAGCCTACTTACAGGGCCTCAGTTTCCTCTCTTTCAGGTGCATTATATATCATGCATTCGTTTCTAGTTGTGCTTGCTGTATTTTTCATGATTCATCTACTACCATTGATATCAATCTTACCCTACCTGCAGAGGCGTTTTTGTTCTCATCTGGGCATGACTAATCAAGCAGTTAAAGCAGCCCAAGAAGCTGTCCAGAAGTCCGAAGAGCTGGACATCAGGTAGTTCTAGTTTACCCTTGTTTATAATCATAACTATGTTCACGACTTTGACTTCTCTGTCAATAGACATATTCTTGAAACCTGGAAAATTATATATTGTTGGTTTATTAATTTTCTATATCCTTTTTTTATTTTATTTTTTCAAAAGTTGGATAGTAAAGAATAATCATCTTATCACTCTAAAATTTATAAACTTAATTGATGATTATGGCTCATTTTCTAGAAGATGATGTGTGCAAATATTTTGAGCAAAGAAAGGTTTTCCTTTCTTTTTTTTTTGGGTAAATTACTCGTACCACCCCTGACCTATTGGTCAAACACATACACCCTAAAGTTGATAACTACACGTACTACCCTTAAATCTCAAACTTTGTAACACAGAGACCTACTCTGTTGGGGTTTTTTTTTTTTTTTTTTTTTTTGGGTAGATTGTTGGGTTTTTTCTATTAAATGCTGATGTCAGCATGATGGAATTTTTTTAATGTCCAAAATACCCTTATGGGTATTGTAAAAAGACAAAATTAGGCTTTTTGGCTTAAAACCTCTTACCCTCACCCTTTTCTTTGCTCTTTATTGTTCGTTACCCCCAAATCCTAAATCGCGATTGCAATTGTGGAGAAGGAGAATGAAGATGACTAGCTACCTTCGACCAACGACGACTCAGGCTACTTCGACGATGTCTAAGGCTCATATCTTCTTCTCCGGTGAGGGCGACGATGTCATAGGGTGTTTCATTCGTAATCGGTAGGGATTTTTCCTATCGGGAAGGTTTTATACTCTTCTTCTCCGGTCACCTGCTAGGAAACTCCTCTGATCACCAGAGCTCTCAGATCGACCAACTTTTCTCAATTGGGACTCACTCTTCTCAGACCTAGATTGATTGAGGGACATAAATTCGAACCCTCGTTTCTCTTCTATCATCTGCAATCAACGAACGTAATCAAATGAAATGGATCCACCAATCAAACTCTAACTCAAAAAATAAATAAATAAATAAATAAATCAAAACATAATCATATCAACACAGTGCCCTAGAAAATAATCAGCATTATAAATTGACACAAATCAAGAATGGAAACGTCCGGGTGCTAATAAATGCCAAGTGGAAATGCTGAATGGAAATTTAATCGTGAAAGGGTTTCATCGATTTGCATTGCGTCAAATAGGGAAAGAGGTAGAAAGGGAGAAAAGGAACAACTTACCGTGAGAAGATAGAGAGAAGAAGAGAAAAGGAAAGAGAGAGATTAAGAAGAAGAGAAGAAGAGAGAAGATATCACCTAAGAAATGCTGATGGAGACATGCCGGAATTCTGCCACTAGTCGATTGTTGAAAACACGAAGAAGAAGATGAAAAGCCGATTGGTTTTTATTTAAAATTTTTAGGGGTATTTTTATAATTCTATGATTCTCTTTTTCAAAAGGTCAAAAATGTGTTTTCCTCCTTTTTGTTTGTAAATGCAACAAAGGTATAACTGTCCAAACTTAACAATGTTAGTCAAAAGGGTGAGTCTGTAATTGTTATCAACTTTGGGGTGTCTCCTCTGTATTACAGTCATAGGTCATGGGTATTTTTTTTTTTTTTTTTTTTTTTTTGGGGGGGGGGGATAATCCATGGTAGAATAGATCTTTTGGCCATTGTCTGTATTTCATTCTACCTGTCTGTATTTCATTCTACCTGTAGCATGGATGGTTTTAAAGGGTTTTGTAAAATTTGAACAAGAAAACCAATCCTCAGTTCCATTCCTCTCTGAACTTACTTTCACTGTCTGACTTGTGGGCATCCCCGTATCTTGTAATAGTCTTAACACCTGCCACCAGCTGGTCTTGCTGTACCTGGCTGTTTAGTTGATCTTTGTTTAGGAGGAGGACTTAGAACCATTCCTCACTTGGGGTTGGTGTTCCGTGTCAAAAATAGACTGGTTCCTAACAAGCAAGGGATTTCTAAACCTGAATTATATCCAGCCAGCGAGCCGAGCCAATATTCAACCAATCCTTATAAATTTGCTAGAAGGGTTTTCTTCTTCACAGCTCCAACACCCCCCCCAAAAAAAAAAAAATAAATAAAATAAATTTCCCGTGGGGCTTGTTCCTCAGAAATAAATGACATAAAAAATGGTAAAGAGAACGAAGTATTGTTATTGAATCCTGAATTGTGGACTAGTATTCAGCTCTGAATACTCTACTTTGATCTGATTCTCTTCTTTTCTGGTTAAAGAAACTTGTTTCTCTTGTTATGATTTATCTTCTAGTTGCATTGAAGTGAGGAAGTCTCCTTTGACTCATTAAATTTCAATACTGTTCTTTGATCTGGTAGTTCTCTTCTTTCCAGGACAAATAAATCTTTTTCTTTTGTTGTAATGCCTGTTGTGCAGTGCTTCACAGCTGCAAGAAAATTATTAATAATTATGATAGTCTTGGCCTGATCTTGCCTGATTGCAGGAGAAGCCCCATCTCAGTGGCAGCAGCTGTTATCTACATGATTACTCAGCTCTCAGATGATAAGAAGCTTCTTAGAGGTGAAAATATAAAACCATCTTTATTGTCATTGTACATACATTCAAATACATATGTACGTAATAATACATGGTGTAATTGGATACTTTGTGCAGATATTTCAGACGCAACTCAAGTAGCAGAAGGCACAATCAGGAATTCTTATAAAGACCTTTATCCATTTGCTTCCAGGTTGATACCAAACTGGTTTGCAAAGGAAGAGGACCTTAAGAACCTCTGCAGCCCGTAAAGTAGTCCGAGAATGATTATAACTTGCAATTTTTTGTTAAAGTGACTTATTTCTATTCATCTCGTCGTGGTGAGTCTACATTAATCAATGCTCGTGGAGTTCCACTGCCCCATATGTTTCTCAGGTCTTTTGGTTTTGTTAAAATAATCTGTGCCGTCTACAACGATCGTCTCTTTCTTTTCATTTTCTTTTGCTTACAGTATCTTGGGTGCCTCATGTGTTGGCGTACCAATCCCTATTTCAGTTTTTTTTTTCCTTGTAAAATGATGATTTTGTTGAATTAGAGGGTAAGCAGAAGAAGAGGGACAAAATTCCCAGATTCAGTACTCAACTAGGAAGACCTTACAAGCTGAAATTCTGGAGTCTACAGCATGGAAACAGCTTAATCTATTACTGAAACACTAGTTTAAACTTGTGCAGTTTGGCACCATTAGGGCAGCTTCTTTTTATGTGATCCCATGCATTTAGGCTCCCTATGCTCTGGTTGCAAGAAAGGGAAGGGAAAGGGAAAGGAAGAGGAATCAGGTTCGGGAAAAAAAAAATTGTAATTATGATTGTTTAACTTATCTACAACTCTTTATCATATGGAAGTGTGACAAATTGTGTTACGATTTTTTCTTTCTTGTGATTCTGTGTGTTTCTACTTAACATATTTGTGTGATTTTGGCTGAAAAAACAAAATTCTCACTTACTGGTTTTGTTCGGCCCTGTTGGTGCCTGCCCATCTATGTCGGTTATTATCGTCTCCAATTATTGGAGTCTTTGATCCAGCGGTTGGAGTTAATTCGGCACACCTATTGATGTATTGGTAGATGCATCCAGTTAACTCTAGTGATCGGAGGTTCCAATAATTGAAAGCGAATTAGACTCCATCTATGTATGTATGTATAGTGAAGGATTTTGGACTTGGTTGTCTCGGGGCTCCCGGGTAAGGGGCGGGGGGGGGGGGGGGGGAAAAAGGGGAAAGAAAAAAAAAAAAGGGGGGGGGGTTTTTTAGGCCCGGGCGCCCGGGGCGGGGGGGGGGGGGGGGGGGGATTTTTTCGCGAAGGATTTGGATTTTCTGCCGTGCAGTGGTCGCATCATCTGGGCGAGTGCAAATTTGAGGGTACAGTTGTGTTTATGGCCATGCTTTCATGGTAAGTTTTAATCCGAAAGTAGTTGCTCACATTTTTATCCCAAAAAAATAAAATTTGGCCACATGGCAAAAGAAATACTCTAAAAACTCTAGTACAAAAAGAATCTTTTGAGAGAATGGTTGAAAAAAATAAATAAATTATATAATATATTATGACATATATAGTTATTTGGTATGATTTATTGTATTTATTTATATTAAAAATAATTTAGTATAATTTAAAATATATAAATAGGTAAGAAGATGTTTATTATTATTGTAGTTGTACCAAATGGTTATTATTTATTACTTATAATTTATTTTCATACATAATTTGGTGTAAATAACTTCATAAATATAAACTATATCAATTTACCCAAAAAAAAAAAAAAAAAAAAACCTAAAACTATACCAAAGAGAGGCTAGGCAGTATGGTAGTGGTTGCAAAAATCATACCATTTATATAATTGGCACAGTATGGTATTGTATTGATTTGCCGTCGGTATGAAATTGACTAACTACATATCGACCAATACCCTTTAAATAGTTTTTAAGGTATTTAATGTCTTTACTTCTTAACCAGCTACCCCTAAGATCTAAATGGCAAAATCCCTAAGGCTAATACAGTATTACTTATAACTTAATAGTGTGATACCCATAACCTTTGACAGTTAACCAATTAACCATAACTGGCTAGACCTAATCCCTCACATTCTCTTCTTCTCCTTCAATTCTTTCTGTTGATTGCACGTCTAGCTTTATAAATTCAATCTCCACAGTTCCTCAAGCTTCGAGTGTAGAAAGCATAACTTTAGTATCTATAATTCCTTATATTGATGAATACTTCAGTGTAGTGGTTTTCTTTTGGGCTTAGATTTGTTTATTCTTGACCAGGCCTATGCAATTATACAAAATCGTTTAAACAATTTAATCGCAAATAAAATCATTTAATGGTAAATTGAACCGTTAAGAAAATGATTAAGCAATTGGTATTCTAAATTGTTGGCAATATCGCATCCAAAACCGTTTACGTACCGATTTACTGATAATGTTTAGCAATTAGTATTGGTATGCAGTTTCATACCGCTTACCTAAATGGTACAATAATAGTATTGCTCTATTACATTTATACCAAAACCATCCCATTTAACACCCTTACTGTCGAAGGTTTATTTGTATAAATAAATTAAAATTATTTTAATACTTTTCACATGGCATACTTCCTCTAAATCGTAAGCCCACCTTCGTATATGATTAACATTGTTTTAAGGCTTTCTTCGGCTTTCCCTCCCCCTTCTCCCTCATCCCTTGTTCCAAACTCTCTCTTACTCCTATTAGCAGGGAAACCAATTAAAAATCGAATAACTGAAACCGTTTAGTAATCAATCTTGGAAATCATTTTGATACCGTTTAATAAAGGGTTCCATTACTTATTGAATAAAACCATCAAGCCAAAACTAAACCGTTTAACACCTTTAATTATGGCCCAATAAGGTTCGGTTTCAGTTTCAGTCGGGATTGAAATGGGCTGGTTCAGTTTTTTGTTTGGACCCAATTTTGACACCCTTATCTTGGCTGCCCAAAAGAAAGTATCAAAAAATTCAAATTAAAAGTCATTTTTCAAACGGTAGTCATCCATGTAATAATGGAACGTGATATTTTCAAAAAATCGCAAGACAATTCTGAACCATTCATGTAATCATTTTTAATCTAACCCGCATGTTCCAATTCAAAGTTGGGAGATTGCATAATAATGTTGTGAGTACTTATACACAACTACACAGAATGTATACCAATACATTGTGGATATTTGATTGAATTAGACTGAAATTTGACATTTGGCTAATTTAAATCATGCCCTTTATATCCAATGATTGGAACAGATGCATCATCTATCCACATGGCAAAAATATATATCTTGTGACATTTGGAAAAACAACAACCCCTTGTCACATTAATAATTCACCTTTTCAAGTATTTTACTATCTTACGAACTAGTTTTCCTATACGAACGTTAAGTAAAGAATCTCCTTAATGGACACCTAGATCGGGCGTTCCTGTTGGATGCAACATTTTGTTAAGCTCACCAAAGTAATCCATCTTCCTTGTCATGTGGAATGATGATATGACAATTCTAACTATTGGATAGATATATAGTATGTGATCTTGATTAGCCACTGTCAATCTCATAGCCTCATTCAATCAAATAGCCTCTTCTGTGTTGGGATGCATGCTTAAGTTTGTCCATGCAAGCTTGTTGTACTTCGACCTCTACTGTTAGTATACCAAAGTCCCGATTTTCAAATCTCAAATCTGTTTTTTTTTTTTTTTTTTTCTTTTTCTGAAATTTCGTGTTTCGGATAGAAAAACCTTGGGTTTACTTGTCTACAAACTTTGGTCTCGCTCCGATCTACCAAATGGCATATATTTGGGTCATCTTGATATGTTTATCCTGATGAGCCAATTAGGAATGTTTTACCCTTATAACAAAATAATGGTAATTTATTTTCTCTTAAACTCTATGATTTTCTATTGATTTTAGACAATTATAATTGAGTTTAAGACCACATTCAATATGCATTTGTAATTAATAACACATTATGAGATGACAAAATCAGTATTTTGTATATACATTCACGTTCTTGAATCATAGAATACGTTTAAGAATGAAACCCATCCTAATCTCAATTTATATTAAGAATGATTCTCTTTTGAGATTGCATTTATAAGAATATATTCAATAAATACATACCAAATACAATCTAAGAAAACAATCAAAACATATTATCCAAAATGGCTTCACAATGTTTATGCCTTTGAATTTTCAAACCTCAAATTTGTCAATTGGTAATATATTTTTGGGGGATTGGATCCTCTTCTGTCGTTGGAAGGATTCCAGTTGTGATCCAATGGCTATAGAGACTAGACATCAAGAGGAACTTTTTCATATTTTTGGAGTTGAATTTCACATTTAAATAGAGAAAGACAGGGATTTATGTGTCCACAAAATTTAGGCGCTATCCCATCGACCAAATGGTATATTTTGTCCACCTTAATCTATTATTTAGAAGGACCATACAGAAATGTTTTTATTCTATAATAAAATATGGGAAAAAAAAGTACACACTAGCGGTGTGTTATTTTCTCTCTCCTTTAAAATCCAAAACCCTCTCTCTCTCTCTCAAGTGATCGGCTACCAAAATCCTTCTTGTACTCTCACTTTCCCGTTAGCGTATAAGATTTCTGATATACCCTCCTACCGTGTAGATCCCTCTTCCTTAAAATATTTTATATTATTTTAGACACTTTTTATGTGATTTTCTCGTGATTTATGTTTATGCCCGAACTTCTACGCATGCAGTAGTTATATAAAACGGTAAATACAACTGAGCTCGCACTCTCTCTGTTCACTCCAAATTAGAGAAAATATTTTCTGAAATACACCCTCTTTACACCGAAACACCAAAACACAACAAATACGAAAAGAGGAGGGAGAGAGAGAGATCCATTTTTGCTCTGGTTAGTGGAGAGGGGCAAATCTCTGATTCATCTTGATCCGCGATACTTGATTCACAGAGGCAAAAGAAGAAATCAAACCAGAACGGAAGATACCCTAGGCTCTACTCTCGATTGAACCAGTGTTTCGATCTGCAGATCTGTGCCGAATTGGCTCTGCGAAGGAGGTGCGGATCTTAGGATATTATTGACGTTAAGGTTTCAAGCCATGGCGTGCATAAAGGGCGTCAACAGATCGGCGTCCCTCGCCTTTTCACCTGACTCACCTTACCTTGCGGCTGGGACAATAGCTGGGGCTGTAGATCTGTCATTTAGTTCCTCTGCCAATATTGAAATTTTCAAGCTTGATTTCCAGTCTGAAGATCGGGAGCTTCCTGTTGTTGGTGAGTGCCCCAGCAGTGAACGATTCCATCGGCTCTCATGGGGTAAATTTGGATCAGGAACTCAGGAATTCTCTCTTGGACTCATTGCTGGGGGTCTTGCCGATGGTAGTATTAATATTTGGAATCCACAAACTTTAATCAGGTACTTATACCTTCATTTGATTGAATTCGTTCTGGCTCACCTGTTATGTAACATTGGCATCCCTATTCCAACAATTGGGATAATCTCCGGTTACTTCACCATTTTATTAGATTGAATAGAATTGATAATTTGCTAATAGTCGTCGATATTGCTGATGTTAAACTACACTAAAATGGGAATAACAAATGTGGGGTCCTTTCTATTGTCCTTTTTTCTAGTTGTGGCCTTAGGATTGTGCTTGTGCGTTTTTGTTGATCCAATTTAATCCTTGTCTTCTTCAACGAGATCATGGCCATCTGATTTTTTAGTGGTATTTCTTGTTTTTCAGTGGCGTTTCTCCTGTTACATACGCCCATCTTTCTCATCTCTTTTTTGGCCTCCAATACAATGGATACTTTTTCCAGTTTGCTTTCTTAGTTTCATGGATTATGTGTCAATGCTATCCTTTATTGTGATTATTCTGTGCCGGAAAAATGTAGAGAAAGAATTATCTCGTGCTCCAACCCTTATAGGTAAACTTGCGAAGGACATGCCAGCCAACGGAAGCTGCAATTTGCAAATTAATAAGGAATTGATGTGTTTTTATAGAACTTTGGATCTAGTGTTTTGTTTTTTTGACGAAATGCCATTTTACATCTCAAAAATCTTAACAGTAAAATTTCGTTAGAAGCCCAATTTTCATTATTTTTTCCAAGGAAAGTGAATCGGAAGGACTGCCCCTAAAAGCCAGCTCATAAGTGAGGGAACCCAAGACCATATCAACCCATACCAAGGCCCATATTTGACTAATGTGGGATTAAACACCCCCCCCCTCCTTTCCATTTTCATAAGGCTAATATGTGATGATAACAATCAACCACACTTTTGACCGACGTTCACGACAGTGCATTCCAGAATAGGTATCCCTTTTCAAGCAGTTCCACTCTGCTCCATGGTCTCTGTCCAACAGTAGGTTGCCCATTCCGTGGTGAGGGTAGGGCTGAGGAATGGCTGCTTTGATACCATTGATATGGACTTTGGGAGAACTCGCCCCTAAAAGCCGGTTCGTAAGATGAAGGAACCTAAGACCATACCAACCGACACCAAGTCCCTTAAGAGACCAGCGTGGGATTAACCCCCCATAAGGCTGACATGAAATCATAATAGAAATCAGGCATGGCCAATTGGATTGACCCAATTTGGATGTACTAACAGGTCATTAATGGATTATAACTACAAGCTTGTCTTAGTTAAACTCTTTTTTAGTTGTTTATTTACCATCTGCATTATTAACTACAGCAAAATTTGATTAAGACCTTAGTTAGACTTATGACTAAAATTATAAGTTACCTGCAGTTCAGAGGAAATTGAAGGTGCCTTGGTGGGACATCTTGCTAGACATACAGGACCTGTGAGTTTCCTCTATTTATTTTCTCTATGTAATTGCTATAATGTTCCATAATTGATTATTTTCTTTGATTTAGCATGGTCATTTAGTCCTGAAGCTTTGCCTAAACACAGGTTCGTGGCCTGGAGTTTGGCAGTATCTCAACAAGTCTACTAGCTTCTGGGGCTGATGAAGGTGAAATCTGCATTTGGGATCTAGCTAATCCAGCAGAACCCACTCACTTCCCACCTCTAAAGGTATTTATGCATTATTTTTCCTCTGGACACTTAAAAATCAGCATAAATTTTTATTGTATGATAATTCAACTTGTAATTATTATTTTAGTCAGTTCTTTTAGTGTCTACAGTCACATTGCGTTTATGTGTGTGTGATCCTGGCTTGTCAACCAAAAAAAGAAAAAAGAAAAAAGGGGGTGTGATCCTTTCATGTTCTACACTTACTGTGGGTGCTTTGGATTATATATTAGCTCTTGATATTTTATTTACTTGCTACTTGCAAGCATATATCTGCAACATCTGTGCCATATTTAACTCATTTTGCCGAACTTGCCAGGGTGTTGGATCTGATGCACAAGGTGAAGTTTCTTACTTATCGTGGAATCCCAAGGTTCAGCCTATATTAGCATCCACTTCATATAATGGAATGACAGGTGAGACAAGGATATAATCCTGTCACTTATATCTTAAGCTTAAAAGAAGGAACCCCCCCTCCCCTCCTCCTCTGCATGCTGGTGCATCTGTGTTGCTTTTGCAATATTTTCCTTTCCTTAATGTGAACTTGTGCATTCTATGTTTTCCAGTGGTTTGGGATTTAAGGCGGCAGAAGCCAGTGATAAAGTGAGTTTCTTTCTCTTGATTATGAAGTATTGTATGCACTTTTGCATCATAGGTCTGTATGTGTAATTTGACATCTTGATGGATTTTTTTTTTTTTTGCTGCCAGTTTGTCAGATTCAAATAGAAGGCGGGCTTCTGTGTTGCAGTGGAATCCTGATTTTGCAACCCAGCTTATTGTTGCATCTGATGATGATAGTTCGCCTTCTTTAAGAGTACGAAATTTTTGTCTGACAATGGTTTTGTTTTAAATGTTCTCAACTTTCAGTGATCTTCTGTATAGTTTTTGTTATCTCTATGATTTTTATGACAGCTTTGGGACATGCGGAACTCAATGTCACCTTTGAAAGAGTTTGTGGGCCACACTCGAGGTTGGAAATCTTCCATGATAATGCTTCCTTTGTTTCCCTGATAGACAGATAGCTTTTGGGGCCTGCCTTGCTTCATTTAGTTATTTTGAAGGAGGTTTATAATTTTGAGTAGGGATCTTTTTTTTTTTTTTTTTTTTTCTTTCTTCGTACAACAGTAAACTATGCTCTGTTGAATGCTCTGTTCCTCATTTCTCTATGGCATATTTTGTTAATGTTATTTTTCTTTCCAAGATGGCTCTTGATGTATTTTAGACAAATGAGTTTGCCAGTTGTTCTTCTTTTAGTTAACTAGTTGGTTATCAAATTTTCGATCAGCCTTTTGGTTGCCTATCCACTAGATGTTTTTTTTTTTCCTCTCTCTTAAATCGAGTTCCATTCAGATTATATTTTCTAAAAATTCTTTATGATTGAGCTGCTGAAATTGGACACCAGCTTTTTTTTTTTTTTTTGTGCAAAATTAAACTAAAGCTTTCACTTGTTTTATTCCATGCGATATGCTTTCTACATGTTTTCTTGAACTCATCATTCCTATACATTTCACTCATTGCTGCGGATTTTTCCCCATCACTTTGTTTAGATTTTAATATGAAACCATCAATTATTGTTGTTACATACTTTGACATTTATTTAATCTTCACTTATCTGTATCTTCTCAACAACAACTAAGCCTTATCCCAACTAAATGGGGTTGGCTACGTGGATCCGTTTTCTCCAATCAGCTCTATTAAAGGCCATACTTGATTCTAGTCTTAAGTTATACATGTCTTTTCCTCACCGCTTCTCCTAGAGTCATTTTAGGTCTACGCCTATCTCTACCTCTTTTTGCCTCTTCAATTTGAAGTATATCACTTCTCCATACTAGAGCATTCAAAGGCCTTTCTGCAATGTCCATGCCACCTTAAATGAGTTTCTCGCAACTTATCATGAACTTTGGCAACTTCTATGTTTGCTCTAATCTCCTATGTTTGCTCTAATTTGTCATTCTTTATTTTATCTTTTATAAGTTCACCACTTATTCACCTCAGCATTTTCATATCAGCCATATTAATTTTATTTAAATGGTTTTTCTATACCGCTCAACATTCAACATTATACATCATTGCTGGTCGTATAATGGTTCTATAAAAATTTCTTTAAGTTTTAAGGGAATAGGTCTGTCATACAACATTCCTGGCGCACTCCACTTCATCCCTTGTTATAATTCTTTGTATAATGTTATGTATTTATCCGCTTTTATTTATGATTGAACTTCACTACCTTTGTGGTAACTCTTTATCACCAATCTTTACCACCCCTTTCTCAGTCCTATTATTACTAAAATTACACATCATATATTCTATTTTTGTTCTACTTATTTTAGGACCTTTGATTATAGGGTTAATCTCCATGAATCTAAGGCCTAGTTTGGATCCATTTTTATTTATATTTTTATCAATTTATAAAAAATCATTTTTAAAAGTCATTTTTGGTCAAAAATAAAAAGTTGTTTGGTAACTACAATAAAAAATAGATTGTAGAATAAGAAATAGATTTGGTATGACTATGTCCAGAGTAATTTTTATAACTTTAATAAATGAATCCATTTATTGCATACCATATAAATGAACACATGCACATTGCTACAGCAAGGTCATTAGAAAATTCTAGAATACACATTTGCGAAACACTTGTTTTCCAGAAACGATGTAGACTGTAGAGCCAGTTGCTCTTCTGGAGATACTCAATCAAGTTCGGTGAAATAAACTACTTGAAAAGCATGTCTTATAAAACTCCTGGTTGATATCAGGATTCCTAACAAAATGAAATACAAACAAACTGAGTGAATTAAAATGAAAAGAGCAAAGCATGTACAAAAAGGAACTTGCCAATTTAATTTTAGCACCTTCATTGAAGATAAAAAAGGGAAAAAAATAGGTCAATAATACAGGGTTGATAAACCATTATAAACAATAAGGGGACAGAAGAGAATTTAGAAATGGGGCTTTCCTATTAATCATTGAAGTGAAGTTCTTATTTGGTGGTACTGTTATAGAGCTTTTGTCCTGAATAGAAACAATAGAAACAACAGTAACATTGTATACAAATCAATAACAGAATTAGAAACTCAAGTTAGGAACTGCCAGAAAATAAAAAGGTTTAACACATTAAAGATAACCCATAAATTTTTTTTACAAAAGAGATGAGAAGAAAAATGGAAAGGAAATCTCTGTAGTTAACACAGTCAAACAGATGTGAGGTCTAAAACAGGGAATAGTCAATCTGGGCATTATTCTATGGCATGGGTGTAAGTATCCTCCAGATATTTGCAGCAGTTGCCTAACCATATAACAGCAGTTGCAGTATGGCTTAATACCAATATCAGCGACATACTGCTAATGACCATTGCTTTTATGGAAGTTCAGAGAAGACTACACGAACAGCTTGAGGTATACGATCTAAAAATCCTGAGACATTAATAAACTTCTGAATATATTACATTTTGAAAGGCTCTTTTCCAACTCAGATAAAAGAAAAAACTAGATTAAAGATTAAAATCTTCAAACTTCTCTAAAATGCAGTTTCAGAAATGTTCCAACCATCACTAGGAGACAACCATCGAACTTACTGTTCCTTATCTCCCCAACTTGGAGAATAACTACTTATGATAAAACAAATACAAAAGAAGAATTGAGAACATTTAAAATTATGTCTTCGGGAATAAGATTTAGAAGGAAAAAAGAAAAAGAAAAAGAAAAAGAAAAAGAGAAAAGAAGAGAAGATAAAGAGATAGAATGGAAATCTAGAAAGAAAACAAAGAGAAACGAAGAGAGGATAAAGAGAAAGAGAGACGTAGAGAAGATAAAAGAGAGTGAGAAATAGATAAAGAGAGAGAAATAGAGAAGATAAAAGAGAGAAACGAACTCTGCAAGGACTCTTGGACAAGAGATGTTTCATTGAAGGACTCTTGAACAAGAGACGTTTCTTGGAAGAGTTCAAAGATGTATAGGGTTTTAGGCTTTGTCAAGTTTTTGTAAAAAATTTATTAGAATAGGTTATTACGTTTTCGTCCTCATTTTTTTTAACGTTGGAAAGAATTGTGTCATGTGCTCATTAACTTATGCGCAAAAATAAACTTGAATTGATTTTAGGCAAAAATCAAAAAGAGTTGAATACCTTTTTTTGATTTTTGACCTAATTTTCATTTTTGTTTATCATAAATAACCTTCATAAATGATACCAATGATTCAAAAAGGCAAAAAATTGAAATAAAAATAAAAATGGATCCAAACTAGCCCTAACTTTGCGTTTATTCAAACTTTTATTTCATCTACTAAAACGATATCATCAGCAAAAAAAATACACCAAGAGATCTGATCTTGAATTCTTCTAGTCAGCTCATCCATGATTAGCGCAAACAAATCTAGGCTTAGGGCTGACCCTTGATATAATTCAGCAGTAATTAGGAATTTACTACCCTGTCCTGTAATAGTTCTTATGCCAGTCACTATATCACTATGCATATTTTTAACTACGTTCACGTATTTACTCGAAACATTTTTCTTCTCTAACACTTGCCAAATTAACTCTTTGGAACTCTATAATAAGCTTTGTCTAAATCAATAAAAGATCATTTGAAGATCTTTCTTGTATGCATTAAAAATATTCCATTAGTCCACAAAGCAAATATATAGCTTCCGTGGTAGATTTTCTTGGCATAAAAACCAAATTGGTTATCCTAAATATTAGTATCTGGCTTCATGCGGGCTTCAATTACTTTTTTCAATAATTTCATAGTATGCTTCATAAGTTTAATTTCCCTATAATTATTACAACTTTGAATATTACTTTTATTTTTATAAATTGATACTTCAATGGTTCTTCTCCATTCATATGGCGTTTTCCTTGTACTCATAATCTTGTTAAATAGCCTAGTTAACCAGGATAATCCACTAATTCCTACACTCTTTCATACCTATACACCTACAACTTTAGCTTAATTCATCTTGTGTGTGAGATTTATGGCATCTATGATTATTATAACATTCTAGTACACTCTTACTTGTATAGTGTTCATTTAGTAAATTGTAAAATAGTTTGTCCACCTCTCTTTAATCTTGTCATCGCTTATTAAAATATTATGATCCTTTCTTTTAATACATCTAATGTGATTGAAATCCCTACTCTTCCTTTCCCTCAGCTTGGCTTGTTTATAGATATCTTGTTCCCTTTTCTTAGTGCCTAACATGTTATATAAATCTTATATTTTTTTAGTCCTTGCTTTCTTAACTATCTTCTTAACTTGTTTCTAGCAGATTTGTACCTTTTAAAATCCTCCTCATCTTTTTCCCTTTGCCAAAATTTAAAACAAGATTTCTTAGCCTTAATTGTTTTTTGAGCGTCATCCCCCGACCTCGATGTCCCCTTAGATGAGTATTGTATTCCTAAAAATTTACCTAGAACTTCTTTAGCTTTATTTTTAATATGAGTAGCTATCTCGTTCCACATTACGTTGGTGCCTTCATCTAAATCCCACATTCCTTGTGATACTAATTTATCATTAAATGTCGTCTAGTTTTCTCCTTTCAAATTTCACTCATCTTATTTTAGGACGAATAATCTCACATTTCGTACGATTTGGCGTTTTAAAACACATATCTATGATCAATAATCTATGTGGACTGGCTAAGTACTCTCTTGGTATCATTTTATATTCTTTACATGATAACCTATTAGCTTGTCTAGTTAAAATGAAGTCTATTTGACTATTATTTTGTCCACTTTTAAAGGTTATTAAGTGCCTGTTTGGTAATACTCTGCCGACTCTGCTTTTGATTCGGACTCCCAGGGAGCCATTTGGGAGCCAGAAAGTGTTTGGTAACACCATTTTGATTCCAGCTTTCATCTAGTTCTCATGGAGTCAACCAGTTCAAAAAATGACTCTCAGAGCCAAAATTTGAAGAGTTAAAAATACTTGCTTTTCCAAAGCCGGAGCCAAAAGAGAGAGTAAAAAGAAAGTCATAGCCCATTACCACCACCACCCCCACCATCTACCACCTAGCACCCACTACCCATCACCACCGCCGCCGCCGCCACCACCACCACCACCACCATCACCCCCATCACCACCACCACCATCGTTGCCACTACCACCTATAACCCACCACCAACACCACCGCCGCCACCACCCATCACCCACCACCCACCACCGCCACCTCTACCATCACCACGACTACCGCCTCCACCACCCACCACCACTGTTTCCACCGCCGCCGCCACCACCGCCACCACCACCAGATCTGGAATCCATTCCAGATTCATTTTTACCAAACAACCTCTTGTTCTCAATGAGCTCTGGAATCAATTCCAAAGCAGCGTTACCAAACAGACTCTTGTTTTCAATGAACTCTGGGAAAAAGTGGGAGCTCAAAGATGACTCCAGAGCAAAAGTCAGAGAGCAGGAGTCAGAATGTTACTAGATAGGAACTTAGTGCTATTTTGTCTTTTTGAAATATGTATTTACTATTAATAAATCTTAACCATCCACAAAAATCTAAAACTGAAATCCCCTCCTCATTCCTGTCTCCAAAACTGAATCCTCTATGGATTCTTTTATAGCCTCTACTATCCTTCCCAACTTGTCCATTTAAATCTTCACATATTATAATCTTCTCATTTTGACTAATACCTTGAATTAAGCTATCCATGTGTACCCAAAATAGTTTTTTAGTGTTTTCATCTAATCCTATTTGGGGTGCGTAACTGCTAGATATATTAATTTTCTCTTTTCCTAAAATAAGTATGATAGATGTCATATCACCAATTCGTTTCACATCTACGACATCGTTCTAAAGATCTTTATCTACTATTATTCCCACGCCGGCCTGACCAAACACTAAAAGTTCGGTCTAGGCAAGCTATATTATGGAACTAATCTTACTGAACTGGGAAAAATGGAACAAGATCTCGATCTCGATAAAGACTTCCATTTTTTATTATTTGTGTCCCCATTATACCAAAGTGTATGGTCATCCAAGCCCTTTGTTTTCACCCTTCCACTTTGTTTCTTTTATACAACAAGATCAAACAATAGCAATAGAGCCTTATCCCAACTAAATGGGGGTCGGCTATATGGATTCTTACCTTTTAATCAACTTTGTTCGATGTTATGTTTGAGTTAAAGCCTAAGATATGTATGTCTTTCTTCACCACCTCATCTAGAGTCATATTAGGTTTGTGTCCGGCTCTTTTAGATCTTTCGATCTGAATCAATCACTCTTCCATACTAGAACATCAAAAGGTCTTCGTTGAACATGGCCATGCCATCTCAAACAAATTTCTCTTAGCATATCATGTATCGGTGTTACTCTCAAATCAGCTTGAATACGATAATTCTTTACCTTATCTTAATATAGTTTTCAACACATCCTCCTCAACATCCTCATCTCAGCTACATTGAGTTATCTATATGATGCTTCTTATTTGCTCAACATTCCACTTCATACATCATAGCTGGTTGAATGATTCTCTTATAAAATTTTATTTTAGGTTTTAAAAGAATTTGCCGATTACACAACACTCCAGACACACTTCTCCACTTTATCCATCCTATTTGAATCCTTTGTGAAACAGTATCCTCTATATCACTTTTTGTATTTATAATAGAGCTTTTACCTAAAGTAGTCACTTTGCAGTATCTCCCTCTCATCAATTTTCATCACCTCACATCCGTCCTTGTTTGGCCAAAGTTACACACCATATATTTCGTCTTCATTCTACTTATCTCAAAATATTTTGATTCCAAGGTTGATCTCCATAACTCTAATTTGACGTTAATCCCTGTCTTTGTCTCATCCATCAAAACAATGTCATTAGTAAAAAACATACACCAATGAATCTTATCTTGAATGTCTCTGGTTAAATGATCCATGATAAGTATAAACAAATTAAAGCTGATCCTTGATGTAACCCAATTATAATTGCGAATTCACTACCTTGACCCCCTACATTTCTCACATTAGCCACCACTCTATAATACATATCCTAGATTAAGTCCTCGTAGTAGCTTGAAATACATCTCTTCATTCGTACTTCCCAAATAAATCTCTAAGGTTTCTATAATAAGCTTTTTCTAGGTCAATAGAGACCATATGGAGGTCCTTTTTGCATTCTCTAAAAATTTCTAAGAGTCTCATGAGTAAATAGCTTTTGTCGTGGATCTCTCTTTCATAAAACCAAATTAGTTTTTCGTAATAATAGTTTCTTGTCTCAGACAAGTTTCAATGACTCTCCCATAATTTCGTGCTCCTTAGTTTTATGCCTTTGTAGTTATTATAGCTCTGAATATCACCTTATTTTTATAATTCTAAACTACAATGCTTCTTCTCCATTCATCTGCTATTTTTCTTGTGCTAATCTTCATCTATTTGAACAGCTTGCTAAGCCAGATAATCCATATATTTTTCTAAGCTCTTCCATACTTCTATTGGGATCTCATCTGGGCATAATGGTTGGTCTACATTCATCTTCCTTAAAGCTTTTATAACTTTCAACACCCAATTTTTCGTATATTCTATGATCTAAAATGTCTTGATGGGTAATGCAGCTTTCCGAGACATTATTATTCGATGTGTCTTCATTAAGTAGGCTGTAGCAATACTCTTTTTATCTCTCGCTATGTCTTCATCCCTTACTAGAACTTTACCATCTGCACTTTTAGTACCTCTAACATGGTCGAAATCTTTACTTTTCCTTTCCTCATTATAGCTATTTTATAGATTGTTTTTTCTCCTTTCCTTTGTGCTCAGATTGGTATAAATATCTTCATATTTCTTCACCTTTGCTTTTCCTACAATCTTCTTAGCTTCATTATGGCAAGTTTATTCTTTTTTAGACCCTGTACATCCTTAATCCTTTGCGATGTATTAAAATTATATTTCTTAGCTTTATTGGTTGGTTAAACTTCATCATCCTACCACCAAGACTCCCAAGGGGGAATGACGGTTTTCTTTCGATAAGCCTAGGACAACTTTCCTTGCTTAATTACATACCTGTAAATGCTGTTAAGGTATCTTCTTTTAAGCTCCACTACCTTTTTCTAGGGCAAATAAGCTCACATTTCTTATGATTCGGTATAGTGAGACACATGTTTATGACCAATAATCTATGTTGGGTGGTCAGGTTCTCCTCTTGGTATCACCTTACAATCCTTACATAATAATCTATTATACATTCCGATTAGAAATAAATCTATTTGGCTACTATGATGCTCACTTTTGAAGTTAACTTAATTCTCCTTTGACCTTTCACTTCTGAAAGTATGTATTTATAATGGATAAGTCATAAGCCACATCAAAATCTAAAACTGAAGTCTTCTCATTCCTCACTTCAAAGTCATATTCTCAAGGAACACCTTCATAGCTTGTACGATCCCCCCCCCCCCCCACATATCGATTTAGATCACTCTCTATCTAAAAACTTGCACTAATCCATCTATGTGTTCCCAATTGTAGCTTACTACTTTCATCGAATCCTACTTGGGGTGTGCAGACACTAATTATATTGACAATCTTTTTCTCCAACACAAGCTTGATGGATATAATCTTATCATCCCATCTTTTGACTTCCATCACATCATTTTCTAGAACTTTATGCACTACTATCAGATTATGCCCACTCCACTACTATTAGTTTTATCCCCCGCATCCAACTCCTTAGCTTTTTTACCGTTCCATCCAGTCTCTGGAATACAAGCTTTGGTAATCCTTCTTCTCTTCATAACATTTATCAATTCTAGATTCTTACCTATTAAAGATCTTAATATCTTATGTTCCAAGATGCTAATATAATCCTACGCTTATGGACTAGCTTCTTTATCTGTACTAGTCTGCAGTGCGAGAACCCTTGTCTATTTGTCATTGCATTCGGGAGCCGACATGGCAGCCCTTGCCCACTTTGCACCTGACCTGGGTTCAAGTGTAGCACATCGTTTACGGAGAATGCCTTAATATTACGTTGAATATATATTGTTTATGAATCCATGTAAAAGGGTTGGCTAGGGTTTCTTACGGTGCTGGCTGCCGACCTGTTGCACCAAGCCTCTTCCTTTATTCGGGCTTGGGACTAGATAAAGTTACTATGCTAATTCTTCTTCTCATTACATCTGTCTTCTCCACAGGTATAATTGGCATGTCATGGTGCCCTAATGACAGTGCCTACTTGCTCACTTGTGCCAAAGATAATCGAACTATTTGCTGGGACACGTCCATGGGAGAGGTAGGAAATGGTTTCTATTAAATTTTGCTATATTTTGATCCTGTGTGTCATTTACATACTTCTTCACAATCCAGTTTCCTTCTAACATCTTGTTGTTGCTTCTCATTTTTAAATGGTTCAGATTGTCTCTGAGCTGCCTGCCGGCACCAACTGGAATTTTGATATTCACTGGTACCCAAAGACACCAGGAGTCATATCAGCGTCATCATTTGATGGAAAAATTGGCATCTACAATATTGAGGTTGGTAAAAAATGTCCTATTCAGAGATACAGTAGGTTTTGTACTTGTAGATTATTTTCTTTATTATTTGGGAACTCCCTAGAGTTTATGATGGGGTTCTAAGTTACTTTTATGGTAAGGGCTTATAGTATCATTAAATCAGAATCCGCAGAGATGGGAACCAAAGGTCAAATACTAGAGAAATAGAAACTTGCTATTACATAAGATTCTGAAACTCTGAAACCGATAGAAAGTACTATAAGATCTGAGTCCAAAATCAAAATAGAAACTGAATTTCTTGCTATTTGGAGTTGCTTGGGGATCACTCCACATCAACTTATTTCAGCTTCTAGAATAATCTTGAAAGGACAGGGCAACCATAGTGGAGGCCGTGTGGGGGTCCACCAGCCTTTAGACAAAAAGCTGAACATGGCATTGTTCACATGAACAGTGTCATGTAAACAGTAACAAATGAGTTTTTTGCTTGAACTGCATCTGAGGTACTGAATCACCACTGAACCAAAGACTGAAGCTATATTCTCATTCATCAAATTCGTATACAAAACTGTATCCCTTTATAAACTTATACAGAAGACTCAAACTCAAACAAGGAAAGTCCTAAAACAATCCTGAAGTGATAAGATAACTTAAACCATGGTTCGAGGTGCGGCACAACTCGGTTTCGACCAAGGTCGAGACGAAACCTTAGGTTGGTACTAAAAAGTATTAGGTTTCAATTGAAACCTGGTCTTTTGACTGAAAACCTCCCATTTGAATCTAATAAAAATAGTTTAAAATTCAAATTCCAAAAAAAATAAAAAGTCAACCCTCCAATTCAAGGAAAAAAATAGATTTTTAGGTACAGGGGCGGTTTTCAACTTCCAAATGCTAGGCTTTTTCCCAAATCTGAAAAATTCCAAAATTTTTATTATAGTAGAGCACCACTAAAAACCAAGAATGTGTCAAAATAATCTCTTGATTTGATGCCCAAAAAATTATTTCCATTCAAACGACTTTAAGCAACATTCGCGTACTCCAAACAAGGTTTGACCGGAGTGTAACTCCTTCGTTATAACTCAGATTCAAGCAATCTCGGATTTGTTGGAAAGTTGATTATGTTAGCTTTGCAATAAATTCGAGTTATATTGAAGAAGTTACGTTCTGGTCAAACCTTATTAGGAGTACGCGAATGCTGTTTAAAGTAGCCCTGGATGAAAATAATTTTTGGACATCAAAGCAAGAGATTATTTTGACGCAATCTTAGTTTTAGTGATGCTTTACTATAATAAAATTTATGAAATTTTTAGATTTGGGTAAAAGCCTATCAAAGTTGAAAATCGTCCTGCACCTAAAAATTCGATTTTTGTTCTTGAACTGAAAAGTTGAATTCTTGTACTTTTGGAATTTGAAATTTAGACTATTTTTATTGGCTTTGAATTGGGGGGTGAGGTTTTCTTATTTATGAATAATATCTTAAGTAATACACACTAGCAAACTTAGGTCCACATCACATATTATTATTTTGATTTTTTTTTAATCTAATGTAGGAAATATGTGTAAAATGGTTAAAATAGGTTACAAAAAAAAAATCAGATCAAGAAAAACACTTTTGGGCCTGGAAACCAAGATTTCGAGATGTCCCGGGAAAAATCCCAGGTTTCGGTCTCTGGTCGTAACCTGAGACAACTCGGTTTCAAGGCTGATTGAAACCGGCACCTCGAATCTTGATTTAAATTAACTAAGAAACTGAAATAAGGGTGGACTCATAGAGTCCATAATTCAGCTAACTACTAACACTTAAAACAATTAAAATAGGAAAATAAAAGCTGGCATAAACAGTAGCACATTAACAGTAACATAGGCCAGGTTCGAACTAGAGAACTGGTTCAGAATTGAATCAGACTGACCTGCAGGCTATTCTGGCCTTTTTTGTCTTCTTTATTCTGCATCAGTTTATTCTCTACTGTGCTGAAATGAATAAACTTGTTATTATGTGGCAATCAGATTCTTCTTTTTTTATTCCATTTTCTTTCATAGGTCATGGTTGTAGGCTCGTAGCATTAGTGTTCTCTATTATAGTGTATCCTCTTAATTGTCATCTTAATCTGAAAGACTTTTTTTTTGTCTTAACCTGTCAGAATGGTCTTCTCGCTCTTGATAACATTTTGGGATTTATCTGCATTTATTCTTTATTGTGCAGGCTTGCAGCAAATATGCTGCTGGAGAGGGTGTGTTTAGCACGAGTATGTTTTCTGAGCTGGATCTTTAATATTCAGTTTTTCTCCCCTTCACTGATCATTGTTGTTATTTAACTGTCCCCACTTCTATTGTTAATATTCTTGCTTTACTGCATCAGTTGATTTGATCATCCATTGAATTTCAGTATACAATTTTTTCTATCATAATGAGAATATGTTATTTTTAGAAGGGAAGAATGGATGTGTAGGGTTAATGCAATAAAGAGATAAATAAGAACTAATGCTATTTGGAAACACCATCTTAAATCATCTATTCTTCTGGACCTATTCTTACTGATAGAACTGTTGTGGCATTACAGCTTGTTATTTAAACAAGTAGTTCAGGAAAAGGTAGATTATAGATTTCTTTAATTTTTCCTTCCCCCTGCTCCTTAATTCATAAAGATTTTATTGAATAAAAATAAAGAGTGATGCTGCAGGTCAAAGAATAATAAATAATTCACTGGGGGAGGAAAGAGGCTGGGACTGTTAAAAAATTTCTGCTTCTCATCGACTGGTTGTTTGGAAGAATATGTTTGGGTTGGTGATAAGTCTTATGCTTCCGTGTTTCCAAGCTATATAAACCCGTTTTGCAGAGAAATGTTGTGGTATAGTTATACATGAAAATCTGTAGTGGGAACACCGGTTGGAATTTGGTGTTTGGAAGGAATCTAATGGATTGGGAGTTGGACGATATATGGTGTTACAGGAGATGGAATCTCACGAAAGTGACGAAACTGAAATATGGAAGAGTAACGCTGTAGAAATATCTTCTCTTAAGAGTGTATTTTGAGTCCTTATATGATGCTGGTTTTGAACACATAGAAAGGGATGCGATCTGGTATCAAAGCATCCTGCAAATTCAGGCTTGACATCTTGCATACTAGGGGTTTCAATCTTTTTAGTGAATGCTACCTTTGTACTATAGACTAAAGTTGGTGGCAAGAGAGAAGTATTGTAAAGTGTTAACTAATATTTTGTAAAGGGGATGGGCCTGTTTATTAAGGCCCATTACCAATTAGTTTAAGTGTTCAAATATTTAAGTGTTTAGTGATGGGCCTGATTATTCAGGTCCAATACTGATTTAATTAAGAGATCATGTGGCCTAGCCTATCCCTTCTTACTTGTAATTAGGACTTTATCATTTAGAGTAGCCTCTCACCCTCTCCTTAATTAGAATAGGACTGTTATTTTCTTTATTTTTTTTTTAGTTATGAGAGTCCTTGTCACGTTGACATATGAGAGTCCTTGTCATGTTGACATGTGGAACTCCATGTAACTAGGATTCCTTGTCTTGTGGAGTCCTATACCTATCACTTGACTCCTTTTATTTTATTTATAAATGGTGACTGCTAAGAGGAGAGGAACCACACATTGATTCTCTTCGTCTTCTCTTATTTTCTATTTTGTTACATAAAAGAAAGCATACACCCATGACCCAACAGAACATACACACAACTAAGAGTTTAGAATTGGAGGAGAAAGGGAAAAGCTTAATTTTGTTCAGTGGATTTGAATTAAGTTTTGAGAGTTTTAGATTCTTCATGGTCTTCAAGAGGGAGAATGAATTTGTTTAATTGATTCAAAATTAGTCCACCAAATTGTGAACCAATATGAGAATGATTTGACCTCATATTTGGTGAAACAGAGGAACCATGAGTGGGAAAGAGTGAATCTTGATAATAAAAACTTTTGTGCCAGGCTTGCTGATAATCCCAATAATTGAATGAAGGAGGATCAAATGGCTGAGAAAAAATCCTTTGTTCTGGATCTTGATTTGGCCATTGGGAAACAGTAATGACTTTTTAAATTTGAATGGGAACATTCACCTGTTACTTTGTCTTGAGCATGAATGAGTTTGATGGAAGTTTGTATCTACGAGAATAAATTCATAGAACAGTTGTCTTTTTTGGATAGTCAGAAGGATGATGCCAGTTTCGATGGAAAACTTTCTTTGCTGTCTCTGCTGCCACATTTGTTGCGTATTCTCTTTCAATGGTGAGGATTGGAAGTTGATTTGGTTTAATACATAATAAAACTTTTGCGGAGAAAGGTCAGATTTGTTCGGATCAGTTCTTTGCTTTGTGGTTTGATTGCATTTTTGTCAGTAGATGGTTGGACGTGACAATGAGGTCTTGTTGCATTTGGAGATAAGGGTATGAATTTATTTTTGGGAAAAGGTGACTGGATAGGTTCACTTGAGGTGAAAAGCGTTTGTTTGTTTGGGGAAGAGACCAGCACAAATTTGTTGGTCACTGCAATGGCAGAATAGGAACTTGGATACCAACAGTGATTTGGATTTTTGTGTTTGAGGATTTGAAGGACCAACACATTTGTCAACTGGTCATTGATCAATATCACCATTCATGGCATAGAATGCCTTTGTCATGGGCATAGGTAACTATCCAGCCATGGCGCTGTCTGTTGGATCTCCTACAAACTATTAAGAGATTGTAAAAATTATAGTATTGACAGCATCTGGGATGTCTTCACCAATTTCTGTTTTGATTGGCCTGTTATCTATATTACATTTTACTGCTGTACATATATACACTTTTTGGTCTCGGGCCAAATAATTATCCCACCATCCTTTAGGTTGTTCTGTAAAACTGGAAATAAGAATTTTTGCAATATTGAAGTCAGATTGATTTCTGGTTTGGTAAGCAGTAACAGACATCACCATATCTTGGAGGTGATTGAGAACTTGATATTCAAACATGCCATCTATATGCCATTCATAAATGGCTTCTGGGCTGTAATGGGACTGATTGCTTTATATCGTTCTTCAATTTGTAGATTTAGAGGTAGGTTTAGGATAAAAATTTCTCATTCTAGTAACAGATTTTATTTTGGTATAATTGAGTTTATTTATTTCCAACTCTTGAAAATTACTTTCTATTTCTTCTATTTCATCTTTTGAAGCTTTTGATAAGGTTTGAATAGACATGGATGTACTTGGGTCAGAACTAGAAGAACTTATTTTTTGTAGATCTAAAACCTTTAATCTTGTATTATTTTTAAAAAAAAAATCCTTTGATCATTACTTCCAAGGGTTTGGAGATCCAAATCGTCTCCTCCCAGGAATTCGGGAGGAGCCTCGGCTCCCACCAGCTGATGCCCGACATGTGGGCGTCGGCTGGATCCGAGCCCTAAGGTGAGCTGACAGGGAGTGTCGGCTTATGCACCAGCTCGGATGGAGGGCTCTAATCCACGCCCATGTGTCGGGCATCAGCTGGTGGGAGCCAAGTTTCCTCCTAGACCCATGGGAGGAGACGATTTGAATTCAGGGTTTGGAAGGTTAAATAAAGGAGTGTTGTCATTTATTTTGCCAGTATTAATAGGAAGTATTTGTTCCTCAAGTATATGACTTGAAAAGAGAGGAGGTTTGTACAAGGTTAGCATATACAACATCCATAAAACTCACTATGAGGTGGGCCCCTTTGCACACAACAAACTTGGTCTCATTTCATACAATAGGATACAGCCCTATATACACTACCCGCTCAACTCCACCCTTGGTTAGCATATCAGCTAAGGACTTTGCTGATATTGATATACATTAGAATGAGATATTCCCTAGGTGACATGAAGACTTTTCCGTGATGTTCCTTGTTGTAGGGAAAATATAAAGGTGAAGCAAATTGATGTCAATCCCAAGTCTTGACTCCTTTGTTGTGCTAATCTTGCAAGATCTTGTTAGGTTGGAAAGATAGGCATGAACTAGGGAGATTATCGTCAGTTCTTAAATATGTTTATATGTTACAATGTTATATTGGGTTGTTTTTTCCATTCAAAACATTGAACTGGACATTTAATAGAAAGAAAATATGCCAACTTCTCTGTCGAGCATGTATATTGTGTCTGAAGTTCCATCTAACACAAGTATGTTCTGAGTGTGGTTTAAGCTCCTTTAGGTTTGATGACCATAAGATCAAGGTTATGATGCATAAGATCAAGGTTATGATGGAGATAATTAACGGGTTAATAACCTGGATCCATCATAAATGTGTTAAATGTAATCTAAATGCTATAATATGTTATATTTCTGTTGCTTTGATGTGATGTATGAATAGTTATTAAAGTGGTAAAAGCGACACAAAGCTTTGGAGGCCACCTAAGAGCTTAGACGATGAAGCGCCTTCCTAGGTGTTGCCTAAGCGCCCTAAGTGCCACTCTACTTGTTTCTTATTATTAAATATGTATGCATCATGTCTACTATGAAGTTGACATCATAATGCTTATACTACATTAAGAATAAACGTTGAAGCCACATGAAGAATCAACATTTAAGCCACATGACCAAGCGAAAAGAAAAAGAAAAAAAGCCATATGAAGAGTTAACATTTAAGCCATGTAATTATATGTAAAAAAACAAAGATGTCAGAACATGTAAGCAAAAATTCAAAAATGTACACAAACACATATGCTTCCAAATACAAAAGGCAGATGCCCAGGTAGTCAAGCACTTGCTTTTTGTAGATTACACAAAGTGCCCCACTGCCCAGACCCTTATATAACGCTTGGATACCTAAGCGTTGCCAACGCTTTGAAACTATGGATGTATGGTCTCTATCGCATGTAAACACCCATCTGCATTCCACTGGATTCTGACCCTCTGGAAAGTCCACCCATTCTCCCCTTGTATCCTCATGCATAGATTCTTTCCACTTTAAATTGCTGTAGCCTTTGAAACATTCCTAGGAATTGGAATAGATTATAGAGCAACAAAGTATACTAGATTTATGGAGGAGAGGGAATCATAGGAAAAACCTTGGCAATGGAATAATTAGTGCAAGCTCTTTTTCCCTTTCGGACAGCAATTGGAAGATCCAAGTTAGATGGTACTTCAGGAGTATATGATGGAGATGATGAAGGAATATTATCTAACCCCGGAAGAGGACTCTTGGCAGGGCTCTCGACCCCCTTTTCTCCCCTTGTGTTTGATCACAAGACATCCTCGGACAGGAGATATCAAAATAGGACAGTGGAACAGGTAAAGGAATGGAATGAGTCACCTCTTCACATACACCTCTACGACCCCCTCCTTGAAGATGTGACTACTGAGAGAAGAAAGGGACAGATTCAAAAAAGATAACATCTTGATTCTTGAGAAACCAAGTATTCATGAGATGGGGGATGGTAACATTCGTACTTCTCAACTGGTGAGTATCATAAGAGAGTACGTTTTAGAGCTTTGGTAGAATTTGGTACCCTTAGGGCCCGTTTGATAAAACTTCTACTCCGGATTCCTTACTTTTGGTTCAAATTTTTTTACTTCTGCTCCAAGAGGATTCAAGAGTATTTGGGAGTGGAAACATGTTTGGTAACGTAATTTTGTCATGGACTCCAGGGTGGTGGTGGTGGGTGGTGGATGGTGGCACTAGTGGTGAGTGGTGATGGTGGTAGTGGGTGGTTGGTGGTGGCCAAGGGTGGCGGTGGTGGAGAGTGGTGGCGGTGGTGGGTGGTGGTTGGTGGTAGTGGTGTGGGGTGGTTCCTTCTTCTCCCAAAAATGTGCTCCGGAGCAAAAAAAACATCTATTTGGCACTCCAAAAATTTGGATTCTAGAGTCCATTTGGAGCCGGTTTACTTTGTGGGAGTAAAGAATCCGAACCGGTTTACCAAACGCGATTCTATTCCATTTTGGCTCCGGGAGCCAGAATCCAGATTCTGGAGTGTTATCAAACGGGCCTTAAGGTCGTGTTTAATAAAACTTTTACTTTGGACTCCTTACTTCTGGTTCAAATTTCTACTTCTGCTCCAAGAGGATTTAGTAGTATTTGGGAGTAGAAACATATTTGGTAACCTAATTTTGTCACTCCAGGGTGGTGGTGGATGGTGGCACTAGTGGTGAGTGGTGATGGTTGGTGACAGTGGTGGTGTGGTGGTGGCGAAGGGTGGTAGTGGGTCAGTGGGTGGTGGGTGGGTGGGTGGGTGGGGTGGTGGTGGTGGTGGTGGTGCTGGCTGGTGGTGTTGGTGGGCGGTGGTGGGGCGGTGGGCGCTGGTGGGGCGGTGGGCGCTGGTGGGGTGGTGGGTGGTGGATGGTGGTTGGGGTGGTGGTGGTGGGTGGTAATAGTGGTGTGGGGTGGTTCTTTCTTCTCCCAAAATGTGCTCCGGAGCAAAAAAAATATCTATTTGGTACTCCAAAAATTTGGATTCTAGAGTCTATTTGGAGCTGGTTCACTCTGTGGGTGTAAAGAATCCGAACTGGTTTACCAAACGCGATTCTACTCCATTTTTGGCTCCGGGAGCCAGAATCCGGATTCTGCAAGTTATCAAACAGGCCCTTAGATCATCGAATATGAGCTTAACACATACATCTAAAAGTTTTGTGTGGAAGAGAAAAATGAGGTGTTGTATCTAAGGGAGTTTGCATACAAGGATTCTGGATTGCATTCGGTTGATAAAGAAAATCAGTTGTAACCAAAGCTTCAGCCAAAACACCTTTGGGACATGCATACCAAACTTCAAAATGTGGCTAGTCTCCAACAAGTAGTATGCCGTGCTCAATAATTTTTTTCTGAAGATCGCAAACATATATCACTCCCTTGTCAGTTCTAACGATTTCGATTTGGGAAGCAAACTGCGTTCACACAATTTGGTAGAAAATAATAGAAGTGGAACATACATCACTCTTCAATTTCATGAAATACAGCCAAGTCTGATCGTTAACAAATGTAACAAAGTAATGAAAGCCAAACAAAGAGGTAGGAGCAGGCCTCCAAACATCAGAATGAATGAGCTGAGAAGTAGTTCTATTGGCATGATATGGATATGTAGATTTACAATGACATGGTTCATGTTGTAAGACATTCAAATTAGCTATGTCAGAAAATATATCAAGCAAAATGTTTTCTCAAAACAGAAAGAGAAGGATATCCCAAGCATTGATGCCATAACATGACATTCTTAATCCCCTGAGCACTTTTAACACCAGCACCACCAAGAGACTGGACTACATGCAGACCAGCCTATGTTGAGTCTAGCAGGTAAAGACCTTCTCCTTATGCTCACTGCCAGTGGTCATCTTTGTCCTTTGCAGGGTTTGAAGTATCGGTATCGGGTATCGTATTGATGGCTACCGTTACCGCAATGATACAGCTGATACCTACCGATACCATACGATACTTGAAAATTTGAAGACTCTCAAACTCCTTCCTCTTGGCAAGTCGTCAGGTGTCTAGAAATGGAAAGCATAGTTATCAAGGTGTCTTGGGCCCTCGCAGGTGCCCAAGACGTCTTGGAAAAAAGGGTGCCTTGGGTGCCAAGGGGGGCCTTGGCATTTGATGACCCCCCAACACCTTAGGTCGTCTTGTCAGAGTGATAACTATGATGAAAAGTTTTGATACGATATTAATAGTAATTGTATCGGTAACTACTGATACCGTTAGGGTACGATACGATATTTGAAACCCTGGCCACTGGATCCTAAAAGAGGCAATGAGTAGGAAAAAGGTGACATCGCGAAAGGATTTGGCAAGATGAATGACAGATGGAAGGTTAGTAATAAAATTTGTTATATGCAAAACTGAATTAAGAGAGATACAAGGGGAGGCATGTACATTGTCCTTTATTGATATAGATGAATTGGTGCCTTCAACAATCCTAACTTTGTCTTGACCTGAACAAATAGTGTAAGAGTCAAAGAGGGCAGACAAAAATGTCATATGGTTGGTGGCACCCAAATCTACAATCCAAGAAATGGATGAGGCAGGGGGGGAGGTATGTAAGGTAGAAACCAAAGTACTTGACTGAGCATAAGCAGACAGATGTGGCTAAGGCAATTGTTGAACTGGTACTTGTCATCTTCGCTATAACCTGTCAGAAAAGTTTGATGTCCTCCTGCATGAGAGTATCATCCTCAGGATGGTAAATCGAAGTTGATGGGTTCCCGTTAGGATCATTGCTGGACACCATAGAAATGAGCTTGGGTCCTCCAGATCGGGTATCTTGTGATCACTAGTCTTTTTGGGGGATGACCATGAGGTTCACAGAAGGATTCCTTGCCTCCTCGGTATGTCTTGGATGAACACTGTGATCACACTGGAGACGATTCTTTACATCACTACGACCATCACCATGTCCCATGCTGAGTCAACAGCCTCCCTTACAATCACCACTGTGAGACATTGATACCATAGCTGATTTCTCAAACTGAGACCCCTGATCCATAGCCATCCTTTGTGTAAACTTCATCCAAGGATGGGAGAGGAGTTTTACCCAGAATTTGAACATGGATGGGTTTGTACTCTGGGTTCAGTCCACCATGTAGTGGTAGAACATATCCTTTCTCTTGGATTTGATACATTTTGGCTTCAACCTTAGGATTGGAGAGGTGAATATCCTGGTAATGATCATACTCCTCCCATAAGCTAACAATGGGATTGAAGTACTATGATATCGTCATGTCTCCTTGTTTAGTAGCCATGATTTGCTGATGGAGACGATAGACCTTGGATGAGTCGCGAACATAGTCAAAAAGCAAGGTTGCACTATCCCAAATTTTCTTTGTTGTTGACTTCCTCATCAGGTGCCGACCAATTTCAGGTTTCATAGAAAAATCAGCTTTGTCATCACCATTGAGTTTTCAGTCCCACTTTGGATAAGTGGGATCATGGATTTGTGGCTTTGATATTCCCTGTATTGTATTCCATTTTTTCTGACTATTCAGGGATAGCTTGACCGTGGGAGACCAGTCTATAAAGTTGGTAATATCCAACTTAATGATAGAAATTTGAGGATATTCGTTTGGCCCATTGACACAATTGGTGGATTGGTATTGTTAGCTCTTCCCGGCATAGAATCCACTGATCCACCAACATCCGACAAATTTGAAGGAGGCTATGAACTGAATAATTTCTATAAATGGAGTTAGGTTGGGTAATGGCTTGGGTATCCGAACCTGTGGGGAAAACACACTCTACCCACCAGCCAAATTTCTGTCCTTCCAGGCAAGACCGAGTCCTAGGCTTGGCTGATTGGAAGCCTGTTGGTTGTTCAAACAGGTTCTGAAAATCAAACCTATTTCATGTGAGACATAGAAGGGATTGTCACCGTTTGAGTTCCCTTGGACAGAATACATTGCCTTTCAAACTGAGATTTTAAGTACTCAAAAACACCTCCAGGGCGACCTGAATTGAATGCTCCTGGACTGCCACCCAAATCACCTCCCCAATCAATGAACCAAGCTCTGCCACCCATGAGGGGTGGTAGAACACCTCAGTTTTGAGGTCACAGCACTTACACCAGGTTCTCTCTTTCAACAAGACTTAGGGCATAAATAAAGGACCCCTGGGCAACCCAAACTGTGTAAGTTCCATGCCTAAAATATGTTCTGTAGTTGACGGCTTACCTCTGTAATTTCTAACCAGGTGGACTGCTCTGTACATTAGGAACAGTCTTGGTTCTGTCTGTGACGCTTCAGATTGTCTCATAGACCTTCATTCTATCCTTCTATGTTGGTAGAATTCTGTTCCTTACGTACTCTGGGCAAGTGGAGTCTGGTCTCCTTGACAGAGCTTCTTACCAGAAGTGTGGGAGCTTACCAACTCTCAAAATTGACTGAGAATATTCTGATGCCAAGTTCAGTTTAGTTGTATAGAACAGAATAGAGTTTAAGATTGGTGAGTCATAGCACTAGCTCAAGTGTGGGAGCTTACCAACTCTCAAAACTGACTGAAAAAGGTAGAATACTCTGATACCAAGTTCAGTTTGGTTGTATAGAAGAGAACAGAGTTTAAGATGGTGAGTCATAGCACTAGCAGAAGTATAGAGGAGGAAGAAGAAGAGTTGAGATGAAGGAAGTTTTTTATATTTATTTATATTTTTTTTTATATATATATATATATATATATATATATATATATATATATATATTGGATGAATAAGTAGGACTTTAAATCCAGATCTCTCCCTTATATATTACTGTCATAAAAATACTGAAAATTACATGACTACCCCACACATAATATTGATTTTTATTCTATACACATTACGTAAGTGTTAATTAACTACAAAAATAGAAGAATATGGACCCATTTGTAGGCCAATTCCTGATGCATCAGAAGATAAGTGGTTGTTGGTTTGACTTGGTCAATCTAGTAGATTTTGACTCATTGGATAGGTGGAAGCAAAGACCTAGTTTCTTATCTCTTATCCTCTTTACTCTCCTAATGTAATTGAAACTCCACCTTCTCTTGTATAGTTGTCAAGGTATCAGGCACCCTTGTGACGCCTTGGAAACTCGGGTGCCTTGGTCGCCTAGGCACCCGTCAGGCCTCCAACGCCTTGGTTCACCTTGACAATTATGCTCTCTTGTGGAATTCCCTTCTCCTTAATTAGAATAGGACTGTTTCTCTTTATTAGAATATGATTGCTTTTCTTTATCCTTTTAGTCATGTGAGTCCTTGTCATTGTTGACATGTGGAATTCTTATTTACTTCATAACTAAGACTCCTTATCTTGTGAAGAAAAATAAATAGCGACAGCTAAGACGAGAGGAATAGCTAAGACGAATAATTGTTAACATCCTCTTTTCTTTATCTTTTATTTTGTCTATAAATAGTGACAACTAAGACGAGAGGAAGACAAATCGATTCTATCCTTCTCTTATATTCTATTTTCATAGTATCAGAGCAATCACCTGGGTTGCTATTTTGAGAGTCGTTTAAGGTTCTCCGTTAGGTGTGCAGCCACCACTACTACTGTTACTACTACTACTTGGTTCGCAGTGACCTATACTGTGCTACTACTCCTGCTACTCTTACTATTGCTACTGCTACATCTGCTGCTGCTACTACTACTACATGCTTTACTCTTACTATTACTACTACTACTATTACTACTTGGTTCACAGTGACTTGTACTGTACTGTTTCTACTACTTGGTTTGCAGTGACCTATACTGTGCTACTACTCCTGCTACTCTTACTATTGCTACTGCTACATCTGCTGTTGCTACTACTACTACATGCTTTACTTGGGAAGGACTTACGCTGCTTGGTGTTCGTGACTCGTGAGTTGGTGTTATTACCTGAAAACTAGTGTTGCGGTTCATATTTATTCTTATTATTCTAAGTTGGATCATGTTCCAGCTTGAGGGGGGGGGGGGTGTTAACCGACGACAAGATAGAAGAATATGGGTGATGCAGGCCGGGATCCGTTGAATAGGAATTTTTTTTGTGAAATCATGTAATCCTTTTATTTTTGCAATTTAATTAGAGTTGTTAGGATTTTCATATTTATTTATTGAGTTTTAGTTTTCATAGGAAGTGTCCACGTTTTAGGTAGTTTATTTTTATTGTTTTTATTTATTTGTTTGGGTTATCTTGTGGGTCCCAATTGTTAGGGTTGTAAGCGTATTTATAGGAAAATCTCATTATCAATTGAACGTGATGGATTAGAGAAAAGAAAAAGTGATTGAGGTTCTCACGACTCCCTCCTCTCTTTCCCCCTCTCTTGGTCTCGCCATCTTCCTCTTTCACAGCTGCTGCCGGCGGTGTTTTGTCCTCTTCCCCACTGCTGTGGAAGACCTCCCCCCCCTGCCAATTTGTCCGCAGGTTTTCTCTTCCCTCCCCCTCTTAGTTTCTCTTCTTTCTCTCTGACCCTCCTTCTCTTCCTCCTTTCCCTGTTCTTCTTATTTTCTGTGCTGTTCCCTGTTCTGGACGATAGACCGAAACCCACAAAATCCTTCGGACTCCTTCATCCCTCCTCCCACCCTTAACCTTGGGAATATCCTTCTAACCTAAGGGCAATCCGAACCCTTTGTTCTTAGCCCCAAACCTTACCTCTATTTTGAGTTGCAGTTTTGCAACTAAATCTGCTTTCAGGTTTACTGCCAGATCTGTTCCAGGTAATTTTTACATGCTTTGTACTTCATTATTGGACCTGCTTTCAGTGGGAATCAAGAGGCCTTGGACTTACGATGCAGCTCCTTAAATTTCAGATCAAATGGAGTCCTATCGGCTGAGTTCTCTCAGTCGAAATTAATCTGGTTCTTCCACCTCCATTGTCAAAAGGTTGAAGACAACCTCTCTTCCAATGTTATTTCCTCTTACTTCTTTTTTGTTATTTTTATATTTTCCTTTTAGTTGGATTCCCAACAATTCTGTCCTATCCCATCCCTTATATTTGCTTCCTAATTAACCATCATCTTTAATTCTAATTCCTACCATATCTTAAGGGTTTGTTTGTTTGTTTCATCAAGGGTTATAAGTTTTTGTTATTTACCAAATTACCACTGCACCTCATCCATTGGTCTTATATTATCTGGGTGGGCCATCAGTGGACCTAATTGGGTTTTCTTGACCCGGGTCCGCATCAATGGGCCATTTGTAGGCCCATTCCTGATGCGTCAGAAGATAAGTGACTCATTGGACAGGTGGCAGCAGAGAATTACTTTCTTATCTCTTGTACTCTCCTAATGTAATTGGAACTCCACCTTCTCTTGTGAAATTTCCTTCTCCTTAATTAGAATAGGACTGCTTCTCTTTATTAGGATATGACTGTTTTTCTTTATCCTTTTAGTCGTGAGAGTCCTTGTCATGTTGACATGTGATACTCTTATTTACTTTGTAACTAAGACTCCTTATTTTATGAAATCCTAGATCTATCACTTTACCCTGTTTTATACTGTTTATAAATAGTGACTACTAAGAGGAAAGGAAGACACATCGATTCTCTCTATCTTCTCTTATTTTCTATATTGTTACAATAAGCATTCCCAGAATACCCTTGCATGTTATTCCAACAGTTTTACCTGTTACATGTATTTTTTAATACTTCACCTTCTATTTTGAAATATCTTTTATGTTGCAATCTCCTAGCATGCCTATCATCTCCACAAAACAAGTCTTTGCTTTGGTTGTTTTCTAGGAATATATTTTCATGGGATTATCCTTTCTTTCTATTTGTTTTCCAGTATGCATCCTATTTTTCTTTTGGCACATCGAACGATCTTTCTTGACTTTTCTTATCATACTGTGTTTTATATTCAACTGCAGTGCCCTTGAGAGCCCCAAAGTGGTTGAAGCGTCCAGTGGGAGCTTCTTTTGGTTTTGGTGGCAAGCTTGTTTCATTCCACCCTAGTTCATCTGTTGCTGTTGGTCCAGCTGGAAATTCTCAGGTAGATTTGTCTAGTGGCGCTCTGCTGCTGTAATGCTTTCATTATGTTGTTTGTTCATTTTCTTCTTTTTTTCTATTTCTTTTCCACAGGTTTATGTGCATACCTTGGTTACTGAACTCAGTTTGGTGAGCCGTTCGACTGAATTTGAAGCTGCAGTACAAAATGGGGAGAAATCTTCCTTACGGATTTTATGTGAAAAAAAGTCTGAAGAGTCTGAGTAGGTTACCTATAAAAATGGGTTCTGTTGAAGTTTTGTATTTTACGTACATTTTAAGCCGAATTTTGCTCATCTTATTGTTTTTTCCCTGGTTGCTGTTATTAGATCTGTGGATGATAGAGAAACATGGGGTTTCCTGAAGGTTATGTTTGAAGATGAAGGGACTGCAAGGACAAAGCTACTCACCCACCTCGGATTCAGTGTACACACTGAGGAAAATGAAAATGCACAGAATGAGCTTTCCCAGGAAATAAGTTCGCTCAGTTTTAATGAGGAGACAAATAAAGCTGGATTGGCCGGAGATAGAGGACTGGATTTATTACAAACTGATAATGGGGAGGATTTCTTTAACAATCTTCAAAGCCCTAAAGCAGATCCACCTCTTTCTCCTTCAGCTAGTAACTTTGAGGGTGATGGTGGTGTTGTGATGAACGGTGAGCAACAAGAATTCGATGGAACCGGAGCAGGTACTGATTCTTCATTGGGGGATAGCATTCAACGTGCTTTGGTTGTTGGAGACTATAAGGGAGCTGTTGCACAGTGCATTTCTGCAAATAGAATGGCTGATGCTTTAGTTATTGCTCATGTGGGCGGTGCTTCTTTGTGGGAGAGTACACGTGATCAATACTTGAAAAAAAGTCACTCACCTTACTTGAAGGTTGGTGGATTTTCAATCTTTAAAGTTTTGAAACAATTGAGCAGATCATGTCTCATGTTAATGGCAATATGGGACTACTCTAGTTGACGCACCATCCTGAAAATGTCTGGACAAGACTTAATTGACTGCATTGGGATACAGTTAGGTTGATGTATACCCTACTGTCAATTAGTCTTCACCAGTTTGACTAGTTGCTAGTCATTTTGTTGTCTTTGTGTTTTATGTAAAATACCAGGAAACAATTGTGCTATTCTATTTATATCTTTAGTTTGAGTATAAACAGGTAATTTTGCATTTTTACTCCCTCTCCTCCCCCCCCCCCCCAAAAAAAAAAAAAGAAAAAAAAAATTGACAAATCATGTAGAACTAGACTGACCCCTTCTGTTTAGAGCTTTTGACGATCTTGAAAGCATGGCTAGTATTTGCTTTACTGCTGCTCATAAACTATGAAACTCTAGTCTTGCCTCGTTACTTTGTTTTAGTATTTAATCCCCTAAATATGTAAAAGAATATTAAAATAAAATTGGATAAATATCATCAACTTGAGTTGTGCTAGCATGGTGCATTGGAGAAGGGAATTTTCATCCTTCCCATGTCTTTAGCCAAGATATTATATTCAAAATGGGAAACGTGATAAATAACATTTTCTTGAGTTTTCTAAAATACAAGTATTATCCTTTATTACCTTAGAGGATGGAAATAATGTCCTCTGGATGTCAAGTAATAATCCCTATTTATTTTGGTTCCCTAGCTGCTGACTCAACTTAGAAGATCAAAGCTTGCCTAGGTGGCTGAGCTGTCCTGACAACACTGGATGGACACATATAAAGAACATAGATTTGTCATAGTATCTCTACTATTTTGTTTCCTTTTTCTTTGTGTTATACTGAGAAGTTTCTTATCCTGTCCAGGTTGTTTCTGCAATGGTGACTAATGATCTAATGAGCCTTGTGAACACCAGGCCTTTGACTACCTGGAAAGAAACACTTGCTCTTCTTTGCACTGTAAGTTATTTAATATGTTTTTGACTTTCACCTATGTAGTTGATTGTTAATGAAATTTTGTTCAATGATCTCATAATTTTTCTATGCAATGCATCACAGTGTCTGTGGTGTTTTCATGGACCATCGGAAACACTTTAACTGCTCTGTGTTGTCTTGGTGCTTTGATGTTGATGATGAAATGAAGGGAAGAGACCTAAAAAGCCATAGTAATATGGTATTGGTTACAGCCCTTTTTTGGTGCATATAAACTAATTCAAGCTCAGTTTGCCCTCTATAAGTGTGATTATGGTGCTGCTGAGCAATAATAGAAAATTACTCACTATTATTACTACTTTACTTTCTACTTAATTTTTTTTTGTTTCGCCAAAAATCTCGGTACTAATAATATTTTGCAGCAATTGGACTGAAAGTTACTTTACTTTCCTCTGATACCTTGCATTCTTATACCATTTTTCCATAATCTTTTACAGTTTGCACAGAGGGAGGAGTGGACTCTGCTCTGTGACACTCTTGCTTCAAGACTTATGCTTGCGGGAAACACATTAGCTGCAACTCTCTGCTATATCTGTGCTGGAAATATTAACAAAACAGTGGAAATTTGGTCACGGAATTTGAAGGCTGAGCAGGAGGGGAGACCCTATATTGACCTTCTCCAGGTGGATGTTCTACCCAGAAATTCATGTAAAAAAAATATTTTTCTTACTTAAAAAAAGAGAGGAAAAAACCAACTTAGATATTAACGACATTGATTTATTTGGGTAGGATTTAATGGAGAAGACTATTATCCTCGCTTTGGCGACTGGACAGAAGCAATTTAGTGCAACTTTGTCCAAGCTTGTTGAGAACTATGCTGAACTACTAGCAAGTCAAGGGCTTCTAACAACAGCAATGGAATATTTAAAACTTTTGGGCTCCGAAGATTCATCTCATGAACTTGCTATCCTACGAGATCGTATAGCTTTCTCTGCAGAAGGTGAAATATTCTCTCTTGTGTGCATGTTTTTGTATGGATACTTCTATACATTGGTGTTAAGAAGCATCTGTTAAATAAAATTTTCTATACTGGAATAAATTGCTAAATGAGGTGTTACCCCTTCTCATAAGCAAGGTTTGAAATTTCAGTTTCTTCAGGCATCTAGCCCCTGGACAAAACCGGCAATTCACTGCGAAGCGACTTTTTTTTGGGAGAAATTTGATATATTTTGGCCAAAATCAATTGGCCGTTTTGGTGGTCAAATAGCTATATCTTGGACCGAAACTTTAGGAAAACACTAATTAGGCATCTCTAAACATGTGTGAACTTTTAGACTGTGTATAACACACCCAAAATGGTAAATTGGCTTTGGACCCTAGGTTGGAAGTTTGCTATAGGTTATTGTATCATTTCCATCACAACAACCATATAGGTGGGAATGGTGCAAGACTATTACCCAACAAGGCAATTAGGCTACCTCACAAACAGGATTACGATCAACCAGTCCTAATAGGTTACAACAGCAAAACATCAAGGAACATCAATCGGCCCAATAGGAATTCTCCCACAGCATGGCAAGTTAAACCAGAAAAATAAGATCCTTTAGAACTGATTATCGGCTCTTTAGATTAGGCATTAAATCAGTCCTTAGACAAGGTCCCAATCGATAATATCCCTCAAAATATCAGTCCAAGGCTTCAACTATTATGCCATGAATGGGAACAGAGGAAACTTTTGTTGACCAAGTCTTCTCAAATAAGAAATTCCATTTTACATAGAAAAAAAAAAATTAGAAACTAGCTAAGATGCATTTAGCTAATAGATGAAGAAAGACTTTGATGCAGTATTGTTCAGCCGACAACAGCCCATGCTAATGGGAAGAACAGGTCAAAACCATAGTTTTCAAGGCGATCCAAGGAGTTCAGAGCCATCCTGGGCGCCTAGGCATTGCCTAGGCGACCAAGGCGTTGCCAATGCATTTTTATTTTTATTTCTAAAATATTAATGCTATATTAATGTTTATATATATATATGCAACATTCTACATAAATAATCAACATTTAAGAGAGAATTTAATTAATATGAGAAAACCAACAAGGCAACAAATAATAAGTTAAGTAGGCAACACGTATTTATGACTAACATTGCGTATTTCTAACAAATTTGATCGGAGCATAACTCCTTTAATATAGTTCGGATTCAAGAAATCTTGAATTCGTTGCAAAATTAGCATAATCAGCTTTCCAACAAATTTGAGATTGCTTGAATTCGAGTTATAATGGAAGAGTTACACTCTGGTCAAGCCTTGTTCGGAGTATGCGAATGCTGTTTAAAGTCGTCTGAATGTAAATTATTTTTTGGGTATCAAAGCAAGAGATTATTTTGGCGCGCTCTTGGTTTTTAGTGATGTTTTACTATAATAAGATTTATGGAATTTTTATATTTGGAAAAAAGCCTAGCATTTGGAAGTTGAAAATTGCCCCCGCATCAAAAAATATGATTTTTGTTCTTGAACTGGAGGGTTGACTTTTTATCCTTCTGGAATTTGAATTTTAGACTATTTTTATTGGATTCAAATGGAGGGGGTGTTTGCTTATTTATGAATAATATCTTAAGTAAGATATTAGGCATAAATAAGTACTGCCTGATAAATGTTGTTCCTGTCTAGCCTAATAAGTTTTGTGAAGAAAATTTAGAGATCAAGGGAAAATATAGGACAAAAAAAGACACATTGAAAACAAGGACGTCTAAACCCAAGCACCTTGGGTGACTGCCTTTCTCGTCTTCGTAAGGCGCCTTGGCGCCCAAGCCTATAAACACCGCCTGGATGCCTAGATGCCTAGACGCCTAGACGTCGGCTTGACAACTATGGTCAAATCCACCTAGCCAACACTGTTCACATGGCATTATTTACATGAACAGTACCAACAGATTTTGGAGGCTATTTTGAAAAGATGTTTTGAGGCATTTTCTAATTCTAATTGGAGTGTTGGCCAAGCAAGTCTTTAGCTTTTAGTAGTTGCTATTTTCAGTTTTAGATGTTTTTGTAATAAGCAAGAATCTATTTTTTGAGTTTTGTCTTGTGGCTATTAGCCAAAGGAATCTTAGGAGTTGCTATTTTGTATTGATAGCCAATAGGTTATTTTTATTTACTTTCTATTTTCAGTTTATAACCTTAGGAAGTTTCTAATTCCATAGTTTTTATGGGTTTCTATCTTCGTATAAGCAGCCCAACATGGAGGTACTGTTCATGAGTACTGTTCACGTGAACAGTACCCATTATCATTCGGCAGTCTTGTTTTAATAGTCTATAAATTAGTTTGTAATGGAGCTTTGCTCCTCAGGTTTGATTAATGAAAGGAAGCTTGCCATTGCAATGTTAAGTGGGCTTCCTAGGCTGTGGGACTAAGATTTTATTCTTCTTTTTTCTTCATTTCTTTCTAATTCTATTGTTTATGGTTTACTGTTAATGAGGTATTCTTACTGAATCTTCTTACTGCCATGTCTCTGTATCTAACCATCAGAATTGCTTGCAACTTTGAGAGCATATTCCTCCCTAAAAGGCCAAGTTTGATGGGAGTTTGAGCCAATTCTAGCCATCTGATTGGTTGTCATCAAGTAAAGATATCTGCTAGTTATTTCCTATTTGTACTGTTCTGCTGTGGACAGAATTGCTTCTTGCTGTTCTAATGATTGGACTTGTTGGTTACGTTAGTGATTCGATCCTCCTGTGGGACTGATTCCTAATTTGTTGAGTTGGGGGCTCATACTACATTAGACTTACTAAAACTTGAAAATTATAACTTCTAAGGCTGTGTTTGGTATCATTTTTGTTTTTGATTTTTGCTATTTTTTTAAAAAGTATTTTTGAAAACCATTTTTGATCAAAAATAAAAAGTCGTTTGGTAATTACAATAAAAAATAAATTGTAGAATGAGAAATAGATTTGGTCTGTCTATGTCTAAAAATAATTTTTATAACTTTTATAGATCTATCTATAGCATGGACTATTGGGCCCTCAAATCGATCACATTTCAGAATCGTTTTCTTATTCTGACTGTCGATGAACTATTGGGTGAATTACATGGAGCTCAATTATTTTCCAAATTGGATCTACCCTTGCACCAAAGCTCACAGTAGATGACTCAAGAAATCTTACTATGAGCTTTAAAACAAAAGCTCATAGAGGATACTGTCCTACCACGTTGAATGCAAGAAAGCTGAACACAATAACCAGAGTTCTTTCATAAGTCCATCTCTATGTTCGAGGACTTCATAACAGTTGGGCAATACACCTTAGAGAAAGAGTAAACACTGAAAGCATAATACTGCTTAAGGTCTCTTTAAATGATTGATTCCAAACATATGAAGGTACTCCATAGCTAGGAGAACCTCGCCACATAAAATAGTGATGTTATGCGAGGCACCGTCATCAAAGTTGCAGGTATACAAACAAAAAGATCAAATCAGCTCAATATCAAGATTACAATATCAAGATTCCAGAAGAATGGTTGCGAAGAAAAAATTCCAGAAGAAAAAATTCCAGAAAAAAAAATTCCAGAAAAAAAAAATCAAGATTTGAAAGAAAGAACAAATGAATTGAAATTGTAATATGAAGAAAGAACAGGTGAACTGAAATTGTAATATGAAGAAACGAACAAATGAACTGAAAATGAAATATGAAGATATGTGAAGAAACTAAAACTAAAGAACATTAGGAATTGCAGATAGATCTGATTACAAAGCAAACAGAATATTACAAAACGAAATATTACCAACAGATCTGATTTGATTATTAGAAAACCAGAGACAAGAAAAGAATAACAGAGCTAGAAAAGAAGAAGTCGACCATGATGTTGAAGAAGCAGGAACGGCATCTGCTGGAATAGGAACAAGATTCATGGCCTGGCCTTTGAGTCAGCCGAATAAAACATCAGCGACGATACCGAAGACTGAACCGAACAGACAATCGCCAGTAGAACTAATCGCCAGACCGATAGAACCGAAGACAGACAGATTTCAAGAAAGAACCGAAAAATAGGCAGAGTACAAAATGCAAAACACTGTGCAGAAAAGAATGTCAAGAATTGACTTTCAGAACAAACAAGACTAATAGGAAATATTGATCAAAACAGAGACGAACTAAGAACGAATTTGCAAAACTTTCATGTAAGGACCGAAGACAAACACAGACGACCTTACCAAGAATGAACATCTGTAAAACAAGTTTGTAGCAAGAACTGCTTGAAGAAATTGGCAGGAATGAACATCTGCACAAGAAAAACGATAATGATCCCAAGAACGGACTAAAAAATCCCAAGAACGAGATGATGTTGAAACACAGTGACTGTCGAAAGCCATTGAAACAAACTGGAAAAAAAAAAAAAAAAAACCCCAAGAATCACGGCTAATTCAGCCGGATATGAACAAAGGAACATTTGAATTCCAAATTGGAGCAGAAGGGACACGGGAGATTAACGATTTCTCTAAAGCTACGGGAGAGATGATGATTTTATAAAAAATATTTAAATTACATTTTTACCCTCTATGTTTTTGCAGTTTGTAACACGTGATCATTAAAGGTTGCGTAAAAAACCATCAAAAATGATTTTTGACAAAAATCAAAAAGAAGTTGAGACCTCTTTTTGAATTTGAGCATCTTTTTATTTTTTCTGACAAGAAATAGCAACAAAAATAATACCAAACACCTACAAAAATAAAAAGTTGTCAGAAAAATAAAAACAAAAATGATACCAAACATAGCCTAAGACTTGGGAAACAAGAAAGGAATTAAAATTGTAATTAAGGAAAATAGAAACTTTTTTTTTTGTAAGTAAGGAAAATAGAAACTTGATATTACATAAAGCTTCTAAAACTAAAATTGAAACATGATAGCTTGCTTGGTCCACACTCCAACGAGATCTTCTAGAAGATGTAATGGCTGGAATATAATATTCCCCTTGTCGTGGCTTTCGGCAGGAGCAAAGGAAGGCCCATGTGGTAGGAACTTGGGCTGCCAGGTTCACCTCCCACGAGTTATTGTTCATGTGAATAGTAACACATGAGCACATGAACCTTTTCAGGCCTTGAACTGCATCAGTGAAATTTAAAATTTTAAGAAATTTGGCCAAATAATGCTTTAAATACACCCAAATGTCAAAGTGGATGGTCTACAGTTGACCTTTAAGCATTGATTCAGTAGCAAGATAAAGGATTTTGCCAAAAAATTTGAATTTTTTCTATCAGTTTTGAAACCTTTGGGCAGAGTGGGCGAAATTTCAAAATTTTGAGAGGTGCTTGACTCGGTTGTAGCAGATCAGTCACAGTTTACATTGGGTTGGCTACGAAGCCTTTCTCTGGAAGCCGTCATAAAAAGCTACAGCCAACTAGCAAACAGAGCTAGTATCCATTGTTCAGATACAGTCTTACTCTTCCGATCACAGAACTGGTGTCAACTAAGCGAAGAAAACAAAAGAAGATCGTCGAAGTGTAAGGCGTTGTGAATGGACTCATACCAGTCAATTCTAAGGATCATATCTGCATCTTACTAACACTAACAGAAAGCGGCTGTTCACATCAGGCTGAGGAAACGATGCGGTACACTCCCACAAAAGAATCGAAATTTAATGAAATGAGTCAGAATTTTGTCAAAATTTTCTCAGAAATGAGGCAAAATTGGTTGAAATTTTGATCGAAATCTGGTAAACTGTCTGAGTCCACATGCATTTCATCCTGAGTTAGCTTGAACCAAAAATTTCCCCGAAATTTAGTACCATGCTCATAAGAAACTTTTTTTTTCTTACTTGTTAAAGAACTTGATAGCTTGTTTGGAAGTGATTGTGTTGAAGCCTAGGATGTTTAAGAAAGTGGCGATGCATGTTTGTTATCCTAAGAGCTTGGGTTTTTATACTTTTCCTGTTATCCAAGCTTACAACCATTATTTGGATGTCGCATATGGTCGTTCTAGAAAATGAATGGTATCCCCATCCATGGTTATCTTTATCTTATTTTAAAAATACTTCTTATTTTAGGCATCAGGAAATATTAACATTGCTGAAAGTTTACTTACCCTGCAACAAAGCTTCTGGTGAATGTGTTCACAATTTTTTCTTCAGGAATGTAGCTAACTTTGTATTCTTCGGAAATGTATCTAACTCCAAGCTGTTGTAGATGGCAATTGATCTTGGAAGAGATGGCTACTGTTTTTTCACATTCTTCCATAATGTTCTGATAAGTCATAAGTGAATTTTATGACATTATAGCAAAAGAAAAATCAAATGTTCCATTTTTTTTTTCTTCTTGTATTTACTTTTATAGTTTTTTGCTGAATTGGAAAAGATTTGAAGATTCTTTATTTAGGGTAAACCAACTCAAATGTCTGTCTTTGAATTAAATTCCTGAACCAAAACTTTAAGTTGAATTTGTGTTAGCTAACCACATACCTAGATTCCTTGCCTAAATGAATTATGACTATAGCTCTTTAGTTTTGTGATCCTAGTCACTTAAACTGCTATGGCCTTTCCATAACTTCCCATCTCTCCAAAAAATAAAGAACAAAATTACCATTGATTGCTTGCAACCTGCAAAAGTGCCAGAGTTCCTATGCACATGTTATAGTGGTAATATTTCACCTAGGCATGACTTTGTTCTGCTGCTATTTGATCAGTTCAACTTTATGATTAAGTTTTGAAATTGGATCTAATCTTGACGAAAACCCACATTTGCTAATATGATATATTGATTTTGACAAGTATCTTGTTCATCATATTATAATTCAGGCAGAATAACATCTGAAAATGCTTACTCATTATGTGGTGCGTACATTGCAAAAAGGACTTTTGTGGTTATTTATGACCATTGGTTATTTGTTAGTGGCTAGTGTTGCGGTTGCTTGTATAGCAGAACATAGAGAAGTATTTTTGTACTATGAGTCTTGTAACAAAATAAAAAGTAAGGGAAGGTGGAGGGAATGGAGAAATGATTGAGAGTACTAGAACCGTTGGCAATATTTCTCCCCGCCAGTTATTCTTATTTATAAAAGTAGGAAACTAACTTAAAGTAAGAGTAGGACTGCTACAGGGCCTCAGTCCTACACTCATGCAAGGAAAAGGAAATTAAGATAAGAAAAGGGAACTAACACTAACTCAACTAGTCAAGCCCACACGGTTTGACTAAGTCAAAGTTTATCTACTTATTGTTGGAACCTTGGCCAAGTTGAGCAGTTGAGAGCAACTTTGTATGTGTTGTCATTGTTGGCAACCTTAGGTTGGTAGTGTGATATGGAGGAGAGCGAATATCAGCAGGCAGTGTATCCAGTCAGCAGACAGAGTAAACAATCCACAGGCATGGTTGGACTGTCAGAAACTCATTTGAAAACCAGTGCATAGCTCTATGTGGTTGCAATTCAGTGAAAAAAGACAGACAAAGTAGAGAGATAAAATAGAGAAAGAAAAAGGAGAGTTTGTGGGTCCCACTAAAGTCCCATTGACAGACATGGTGATTGGGTTGGTGCACTGACAATAGTTGATGAAAGAATCTATCAGAAGAGAGAGAAAGAAGAGAGAGAGAGAAGAGAGAGAAAGGAGGAGAGAGAAAATGTGGGCCAGGTGGGTCCCACTTGAGGTGGCCAAGCAGTCAGCTGAGGCCAGGTCAGCAGCCACGGCACTAGGCCATGCCGCAATTGCTTGCCTCGCACAGCAAGCCACCCAGCAGCATGTTGGTGCACAGCAGGCAGCAGGGCAACAGGCAGTCATGCCATGGCATGCCATGCGCCAGCTACACAACACAATTGGCTGGCAGCAGGTTCACGCAGCAGCAGCAGTTGGCTCCCGCAAGCTCGCAAGCCTCACAGGGCCTACCGCGCGTGTGCCTCGCAAGCCTCCGCAAGGCTTGCCCCGCATGCGCATCAAATGTTTGACGAAATGCCGCAAAAAAAGTTCGTCTCAAGACCCTATTGGAAAATTTTGGTCTTACAAGGCATTGCCACACATTCTCAGGGGCATTTTTGTCCATCTGAAAAGAGGGAGATTTGAGATCGAGGGATACGATGAAGCCACGCATGCAAGATTCCCATCCGGTGACTCTCAAAGATTCTTGCGCGTGATTATGGATTGGTCAGATGTAGCTTAAACAGGTGATCAGCTTCGCATGAAGTTAGATCCAGTATTCGGTGTGGCGCATATATGTTATGGAAGCAAAGAAGATTCCAATCTAATGCCATACGTCAATACCGATTGCAGATGACGCGATGGCGCCGATCTAACGGCCGCGACACAATCCCGCTTTTCTTTGATAAATCCAACGGTTGGGTTTAGAGATGCTTTGATCCGCCAATTGGAACTCGACAACGGATCTGACGTGTCAGCGGTGGTGCACCTCAGTGTTTTGCGCGTGCACGGAATGAGTCTAAAAGATTCCATTTCTAATGTTTTTATTGGCTAGACTTTGGATGGCCATATCTCAGCCATCCGATGTCCGATTTGGGTGATTCAAATTGCTCCGAACTCATATCTTCGAGTATTGTTCACCTGCAACAAGAAAAATCAGTTTTGGTGAGAGTGGCTCCGGGTTTGTGAAGAAAGAAGGTTCTTGAGCTCATTTGGTGTGTAAAATCCATCTCCACTCACCTCTCTCTGAGTTTAATGGCCATATAAAGCATGAGAGAGGTAGTGTGAGTATGTTGTGAGAGTTTGGTGAGATTCAGATTAGATGAGAGGTATTAGGAGAGTGTCAAACTCCCATATTGTTGAAGAAGCTCACCTACTACCATTGGAGAGCCTGAGAAACCCATTTGGTGAGCACCACACATGCCGTGATCATGCTAGGAAGGTAATCACGCACACATACCCTATTTATTTGTACCAATGCTATATGGGAAGGGTTTGTAATATCTATTTGACAAATACATTGTAACCTGTCAAGTTGGGGGCTTGACAGGAATGAGGGTTGTTGCCTAGGACTCAGTTGCAGCTGAGAATGTGGTCGATGTTGTAGCATCTGGGTTGTAGGTGCAACCATAGCATTAAAGTAGCGTATTAAGTATAATACGAAACCCTGGTTAGGGTATTGCCCGTGGAGTAGCCGTTACAGTGTGTGATAGGTGAACCACGTTACACAGTGTGTCATGTGGATGTGTTTGTTTGTGTTGTGCATTTGAAGTGCGTGGGTTGCAGGTCTAGGTGTACACACTTGGTAGACTAAGCCTCTGGTATGGATAACTGTAGGTGTGTGGCATGGTGTGTTACACGAAATGTGTAAATGAACAAATGTGTGAACTAGTCAGCTCAAGGCAGCACAGCATAGACAGACAGCTCAAGGCAGCATTGTTTATTCAGTCTGGACTGACCTCATAGTGTTGGGAAGATTTTTAGTGGTCACTGATTCACCCCCCCTTTCAGTGTCAACCTGGGAATCACACTTATTAACAACCATCGACAGCCTGCTTTGACTTAGTCAACTGCATTACGCCAATAAGTTTTTGTTTTATTGTATGCCAATAATCTATCAGTTGCCTACATAAGTTGTATATTACCTGTGCGGTATCCACATTAATGTATGGCAGAATCTTGATGTTTAAGTGTGGAGTATAGAATGAAGTAAAGCTTACTACTGCAGAACAAAATCATGTGTGCATCACCTACATTCTTCAGTTTGATGATTTTTAAGTACTAATGTTGCAGAGAGAGAAGTAATTCTGCCTTTCGACAATTCTCAATTGCAACCTGAACCTGTATATGCCAATGATCAACCTGGGCTTGGTTCAGTTGATGGATCTCAACATTATTACCAGGTTTTTTTTTTTTTTTTTTTTTTTTTCTGTCAATCATGCCTTCAACATTTGATATCTTGTTGAAAAGTAGGTTCGCGTAGGATGCACTTCCTTGGTTCAAGTGGCCTGGTTTGTAAGATTTCCTGTTGTTTCATTTTCTTCTTCACAGGAAAAACCTCAGCCACAACTGCAGCAAGGCATTCCTGGTAGTCCTTATGGTGAAAATTATCAAGGAACTTCATACAGGGAAGGATATGTCACTCCTGCACCGTATCAAACTTCACCATCACCCCAGATCTTTCTCCCACCACAGGCATCTCAATCTCCACAGGTATTTCTCATCGTTGGGCTGTGACGGAGCCACATAAATTATTGGACTTATCTGCCTAGATTTTAATTGCTAATGAGTCTGCTTTTCAATTATTTAAATTTTGTATGATTTTTTCACCGCAGATCTTTCTCCCACCACAAGTGACTCAGCCTCAGCAGGTATTTCTCATTGTTGGGTTGTAATTAAGCCACATAATTGTTTGGGCTTATCTGCCTCCAATTTAATTGCTAATGAGTCCATGGGTCTAAATTCAGGTATCGGATACAGTATCAGCCATGTCGAAAACCGATCTGATCTGATCCGATCCGGATCAGTGTACGATCCAATGGGAAACTGACACGTGTTCGATCCTCATTAAAATAGTATTGAAACTGGCTGCGGGGATTGGTCAGGATCAAAACCCTTACGAATGGGTCGATCTGATATCGATACCAATGGGAGACTGACACGTGTTTGATCCTCATTAAAATAGTATTAGAACAGGCTGGGATCGGGGATTGGCCAGGATCAAAACCAATATGAATCGGCCGATCCGATATCGATACCTTGAACCATGAATGAGTCTATGCTTCTCAATTATGGAAATGTTTGTATGAGTTTTTAGAGTTTATTGAATTACAGTATCTTTGCTCAGATCTATTTTTGTTCATTCTTTTGGTTGTCTGGACTCTGGAGGTAAACAAGTTACATTTGAGAATACTATGAGCCCATGAGATCAGACAAAATTTAGAAAAGAAACTAAACTTCTATCGGTCTTTAAACTACCTTTTCATTGTTAAAACTTAAGAGAACTGTAACAGGAACCACTGAAACTTTTATGGATACTAATGTTTTAACCATGCTACTTCTGTTGGTGTTCTAACAGCAGTTTTTTTCCCCCTGTAAAATTAAGCTTTGATACAATTAGGCATTGTGCTACTTCAAGCTGCACAAGAACTATTTTCACTGATGGTATTCTGTTTTCTATTGGGTTTGCTTTCTAATTGTTGACTAGTCTCTTTTTGCTTTTCTTTCAGGCAAACTATGCTCCACCTCCTGTCACTACACAACCTGCAGTGAGGCCATTCATTCCTGCAACTCCTCCAGTGCTGAAAAATGTGGAGCAATATCAGCAACCTACATTGGGTTCTCAGCTATATCCTGTGTGTATTCCTATCTTCATTGTTGCATTCTCTAGTTCTAGTTCTATTTCTGAAATCTGGTATGCTAATTTTTTTTTGCTTCTTTTCACACTTCAGGGTGTTAATAATCCCACATATCAACCTGGAACTGGTTCTTTTGGTTCCGTTCCACCTCAAGTGGGTCCTGTTCCTGGTCATAACATGCCTCGCATGATGGCTCCCACGCCCCTACCGAGGGGTTTCATGCCAGTGAATGATTCAGTGTTTGCTCCAAGGCCCGGAATGGGTCCAATGCAACCACCTAATGCTGCTCAGCCAGCTCAGGTGCAACCGGTCACCGCGCCTGCAGCACCACCTCCTACCGTGCAGACGGTTGATACTTCAAATATACCTGGTAATCTCATTATCTTTTTTCGATAAATTTATTTGTTTATTGTGCTTAAATTACTGTTCTACATGGTTTAACTTGGTCTAATGAAGTAATTTCTAATCAATTACTTGAATGCCAAAATCTTTGTACCAAATGAAATCAGGATTGAAAAAAGTGATCCCCATCTCAATACTCAACAAAATGGGGTGTTGTTTATTGACTTATACCTTGTATTTTCAGCTGTCAAGCCAAAGATTTGAAAGTAGAGTTTATAACCGTTTTTGTGCTCTATATTGTCACCTAACAATTGAATTTTGGTTGAAATTTCCTTGATGAATAAATGCTGACATTAAGAATGTCGTGTCATCTAAGTGGCAGATATTTAGGGCTATGTGGGGAGTCTTTCCTTTTATGGCTTGAAGGAAAAATCAGCTTGTATTAGGTTTATATTGGTGAAAACAAGATGTTTATATATTTGTATAGATATAATTTGGCAAAAGGCTTTTGTACTGTCAATGTATTCATGCATCCCTACATATTTCAATGTCACCTAATGGTACTCTGTCCACCACTGTGCACTTCCCCGTAGTCCTGGATTTATCATAGCTATATTTTGCCACTTGGCAACTCTTTTGGGCTTATGTTTGATACGTGAGCATGGGACCTTTGGCTCTACCAGCCATCCTGTCCACAAATTTTGGCCTTGGAGGAAGCCCTTTTCTACGTGGGCTGTGGAAGATCCATGAGCTCATATAATTTACGAATCAATGATTGGGAATCATCTATGTATATACATTTTTATGAAATATGTTTAGTAGGATCCAGGTCCTCCCCTTTTCACCTTTAATAACTTTTTTTGTCGAGATACATCCTATATCGGATTGACCCGACGCAATCTGGTCTTTTTGAGAAAATTGGGTCAACTTTGGCTTGGTCAGGTTGGGCCTAACCTTATAGGGCTTGAGTAGGTCAGAAAGCCATTGCATGGGGGTGGGGCTGGGCTGGGATGCTATCAGGTTGGGTGTCTGAACGGACCATTCAAATTAGCTTGTCTAGACGGACCATAAGAGAAAATGCCCAATGCCTTAAGTTGCATCTTTCATGGATTAAAACTTATATGGTTGCCTTTCCAACGAAATGAATCTGCAAATCCAATTTGATTAAAAGAGTAAAGTTCAAGATATTGGCCAGGTATTAATCTGTGATGGGTTTCTGATTTCGAAGTTTAATTTATCTAGGACTCTAGTTCAGGGTCGTATTAGCTTTGGGATATTTCTTATTTGATTTTGTTCCCTATGGAATAAGAAACAATGCTGGAAATATGCTTTTCTGATTTTTGAATGCAATGTGCTATACACAAAAACCGAACTTTGCGGACTTTCCATCAGTTAATTAGAGCCGAACATAGGTACATATGCATCTAGAAATGGAAAACGGTTGAGAATTTGTTTCATGCCTAGTGGGATTTGTGCAGAATGCTTGCTTTTCTAAAATCATGGATCTGCTACTCCTGATTTGAAGCTTATTTGGACACTGATTTATGCAGCCCAGCAGAGAACGGTTATCACAACATTGACAAGACTTTTCAATGAGACGTCAGAAGCGCTTGGTGGTTCCCGTGCAAATCCAACTAAAAAGCGTGAAATAGAGGATAATTCAAGGAAAATCGGTGCCTTGTTCGCAAAACTTAATAGTGGGGATATTTCGAAGAATGCGTCTGATAAGCTTATCCAGCTTTGCCAGGCTTTGGATAGTGGTGATTTTGGTACTGCATTGCAAATCCAGGTAAGGATCTCGCATAACATAAATACGCTACTTGAACTAGATTGGAGGGTTTCTCTAATCTAGATTTGTTTTGTCTGTCTTGAAACAGTTACTTCTTACAACAAGTGAGTGGGATGAGTGCAACTTCTGGCTTGCAACTCTAAAACGAATGATTAAGACAAGGCAGAATGTGAGATCAAGTTAGAAGGTAGAACTTCTGTTCTGCATTTTTCCAGTCCGGGAGTGTAGTTTTGCAGCGCTGATCGTTTTCATGTACACATGATTCCTGTTCCCTGGCCCATCCAATAGCTCGGGTTGTCGCCCATTTCATTCTCCTCCAAAAGCAGATACAAATGGATATTTTTTCCTGGGCATTGGGGAGACTAGTTTGTTGATTATTGTTGCTTAGCATTTCTATTGTTGAGAACATACTTTTTCCTTTTTTTTTTCTTTTTTTTTCTTTTTTTTTTTCTGGTGTTCAATATAATTTTTTTTGTAGCATTTCTTCTTCTTTCTTCCATTTCTGTAATATTTACTATTTTTTTCCCTTTCAATCATTTTCTTGTTGAGAGAGTTTCTATTATGTCTTGCGTGAAAAACAAATGCAATCTTAGTTACAAAGCTCAGAGAGGTATGGGGTTGAAGTGAGTTACAAAGCTTAGAGAGGCCTTTCTAGCTAGGGAGTTGGCCACCGTTCATCTCCCTTGAAATACAAGATAACTAGGTCTCTGGATAAGATTTATCCATGTCTGGTTATCAGACTCAATTTGGATCTATTGCAGCACACCCACACGAATAACCAAGGCTTCACCCAACAGGATCGAACAGGAGCTTGGTTCATTGGATGCAATTGTCAGAGACCCATTCGTCTCTAATTATAAAACCAATACTCCTTCCTAAGTGTTGCTTAGGCAACTGTGAAGCATCAGCATTCAGCTTGAAATAAGGGACGCCTGAAACCCAGAGTAGGCTGTTTGAGTCTGTTGGATTACATCGGTTGGAGACTGTGTTTTACAGCTAAAGATTTTGTCCTTCTGGGTTCTCCAGAAGATCCATCAAATAAAAGAAGATAATCTCAAGGACTCTACTAAGCCCCCAAGGGGATATTCTAGATGACATTGACTTTCGATGTCCATCGGATCAGCATAAAACTCCAACCAACCCAATCCAAATATCCTAAATGCTCCTTGTATTTGTGGTTCAGGGTCAAATACGCACGTAGAAAGACCCTCTAGCCCTACATGTGGACATAATCTTAAAACCCAGCTCTCTATCCAAGGATGTATTTGTGGTTCCTCCAGTCTTAGAATAATGTATGATAGTTGACTAATGTAGCGAATTATTTCCCTTATTTAAATAGAAGCTGACGTCTATTTTCTAGCAGAGGAAAGTTTGTGCATCGTTCTTCATCGTAATGGCAGCTTTGCTATGGCTTTTTTTGCGTTTGATATTTAGTTTCCATCATCAATTCTTCAAAATTTTGGAAAAAAGAGTACCAGTCAATGTTCGGACTTCGGACACAGGATTGGGAGTACAGATCCAATGGAAAATTGACACGTGACATATACATAACATACACCGTATATAATAATATTAAAATAAGATCGAATCGGTGATCAATCAGTCCAAAATCGATGTGAATCAGCCAACGATATTGATTCCTTGAACCATGATGCCAGTGGAATTCCAATCTAGAGTGTCGAATGAGTCAGTAGGGAAAATTTGAACCCACGCCTATACACAGCTGAGAATAAATTAGAGTGCTGTGAAATCACATGTATGCTATTCTGATACGAAGCGTATCAGGAATGACTACTTCCAAGTTAGTCTTTGCCTGAGTAAGTTCAGGAACTTATTCAGGCACGGCAACAATTTGAAGACAAAAATTCCAATATTATTCAGCTTCAAAGCTAGACGAAAATTGTAAAAATTTGACAACCCCCACCCCCACAGAAAAAAAGAAAAAAAAAAAGGTAGAGAGAACAAGTATTAGCCTACCTATTAATAAGGAAAAAAGATCCTCTCCTGTCGCCTAGTCCGCTAGTTACCCATTGAACGGATTAGGATGCCTCGATATATAAGCCGAGCATCTAAACCAGTCCAATGGATGACTGGCACAACTGAACAACAGAAGAAAATCCATATCCATTAATAAGTGCAAACGAATATGAAATTTTCAGCCATTCAATCACCTTTCAAAGCAAGAAGCGAAGCCAGTAAAAGTTTTCTGTAATCCATCATAAAAAAAAAGGTAGGAGCTGTAATTGTCCAAGCATGACAAAAGAAGTACTGAATTGCCCAGTATCAGAAAAGTAGCATCTGGAGATCAAGTTTCTGATCCCAGATGAGCTTTTGAATAATTCAGCTCTCACAATAAGATCCAATGCCACTCCATAATTAGGGTGTCAAAGTTGAGTCCAGACCAAAAACCAAAACTGACCCAGCCTGAATCGACACGGACCAAACCGAACTAAATTCATATTGGGCGAAATTTGGATTGAGGAATAAAAACAAATTACGACAGTTTTGGTCCGGTTTGGGCTAGCCCAATGGGCAGTCTGAAATCGGATCAATTAGACCGAAATCGATAGTGATCTATGCCTCACATGATTTCTATCTTTCTAAATCCTTTATCTCACCCCTACTTGCTGGTCCTCTCCCACTCCCCATCTCACCCCTATCTTTTTGAATTTAGGTTTATTGTCAAATTTTTCATAGGATCGAGAGGAGAGATATTGAAGAGAGAGAAGAGAAGGGGTGTCAACAGGCAGGTCTGCGTTAAATCGGTGTTGGGTTTTATAAGGTTTGACCGAAACATGTCTATTAAGAGGTTCAGACTGGGATGGCTACACTGTGTACATTAATTAACAAGCCATTCCGGTATCTAATTGTTATCAGGCTGGTTCGGGTTGAAAGCCCAGTAAGAACCCATTAAGCCTATCCAAAAGGCTAAAGTAGTGAAGCTAGCTAGGGTTTAATATTTGGTATGTCTGTTTGGTCCGGGCCATTATTGGGTTCGGACTCATCGGTCTGATTTTTCAAGCTGGTTTTGGGCTAGCCCTGACCGGACCAGGACCGGCAGGATATGCCATAACTCAACCCGAAACATGTCCGGTAACAATTCGGTCTGATTCGGTTTCAGGTTAGTTCATGCAAGCTCAGTCCGGGCTATCGGTTTGGTCCCAAAATTGACACCCATAGTGGAGAGAGTGGGGTGAGAGTTGCTAATAGATTTATTATCGGTCTAACCATTGGGTCCAAACCGAATCCAACCTATTACCCACCCTATAGGCCCAGCCCAATAAGGGCCCAAAATGAACCAAACCGATAAATATCTCCTATCGGTTACAAGCTGGGTTTATCAGCCCCATAGTTTCTTAAGCTGGCCTCAGGCTATACCTGTCAAGCCCGACACCGAAATGGCCTTGACCAGCCCATTGATACCCTTACTCCATAACACGAGTCATCATCACCAAAAAAAAAAAAAAATGGCAACCAATGACAATGCAATAATTAATGGTAAGTCATTTCAAAAAGTTTGTGAAAAATCCTATTTTACCAATGACTTACATTTTTTTTAAAATAAAACAAGGGGTAATTAAAAAACAGTATCATGTTCTAAAAATACCTATAAAGTTGTTATAGACAGTTCATTTTTGTTTACTTTAGGTAATATTTATTCTAAATTTAATTAGTTTTTAATGTTTTTATTAATTTTTTGGGGTAAAATTTTAATGTTTTATTCAACATTTCAAGTTAAGTTATAGTTTTGAACATAAAAAAAATTTCCCCATATATGGAGTTAGTATACCAAATGCCCTCTTTGATGGATTTTATTTATTTATTAATTTTTCTTCTCTTCCCTTCCCTCATCATGGCCCCAAATAAATGATACCGTTTCTTTGCATTGCCATTGGTGTGACTAGGAAACCCTTCCCCATGAGATATTTCTTTGGATTATTGGATATCAGATATGAATTTGTATATTGATGTAGCCATTTAAATTTTATTTTCTTAGACTACAAGTCTACAACTATGTTAACATGTGGATGATACTGCCATTGGTGTGGTGCGGGAGATTCCCCCATTGGTCGCATGGGAACCCTCTCTCAATAGATATTTATTTGGATTATTGTATATCAAGTACGAATTTAATACTAATATAGCCATTATTTTATTTTATAATATCAAAAAGGGTATCAATATCCCAAAAAATCAATCTGGGGATGGAATCGGATTGGAATGGAACCAATTTCAGAGTGACATATGATCAATACTAAATTAAAAGGCATTAAAAAAATGAAGGTATTAGATATCATATTGTTATCGACCACTATAAATAGCGGATCAAATGATATCTAAATCCATATGAATATAGCCATTTGGATTCTAAATTTTAAGCTTATAGCTATCTTTTAACAATTTATAGTTAAGATGTATGATAATTGTATTTTTATTTTATTTTTTTAAATGTTAATAATTTTATATGTTTTAACAATTTATACTTAAAATGTATGATAAATTATATTTTTATTTTTGAGATTTTTTTATAGACACCATTGTGGTAAATAATTTGTATTTTTACTCTTTTGTCTTCATATATATATATATATAATTTTTATCATTCCACATGTCTATTTTGAAAAAATAATTACAAAACAATGACAAGATTTAACTGGAAGTTCACTTTCAAAAAGTTTTTGAAAATTCCATTTTACTTTTAGCATAAAAACTTTTAGAATAAAATAAATGGTAATTAAAACAACCTCCTAATATATAGTTGTTTAAAATGTAAATAATTATATCAGTTTATATAATAAAAAAATTGATATTATTGGATTTCAATTTAAAACACTTCATGAAATATATATATAGGAAAAAGATAGTTACATTTCCTGTACGGATGGGAGTAGTCACAGAGTCCAGAATTCGACCCCATTTATTCACCTTGACTGCATGTCTTCTGTATATTATCTCATCCGGAGAGACCGTGTGTTGATTTTTACAACAACCGACTGAAAAGGCTTATACCCTAATTGTGATCGTTCCCTAATCTTATATAGAATGTCTAAATTACTATCTATTACCATATGACTAGGCACAAACTATCACACACGTATGCTTGAATATTATGAACATGCTATAGAAGTACTGGAAATCTCACTGAAATAGGTTTCACATGGTTCGTATCAACTTGTCGGACCGCTACTCTTAATTTGAACCTATTGGTTCAATATTGGTCCAGTCCATGCTCTGGACCCAACCCTTCCTATTCCAAGTTGCAACTCCATGATTCATAGACCGGACCGAGGTTGGGTTTCTTGGACTGATCATGCCCTAGATGAGATCGGATATAGTAATGGGATCGGTCAATACCAATCCGATCTCCGTTTAGATCAGTCTGTATTGGCCGGGATCGGCCAATACCCATCTTTTTAGGATTAGACCGATTTGTGGTTCAGATCAGTTTTTAAAATTAAAAAATAAAAATTAATTTTTTAGCCGTAGATGAACGACCCGTGAAAACCAATTCCATTGGACTATTGACACGTGTCATGAAGCTTTAAAAATATATATATATAAAAGGGGGATTGGATTGGATATCAAAGAAGTATTTAACTTGTAATCAATGTCGGAGTGGTATCAGTCTCGACCAATTCCGATATAAATCACCCGATCCGATACCGATTACTAAAAAAGTGATTGGCATCAAATAGCCCATAGTTATTTATGGGCCAGAATTAGTCCAAAACAATGAATACAGCACAATTTACTAGAATATCATGGGCTTCAAGACCATTGAATATCTGCAGAATTGATTTACCAAAAAAAATATATGTATACCTGTAGAAACAGACCATTGAATAACCCATATGAATCTATCAATCCGATAACGATACCTAGAATCATGAGCCCGACTCACAGTGCTTTCCTGATTTCTCCCAGCCAAAAGTCTTTAATGAATTTTCTCGCCACTTCACTAGGTCTAATAACATTGAAACTTGATATGTGAACAAGAGACCATAAAGTATTTTTTGTTTACAACATTTCGGATTCTTCTGAGTTGCCACATGTTGAAAATTAAATATGGGTTAAAAATAAATAAATGTCACCAACATGATTGCACCTAAGGGTGTGAATTTTGAACGGAAATCGTTAATTGAAATTAAATCGAACCATTTAAACTGCAGTTGATAAATCAATTAATAAACAGTTAGATTTTGAATTTGAAAATTAAATGGAATAAAATCGATTCGATTCGGTTTTGAGCCGATTATATCCATTACAATGTTTAAAGCATAGTAAACCAATTAAAAATCTATTGGTATTAAACCATATTAAATTGTTTTTAAGTTAAGCATTTTAATCGACATATCAGGTTCTTGACACCATGGTCTGTCAATTTTCACCCTCAAAAGTAAACAAAATCCTACCCCTTATTTAGAAAAGTCTTGTAATTTCATCCGCCTACAAGTTGGACAATTTTATCTGGCCTTTGTCTGTCACATGATTATTTCATCTCCTACAGTAAAGATAGCTAGGGTTCTAACCATGGGTCAACAATTGCGCCAGAGATGGGGACACTAGTGAAGGCACAATGCTTGGGAAAGAAATCCTCTCTTGCTTACTCGGGGATTGCTAAGGGCCGAATTTCAGTCAACACACATACCGATGTATTAGTATGCGTATCAAATGAACTCCAGTCCTTGGATCAGTCGTAGTTCCCACTTGCCACAGGAGAGGATTTGGATCTCAATGTTTGTAGGCAGAGAGGGAGAGAGAGAGAGAGAGAGAGAATGGTTTTAGATTGTATCGAAATTTGATCAATTGATATGTTCAATTTTTCAATACCATTAAATTTAGTATTGATCATGGGTTCCTCTGTCGTTGATTTCGAACAATTTTCAAGGTGACTAACAACCCTTTGAGTGATTTTTTTAATTGTACAATCGAATCAACTCGGATGATCTTCCTAGAGGTTATTCGATTCCCGTTAATCTCATGAGTTAATTAGATTCTGGTGTAAAGAGGAAAGATCGACCTATCCATAATTTAACTCACCAAAGTTCTTGGATAGATACTCATCCATTCTTTTTCTTCTTCTTTTTTTTTGTATGAGGTTTCCTCCCATTAGGGCATGATTCTAAATCTAGTATCAGACACAGCATCGTCATGTCTAAAACAGAATCGATTCGAATTGAATCGATTTACGGATCTAATGGAAAACCAACATGTGTCTGATTTTCATTAAAATAATATTAAAATAAGTTGGGATTGAGGATTGGCTAGGTCCAAAATCAATACTAATCAGCCGAATGGTCTATTCTTGACTATTTGAGGATTAAGATTTTTTTTTTCCCCGCTAAACATCATTGAAAATTTAATTTTAATAAAACAAATTACAAAAATAATAGAAACACAAGATGAGCAAATTAAAACTTCACCTTCAGCATTATCATCAACGTGAAAATCCATTTAACCTAAGAAAATCAATATCTATCGCCTTCACGCGCATTCCAACTAACATTGCTCCTAACAAACTCAGGAAACTCTCCCATACACTGGAAGATTGAGTTTTCATGACTAATCTAGATGGAACGAAACTCAGGAAAACTCTCTCCCAAACTCTGGAAGATTGAATTTTCATGAGATTTTTATACAATCTAGATCGAGAATATGCCACAATGTTCGTTTCCCTTAAACAATGACTGATAGATCATCAAATTTGATATCGCCTAAATTTCCATTAAACAATGACTGATAGATCATCAAATTTGATATTGCCTAAATTACCAAGGGGCTACCATTTTTTGCAGTCTTCCACAACAGAAGGTGAATTACTTTCCAACCAGAGATTAGAGTTGAAAATCGAACGGTTATATCACATTTAATCATGAATTTACATGGATTCATTCCTACGATCCTTAGAATAAGCCATGTGGCAGCTGATGAACTCACACTACATTGATAATCCATGCAGATGCAACTCATAATCTCAATATGCTGTCATTGTTTATTACTTTTCCTAAATCAAAGCTCCAAAGGGCAAAGCTTTAATTGAGGCGCCACTTCTCAGACCATTTCTCTTTTCTTCCCGAAACTTGGGCTTTGCCCCCCTCTCTCTCTCTCTCTCATCTGCTCTGCTCCGTCTGCATTGTTTTTGTTTCTCTTTAAGGAAGCTTTTTTATTGCTTTAATGGCGGATTCTTGAAACGTAAATTACCTGAGAACAAGAAGGTTGATATAGCAGTAGCTATGGACTGCTTCACAAACCTTCTTTGTTCCGAAGAGTACAAACTCATCGACGAAGAAATCCAAAGTGATCCTCAACGGAAGCTGCAGCAGCTGTTCTTAGATGATTCTTGTGCCGATTACGCCATAGTTTCAAAACTTCTTGAGAAGGAGAACGAAATGATACCCAGAGACGATTATTTAGCCAGGCTTCAATCCGGAGGCCTCGATGTCTCTGCTCGTAATGACTCTGTTGATTGGATTTACAAGGTAGGGTTTTGATTTTTTTTGTTTGTTTTAGTTTGGTTGATCGAGTTTTTTTGATACAAATTCTATTGTGATTTCCGTGAAGGTTTATCGCTATTATAGCTTCGAACCATTGACTGCTTGTTTAGCTGTCAATTACTTGGATCGGTTCTTATCTGAGTATGAACTTCCGGTAAGTTATTATGAAATTTCAACTCTGAGCTTTCACTTCCATGTCTTCTTCACTGAAACTATAAATTCATTTTTGCTCTAATTTATAGCGTGAGAGTAGCAATTGTAACACTACAGAACCATGGAAGTACCAGCTGTTGTCTGTGTCTTGCTTGTCTGTAGCAGCAAAAATGGAAGAAACCAGTGTTCCAATGTCTGTAGATTTACAGGTAAATCGATTAATCATCAGAACTACAAAGAAAGAAACCATTTGGGAGCTTCTGTTTACAGTTTTTTCAGTCCTGAAATGGGGCTTTAGTGTATTTGCAGGTTATTGAAGGAAATCTGATCTTTGAGCCGAAAACGATTCAGAGAATGGAGCTTCTCTTACTATCAGTATTGAAGTGGAGGACTAATGCAGTTACTCCTTTGGCATTCATCGACTATTTCTTGCAGAGATTCACAAACCCAGAAATCCCAGACCTCAAATCTGTGGTTTCTCGATCAGTAGAGCTTATTCTAACAGCAGCCAAAGGTATCTTTCTGTCTGAACATATCATCTGTTTCTTCAAAATGAACTTGAAATCATAAAAAAAGAGAGATTTTGATCGGTATTTGCTAATGGGCAGGTGTCGAATTCCTTGAATTCCGGCCATCAGAGATCGCATTTGCTGTTGCAATCTCCCTAGCTGGAGAAACCCAAATTATTGATTTGAACAACGCTTTTGATTCCTGTTCTTCCTCTCACATAAACAAGGTGTGATTAAATAAACGAAACCCACTTGTTTAAAGCTTTGTGATTTTTAATGGGTTTTGTTTCTGATACGCAGGAGAGAGTATTGAAGTGTTATGAGCTGATTCAAGAGGTGATGAACTCAAGGACTATTAGTCCTCCATTAAGTCCAGCTGGGGTCCTTGATGCAGCAAAGCTTCTTAGCTATAGCAGCAGCAATAATGGAACAACAGGTGGTGGGCTTCCTTCATCTGATTCTACTTTCGTTGATACTGGTGAGTCTGTTAATGTTTCACCTCCTAAGAGAAGAAGATTGAATCTTTTAATGGCGGAAGTATAGTACATGAAAAGAGGAGAAGATGAAGAACAGTAGAAGATGACTTTGACCTTAATGGGAATTTTCTTAAAAAAAAAAAGAAGAAAGAGAACAAAAGGGAGAGAGAAAGGAAAGAAAAACTCATAAAAAGGATAGAGAGACAGGGAGAGATGGGAAAAAAGGATTCAACTTTGGAACTTTGGTTCTTCCTTCTCCATCCCTTTCCTTTTTCTTTTTTTTTTTTTTTTTTTTTGGGGGCATTATTAATCAGGATTCAGACTGAGTTCTCTGTTATGGATAATCAAATCATGAAAAATACTAAATTACTTAAATAGATTGAGGGTAATATCGTCATTGTTGTAGAACACATGGGTTTATCTTGTATAATTGCATGTTTTACTTGTGTACGTAAGAACAGTGAGCACTGGAGTTGCAGCAGCTGTAGCAGTTCAAGAGTTTTTTGATGGAGGCGCGTGTTAGGCAGCCCATCCATCTGACGCGCCGACCATGTCAGAGACTAACAATAGAGACTTTGGAGAGAGAGAGAGAGATAGAGAAGAGGGAGAACGAGAGAGAGGGGCCTTGAAGGTGAACAGGGCGCACCCTTGAGACTCCCAATTCTTCCAAAGGACATAAAGCAAATGCAACGGTCAAAGACCCAATGGTCAGAAAGGCAAAGGTACAGAGAGAGAGAGAGAGAGAGAGAGAGAGAGGAATTATGTGATGTTTATGGGGAGTAGGAGAGAGAGGGAGACCAAAACAGAGATCAGTGGAGAGTTCCCAAAAAGAATTGAAATGATTTTGGAATTTTGTCATTTTCTTAGCTTTCTGGTTGAATTCCATTTCTGGCTGCCAGCCAACCCTCCATCATTTTTCTCCTATCTTTTTCACTTCTTCCAAGTAGTTCCAACCACATCTCTCTCTCTCTCTCTCTCTCTCTCTCTCTCTTCATTCTCTCTCTGCTCACTCTTTCTCTCTCTAATCAATAAGACTAATCAATGAGTTAATAAGCAAGTTTTTTAATGAATGGGAGATGGGTTGATTTAAGAGTAATGGACAGCTAGTTTCAGTGGGTCCCACAAAAATTTTATCTGGCTGTGATGGTCGCCATTGTTGAAAGGCAATCAATCACTATCATTGGATTTGCTTTCTGTGTATAAGTTGACTTAATTTTAAAATTTTATTGGCTCATAGATCTGATTAGATGGATTTCTCTTCTGTGGGTGGCTCTCCGTGGGATCATGAATCCAATATCTAAATATATTTGCTTTTTTTTCCAAAAAAATAAAAAATAAAAAAATAAAAAAAAATATATATTTATTTCTTTTTATTAATCATAATAATGCTTGTACGTTTAATACTACAAGGCTGTCTTGTTTTTAACTTACTGTACGGTACATCTTAGTCCCTCCTGCTTTTATTGTCTTGTCATATACTGAGAGAGAGAGAAAGAGAGAGAGATTCTTAATATTATCAAACAATATCATTACTTAATTAAATGTGGGTTGACCCATTTAATGCTAGATACTTGCTCCACACTGCTTCCTATTTCTTATAATGATTCTATTGTGGGCCCACTATTTGATTTAGTTAATTAATACAGGATCAAGAGGAGACCCCAGCTTTCCGGGGTGAACGGGTTAAAAATTTTTTTTTTTTTTTTTTTTTTGGGGTGCTATATTCAACTTTTGGATATCTGGGTCTTTCATCTTTCAATGAATTTTAAACTTGAATTATATCATATGATCCATTATGTATTAAAATATTTGTCTCATACGTTTTCACTTATAAATTAAGTTGACCACTAAATAACTCTACGTACACTACTCGTATCAAGGTATGTTACTAGTCGTATCAGATCCCATACTTGCTTGAAACATCGTCTGCATAGCCTTTGTTGGTATAAAGATACCTTTGTAGCTGATTCGTATAAAGACTCGGTGCTTGCAAGGTGCTTGCAACATACGAAGGACTGCACCCCACCTTTGGCAATACCATCACTAGGGAAATGACCCAACTTTAATTAAACCGAAAACAAGGTTGACCCTGGGCATCCCAAGTCACCTCCCTTAAGAAATAAGCTGGACCACCATTCCAAAAGCTAGAAGCTTGGTACTGAGTCGTGGAACGAGATAGAACATCAGCAACCATGTTAACTTCATGTACACATTGCATTACACGCCATGTACATGCTAGAGAAAAGGGGATCAGGTTCACCCAATCCTGCCGGCGCCACCACAGAATCCTCCTATTCAACAGCCCTTCCACCACTTAAGCTGAATCACTCTATCTATAATTGCAAGATCCCATTATCCTTCGCAAAGCGAAGCATCTTGCAAGTCCCAAGCAATGTCGTGAAGTACATGTGGAAGCGATGGAGCAAAACCATCGAAACACACCTTATTCCGCCATAACCACAGTCATCGAGCAATCAGGATCAACCCAGACATCCAAAGATCCTTTAAACTCACCATCAATTTCTTTCTCTTCCACCATGAAAACAGAAGCTTAGTTGAAGTAAAACTGATCTATATCTGCTTAAAAAAACCAGAAAGTGGTTCCAAACTTGGACAAAAAAATCAAGGACAGGAACAAGGGGTTACTCAAACATTCGTTCCACACAAAAAAAACACTGAGATGCCAATGGGATCTCCTTCTGCATAATCCTATCATCTGTCAAAACAATCGAGAAACACCATCTCCAAGCAAACAAAGACCATCTCAATGCTATATGATCGCCCCACACTGTTGAAGACCAAGATGTGGATGGACGATTTGGTTGCAATTCCTTCCAAGCCGAACTCACCTAGAACAAGCTAGACTTTGAATCAATCAGCACAACCTATCCTCCACCTCAGATTCCTTCCGAAAGGAGAATCTCCCTAGCAACGGGGCAACTCTCAATTTCTATCAATAATGTACTAGGGCACCAAAAGGGTTTAAATCATTCCATATTTAGTTATTAATTTACACTTATTTTGCATGCAAATCTTTATTATTTGAAAAATAAAATAAAATTTATGTCTAATATGATAAGAAATTTAGATAATTTATACAATCATAATTGTATTCTAGCCATGAAAATTTCTGTTTAATTTCCCTTGTAACCAAACTAAGCTTCAATATTAGCATTGAACTCTTGTTAGGTTCACAAAGGGGTATCTTCGTTGTCAAGAATTGTAATAACGAAACTAGGGCAAAAAAATTTCTAGATGGCCATGTTTGGACGAGCATATGATAAATTTGCTACATGAAAGAGTGATTTTGTTTGTCGGATGTAAAGGAAAACGTTTTAAATTAACCACATGTAAAATTTCAAATTCAAATTCAATCATTAATCTGACCTTGTAATCATTAATTAACTATTTTTATGTCACTTTATTTTAATTGCCATTTGACAAACTCCTTTGGCTTAAACTTTACAAGTGATCACATGAGATATAAGAGTCCATCAATCCACAAATTTGGGTCCTTTGCGACATGGTCTTTACCAAAAAAAAAAAAAAAATGGCAACATGGTACAAAGTGATATTTCTCTAGAAAAAAAACCGAACTAAAACAAGACAAGGCCAAATGTTTTATGTACGGGCCATGCATGGTGCACGGCTCGACAGTCACACTTGAAATCTTCGGATGGATAAAAAAAAGCTCTTAAAATACCCAAAGAGAGAGAGAAAAAAAAAATCCTCCCCTTTAAAACCAACTGTACGATTAGGGGAATCAAAATTGGAAACCAACTTCAAACCAACCCGGATCAAACCAAAACCTTATTCGACTGGGATCCGCATCCTCTCCTCTCAGTGGTCTGGGAGGACAGTGACAATCTATCCCGGTTAGTTGCCACATGGCTCTCGGTGAATCCGAGACCCATGTCCGAGTCGACATCCAACCGACAAGCCAAGCCGACAGAAGGTGTCGGCTCGGACGTGGGTCTTGGATTCATCGAGAGCCACGTGACAACCATCTAGGATAGGTTGCCATTGTCCTCCCAGAACCACTGGGAGAAGACGATTTAAATCCATTGGACTGGATTTGCATTATGTATTTAAAAGCAAATGAAAAACTGAAATCAAACCAGACCAATCATTAAATTCAAACCAAACCAGCTTGATAATGGACTGATAAAAGTCCATATTAAGCCAACATGATATATATATATATATATATATATATATATATATATATATATATATATATATATATATATATATATATATGTTGGAAACCAACACCAAAACCAAACCAACCTGACAATAGCCCTATAGAGCCCATTAATTTAATTTTTTTGCTACATATATATATATAGGAAACTGAAACCAAACCTGTAACAAACCAATAAGAATACTAAATTAATCCATTAACTAATGTGTACATTGCAACTCATCGAATGTGACCTTACAAGAAAAGTCAGTATCTAAATTCACGTGTTTTCTTCAAAGAAGAATAGAGAGATTAAAGTCGCAGGTTGAACAGAGAGAAAATCCACCGTTCAAACTATACATAATAATATAATACTGTTATTGAAGCTCGGCTTCCATCTTGTCTTCGGATTGATTGGATCATTCAAGAAACCATAAATTGGACATCAAGAATATTTCTAATTACGGTATCCAATTTTTTAAGATGTTTTTAGTTCTTTTAAGTTATGAAACACATCCTAATATAATACACAGTTATGAAACTTTTTTTTGAGATGTTTGCAGTTTGAAATATCAAGTTAGGCATCGAATTTGTCCCCAGGATCAAAACCCGACCTCTCCTGTCTAACTTCCTCATTTCTTGCAGGCATCATCTAACTCAGAAAAAGACTGCACAATTTCCAATGTCAACACATCTCAAGGTGTCAAAAAATTTGGCACTTCTTTTCCTCTACCCCAACATACCCCCTACCTAATTTTTCATGGTTGAATATATAGAATCTTTTAAAGAATAAAATAGTGATTTGATATAAATGTTGAAAAGCTATCTGGCTTAAGAAAAATTATGAGAATCACATGCCAAAAGGGTAAAATCGTAAATTAAGTATAGAATTATTATATCAATCCATCCTATTCCATGCCAACCTTTTCTTGTATCTCTTGTGTTAAATGATATGATAAAGATTCTCTCCCGTCATGAAAATTTTCCCTTGCCATCCATTTACCTATTGCTCCATTTGTTTTAATGTAAAATTCTTGGACGACCAACAACCACCACCTCAGAGATCGAAATACCCCCATCTGCCTTAAATCGGGGTGTTACTGTGTTGTTGATTGTTGTGATTTCAATTCGTACCTCGATTATTTTGAGTCATGCATCAATTTAGCACGAAATGCTGGCGTAGATTCTACTCTCTTGTTCATAGAATATTTTTCTATTGTTATAACTAGCAGGTAAACGTTCGCTTGGTCAAATGGTTAGCCTCTTGCTTGATAAAGTAGGATCTGCGAGGAGGTCTCAAATTCGAGTTTGAGTCTCCTCCCTTCCATCCATTCCCTTCCCCAACCCAGTAGTTTAACCTAGATTCTAGAACCCATAAAAAAATGACAGAAAAGAAAGATATGAATTTTAAGGCATTAAAAATGCTTTATTTAGGATATATTAGAATGTAACTTAAGACCTATGACAAAAAAAAGTTTTCACTCATCATTGTTGTTACAAAACTGTTATGCTTTGGTGAAAGAAGTATGTAATCAATTTCAACCCCACTTGAAACCATATATTCACATTTCTTCACTGCATCACTCACATTTGTCCGTTTGTTGTGTTCAGTGACTGCAAATTCACTAATCTGAATAGTTTTTGGACTATTCACATCTTTGAAGGGATGCCATCCTCCCACGTATGAGCAGCTGAAGCATTTTACAGAAGAAGCAAACAAGAAACAAGAACAATTAAGACATACTGGGAAGCCATAATTTATATAATTTTTTTGACACTTGATAACTTGATTTGTTGGATTTATGTAGTTGTAGTGTTTAATGCCGCCTCTCTGCAGAACTGGGTAAGGCCGCCTTACGTAAGTAAATTGTCAAAATTAGGTCTAAATCGAAAACTAAAACCGAAATCGCTAGATAGAAAATCTAAGATTCTCCCACTTATGAAAGATAATAACACTACCTAAATATAGGATACATTTATTTACAAAGGACACATGACCTGGAAATCTCACGTTGTCCCCGTTGTAACAATTTAAAGCAATAGTCATTTTTCTATAATTAGAAGCATTTAAAGACATTAAATATAAAAAAAAAGACTGAATTTTATGACTATTTACACAAATATTAATTTAGGCATCGAATTTGCCCCCAGGCCCAAGACCTGACCTCTCCTTTCTACCTTCCTCATTTCTTGTGGACACCATCCAACTCAAAAAAAGACTACACAATTTCCAACGTCAACACCTCTCAAGGTGTCAAAAAAAATTTGGCACTTCATTTTCTTTGCCCCAACCTAACTCCAACCTAATCTTTCATATATAGTTGAATATATAGAATATTCTAAAGGGTAAAATAATGATTTCATATAAATGTTGAAAAGCTATCCGGCCTAAGGAAAATTATTATAATCACATGTCAAAAGGGTAAAATCGTAAATTAAGTAAAGGATTATTCCATCAATCCACCCTATTTTATGCCAATTTTTTCTTTTATCTCTGGTGTTAAATGATAAAGATTCTCTCTCGTCATGAAATCTTTCTCTTGCTATCCATTTATCTATTGCTCCATTTGTTTTGATATAAAATTTTATGTTATATGTAAAAAAAAATTTCATTGTAGAGCGATGGAAAAGGAACTTCAAATTTCTTTTACCTACTGGAAATAAATTTTGAATTTTTTTTTTACATATAAAATATTACACGTAAAATTTGATGGTAAAATCATAAAATTTTACGGCAAAACAAACAGAACTTATGCTTGTGAAAATCAAATATTTTGGGCATGAAAGGAGCAAAAAAGAAAAGATTATGATTGAGAACCAGGGAATCCACATTAGTTGCATACGACCATAGATGATGCTAGACAGAGGGCATCGTCGCTTGCCAAAACCTATCACACAACAAACTGGAATGCCTGCATATAATTACAGGGGAAATACTGAAATTGGATATGGTCAGAAGGAGATGGAATCAGTGAAGGGAGATTTGTTCAACCACCACAATGATTATAGGGTTGTGATTGGTGAAATTGGGTTGAATCTGGTTTTGTATGGGCTCCTTATAAATTATAACAAGATATTGACTAATCTTTTGATTGATTTCAAGGGCAAACATAAATACCCTAATGTTTAAAGCGGCATTATACACATAAATGAATAGTTCATTCTCTTATTCTAGATATTGAGAGAGAGAGAGAGAGAGAGAGATGGATGTTTGATATGTGAATTCTTTTTCGATGATGGAGAAATATTGGAGAGAGGCGATTGGGAGGAGAGATAAGGAAACCAGTCGGAGATATGACTGTCGCATTGCCCACTACTTCTGCCTACCTTACTAAGGATTCGAAGCACCGATTTAATTATATCATGGAGAGAAACAAAAAGTTGGAAGAGAAACAATCAAGAACAGTAAACTTTAATCAAAATTTTCTTTTAGGATTTGAAATTTGAGTGTTGTTCTGGGAAAATTTATTATTTAGATTACATATTCAATGATTTGTTATTATTTCAAATTTTAATAATATTTATTAATTTATCAATTTCAAACTTCAATGGTGTTCAATGGTGAGTACAATGTCTGCTACAATTCTCTTGTGATTCAATGGGAAAATCTGCTCAATATTCTGAATCAACGACCATTAAGATAAGTAGCGTAAAGGTGGAAGTTAAGCTCATCAAATGCAAATGTTGTCATAAGAATTCATGCTGATCTTCTGAGGTGGGACTTAATTTGCAAATGATAAGAGGGGTAAGTATAAAAATGCCGAAACTTAGGATATGAGGAGACCATTTCGGTGTCTAAGTCAGATTCAAGCTATAACAGTGTACAAATAAAAAAAATTCGTTTAATCTCCTTGATTAATGGCTATCAATAGTCCAATTACGCCATGTACTTGAAGCGTCTCCTTTAGAATGCTTGGCACGCATGTAGATGCATCCTAACTCGTTTGATAGACGATTGACGGACTAGGCAATAGGAGAGGATTTTTACCATCCCTACAAGAAGGGAAAATAAAACTAAAAAATCAGATTCGAGAAAGCGGGAAGGTATTAAAAAGAGACTAGGGTCATGCCAGTTGTGAGAGAGAGAGAGAGAGAGAGAGAGAGAGAGAGAGAGAGAGAGAGGGAGAGAGGAAAATTAAAAAAATAAAAACACAAAGGTCACACAATGTGTTTTTTTTTTGGGTAAATAGATATTTTATAGAAGAGAACACAACAAGTTACCCCCACAAACACGGAAGCCAAGGACACGAAACACAGGCCCCAAAGAATACCACAGAACAAGAAATACACAACCAGCAAGGAAGAGCACCCCAAGATGACCTAGACAACTCAATTTACATCAAACTTCCAATTAGCTTTTAAGAACCAAATTCTGGCCGAGGAATTTGACCCTTTACAATGTAAATTATTGATCTTAACTTGGATATCTCTGATGATAATATCTCTAATCCTTTCCCTGCTCCTTGATTTAGAGGTAAAAATCCTTCTATTGCGCTCCTACCAAATATGATAAATAGAAGAATGAAAGGCTAATTTCCCAATCATCTCAAAGCATCGATCCCTTTCGAATATATGAGTGTTGTCGTTGGATTTTACCTGATGCTTTAGATGATGCCACTTGTAATAGAAGATCAACAACACGCAGTGAGGTGGTCGGATTTTAACCATGTTGCCACTCTGATGTCTAAGTCAGTATAGAACTATGACAAACAAATGAAATCCAGTCAAATGAGACCCGAATTCCTTATAGAGCAGAGACTGAGGTGCTTCGTATTGAAGAAGATCACCTTCCAGGTAGAGAATTCTAAAATGTGAAGGCAAAATAACAAAATGGCTTAGATTGAGCGTACGTTTCTTCTTGTTACTTCTTTCCATTATAGCCGATGAAGAAAATATTATCTTCTCTCTTAGTTTTCCAGGCTATTTGCCACATTCAGACATTATCGCCTATAGGTCTCTTTCAGGACAATCGGCATGACCCGTTTGTCCATTCGTGGCGATCAATAGACTCCCCATGTGGTTGCAGGTGTGGGGTGCCGCTTCTGTGGACAATCTTAGGGCCCTCTGGGGGCCTCCTTGTCATCTTAGTCACCATGCCTATTTAATGTGGATGATTTTTCAATTCGTCAAATCAAGTCGGCATATCACATTGTGGGATGTACATTCCCTTTGTTTTGTTGATACTGATAGCATGACTTGTATTTATTGTGCATGACTTGCATTTATTGTACATGCTAGGTATTTATTGCGATTTACCCCCTCCATGTCAAACTGATTTGGGTACACTCTTTCGGCGATCATGTTACCGTTGGCTAGTGGGTCCCTCCTAGTGAGCATCTGATGGAGAGAATGAGTTTCAAGCAGGATTTACTCAAGAACAAGAAGAGAAAACATTACAGGCTGGCTAATTCGAGGTTAGCCTCCTCCTTAACAGACAAACAAAGAAGACAAACAAGAAAATTATTATCTCTAGCACTACCCCTACTGTCTATTTATAATAGTTCCTTAACCACCTTTTCTGTTAGTTACACTGTTATATGTTTATTACATAATCTTGTAATCTTGTTGGCTCTCTTCTTTCCCTCCTTCCTCTTCTCGGTTCACGTTGGAACTCTCTCCCTAAATCCATGTTTGTAACATTGCTATCCCCTGAAAAAACAACCTTGTCCTCAAGGTTGAAGTGAGGGAACTAAGCACGAAACAGGACTGCATCTTCCCATGTACTGTCCTCTGGTGGTAAGCCTTGCCACTGAATAAGAAGTTGTGGTACTGGTCCACTTCGACGATGGACCAAACGTCGTTGAATAATCACCAGTGGCGTAATGGCGTCATCTTCTTGGTTCCCAAACAGTGGAAGAGGAGTAACTTGAGTGTGGGGCTGACCAATGCATTTCTTAAGGACAGATATATGAAATACCGGATGAATTTTGGATGTAGATGGCAGATCCAAACGATATGCAATCGTACCAATTCGAGCTGAAACATGGAAAGGCCCAAAATATCGCCTACCCAGTTTCTGATTTAGTCGGAGAGCGACAGAATGTTGGCGATAAGGCTGCAACTTAACAAAGACCCAATCTCCAACATTAAATTGTGAATCCAAACGGTGCTTGTCACTTTGGACTTTCATTTTGATTTGGGCCTTAAGCAGATTCTGACGCAAAAGATGTAAAACAGCATCTCTTTGACCCAATTCCTGGGATACGGCGTCATTGCAAGAAGTGTTCGGAGGCCAGTAAACTAACTCTGGAGGTGATCTTCCATATAGTGCTTGGAAAGGCGTCATTCCAATAGCTGAATGATAGGATGTGTTATACCAAAATTCAGCCCAAGGTAAGTAGATCGCCCATCGCCGAGGTTCATCGCAAACAAAGCTTCGTAAATACATCTCCAGACAACGGTTCAAGACCTCTGTTTGCCCATCTGTTTGAGGGTGATAAGCGGTGCTCATTGCAAGCGTTGTTCCTTGAAGGCGAAATAATTCCTTCCAAAAGGTACTTAAGAACAAAGGGTCTCTGTCGCTTACAATGGTTCTTGGAAAACCATGGAGTTTAACAACATCACTGACAAACACAGTTGCAACCTTCAGAGCTGTAAAGGAACTCGGTAGGCTACAAAAATGGCTGTATTTTGTGAGGCGATCAACAACCACTAGTATGGCAAATTTTCCTTGAGACATTGGTAAATGGGTTATAAAGTCTATAGAAATATCTTCCCATACTTGAGTGGGAATGTGTAATGGTTGGAGAAGGCCGGCTAGAGAACGATTAATGGATTTCATTTGCTGACAAATTTGGCAAGCCAACACAAACTGTTGTACCTGTTTTCTCATTCCTCTCCAAAAGAAAGAAGCGGATAGTCGGAGAAAGGTTCTCTGAATGCTGGAATGGCCTCCACGGGGGGTGGAATGAAACTCAGTTATGAGAAGGGGGCAAAGACTGGAGTGGTTGGCACCATAAGTCGATTCCGAAAATACAATAAGGAGTCGCGGACAGTAAAGTCTGGGTAAGCCGTTGGGTCGGCAAGTAGCCCCTGGTGAATACCCTGCAACTCAACATCCGATGTGTTTTCTTGCTGGAGTTGATCAATAAATGAAAAATTGACACCGGAGAGTGCAAAAAATCCCAAAAATGTAGTCGGAATCCGTGATAATCCATCCGCAGCTGTATTCTCCTTACCCGGTTTATACACAATTTCAAATTGAAACCCCAGGAGCTTGACAAGGAACTGTTGTTGCTCAGGTGTCTGAATCGTTTGTTCCGTCAAACTCTTCAAGCTGCGTTGGTCGGTATGTATAAAAAATTTCCGTCCAAGTAGGTACTGTCGCCATTTCAGGACGGCAGATGTTATGGCAAACATCTCACGACTATACGTTGAAGAAGCTTGCATTCGGGCGGACAACTTCTTGCTGTAGAAGGCCAATGGCCTACTGTTTTGCATCAAGACTGTACCGATGCCAAAACCAGAGGCATCTGTCTCCACGGTGAATGACGCCTCAAAATCAGGTAACGCCAATACTGGTGCAGTGGTGACTGCCATTTGAAGAGCAACAAAAGCAGCTTGAGCAGATTCACTCCAAAAGAAACTGTCGTGGCGCAACAGCTCAGTCAAGGGTGCGGCAACATGCGCATACCGGTGGATGGAGCGACGATAATACCCGGAGAGGCCCAAAAACCCACGAAGCTCCTTAACATTTCGTGGAATCGTCCAAGAAAGGATTGTCGAGATCTTAGTAGGATCCATGGCGACTCCAGCACTAGAAATAATATGCCCTAAATATTCCACTGTACGCTGCCCAAAAACGCATTTAGACTTCTTTGCAAAGAGGGCATGATCCTGTAGTACCTGGAGTACTGAAGCTAAATGGCACATATGGTCGGACCATGTAGAACTATAAACCAGAATATCGTCAAAAAAAACCAAAATAAATTGACGAAGGTATGGCCGAAACACCGTATTCATGAGTCGTTGAAAAGTGGACGGAGCATTTGTTAAGCCAAATGGCATAACAAGAAACTCATAGTGACCGTCATGCGTCCGAAAGGCTGTTTTATGTATTTCGCTTGGATCAACTCGGATTTGATGGTACCCCGCACGAAGATCTAACTTTGAAAAAAAAACATGCACCATGGAGTTCATCAAATAATTCATCGGTAGTTGGGATGGGAAACCGATCCCGAACAGTGATAGCATTCAGTGCTCGATAACCCACACAAAAACGCCATGTCCCGTCTTTCTTTTTTACCAATAGAACTGGGGAAGAAAATGGACTAGTACTGGTCTGTATAATACCTGTGCGTAGCATTTCCACAACTTGTTTCTCAATCTCTGTTTTTTGAAAATGAGGGTAGCGGTATGGTTTAATATTGACCGGTTGAGAACCGGTTTGGAGATGGATTGCATGGTCAAAAGCACGTGTCGGAGGTAACCCGGTCGGCTCATCAAATACTTCACTGTACCGCTTTAGTAACTCAGTCAATTCCCTCCCATTACCAGTGGAAGTATCCGAGTCTGGTGAGGCAGCCGACTGGAAAGAACCTTGCACTTCAAGCTGGAACATGGCTGCCACGGCATCTGTTTCTGCCAATCGGCGCAATGTATGCACCGATACTTGAGAGGGTGCTTGCAGCAGTACACCTTGAAATAGAATGGATTTATCATGCTGAGAGAATGACAGAGTTAATTTCTGATAATCGAATACGACCGAACCGAGCTGCAGTAGCCACTGGACACCCAAAACCAACTCAGCACCTTGAATTGGAAGAAGAAATACATCGACTAAAATATTATGCCCCTGAATGTTCACCGACAGCTTGCTAATGAACCCTTCACTTTGTAATCTTTCTCCATTCCCAACAAGAACGGAAACACAAGGTTCAACCGTAACTAGAAGACCCAAATGGTGAGCAATACGGCACTGTAGGAAGTTATGCGTGCTACCACCATCCACCAAGATGTGAACCTCAGATCCGTTGATTGTTCCAGAAAAACGCAGAGTATGGACTGAAGGTTGTCCGGCCAAGGCATTGTAAGAAATTTCGGATGATTGAATGTCATTATTTGAAGGAGACTCCTGTTGTTGAGCATCATCCAACAATTCGTCAGAATGAGGCAAATCAAGATCCAAAGAAGAGTCCAAAAGGAATAGTTAGTTGTTTTTACAGCGGTGGCCTGGAGAAAATTTATCATTACAATTGTAACATAAACCCTGTTCCCTGCGCTGTTGCATTTCCGCAAAACTAAGGCGCCTAATGGGGATCTTGGAATTAGAGTTTGCAGAACTTGTAGGATTAACAGAGGAAAATGATTTTGCTTGAGTTGAGTTCGACAATATTGGATTCCGATTTGGTGTAGGAAGTAATGGGGAAAGGATCGTCGCAGGCTCTCGAAATGGTGGAAAGCGTTTCTTCTGTTCCAAGAATTTGGCCTCCTGCAACCTAGCTAAACCGACGGCCTGGGACAAGGAAGAAGGCCGGAATGCTATAACTTCGGTTCGAATATCTGAACGCAATCCAGAAATGAAGCAGCTGATCAAGAAAGATGTGGAAAGATCTGTGGTTCTATTCGCGAGGGTTTCGAACTGGGTTTGATACTCAGAAACAGAAGATGTTTGAGTGAGTTTAGACAGAGCACCTTGGTGATCCTCAAATTCCGAAGGACCAAACCTGATTTCCAGAGCTTTGATGAATGTTGCCCAATTTGTGAATTCCCCATTACGATGCAACCATTGAAACCACTGCAGAGCATTTCCATCCATGTGAAAAGACGATATCAACAAACGTTGCTCATCGGAAGTGTTATGGTAGGTAAAAAACCTCTCAGCCTTGAATATCCACCCCAACGGATCTATGCCATCAAACCGGGGGCAATCTAACCGGATGGATCTGGGGCGCTCCAGTATGGAAGCTAAAGAAGATGAATCTTGAAAGTTTGATGTTGGATTGGCTAAAATCGGCCTGTCAAAAGCGTTATTGGCGGTAGAAACTGGATTAGTAGCAGGGGTTTTCATGCGCAAAACCTGCTCTACATGAGCATCCATTGCTGTAACTTTGAGAACTAGGTCGGAAAAAACTTGTTGGTGATTACTGAATGAGTCTTGCAGGGCGTCAAGACGTTTGAATGAATCTTGCAGGGCGTTAAGACGTTGAGCGGAAAGTAATGAAGACTCAGTCAATTGCTTGATCGATTCATCGAGCAGGCGAAACCGAGTACCATCTGCCATGGAAATCTCTCTCAATGAAAGCACCAAATGATGGAGAGAATGAGTTTCAAGCAGGATTTACTCAAGAACAAGAAGAGAAAACATTACAGGCTGGCTAATTCGATGTTAGCCTCCTCCTTAACAGACAAACAAGAAAATTATTATCTCTAGCACTACCCGTACTGTCTATTTATAATAGTTCCTTAACCACCTTTTCTGTCAGTTACACTGTTATATGTTTATTACATAATCTTGTAATCTTGTTGGCTCTCTTCTTTCCCTCCTTCCTCTTCTCGGTTCACATTGGGACTCTCTCCCTAAATCCATGTTTGTAACAGCATCGAAGAGCTAAGGATGCCATGCCACAAAGGACTGTCTAAGGAGATTACTTTTAAACCACACTGCTTTGAACCAAACCAACATAAGGTTTTTAACCCTTACATCATTCCAAGCCAGAAGTGAGTCTTCAAACCGGGTCCAACAGAGACGGAAACCGCTCCAACATGCTATCCCTCAACTTCAAAATGGAGTTCCACGCCCAAGAGATTTCTTTGATGGAGTCCAACCAATAGGATATTGGCGTGTGAATAAAATATTATAAAATAAAAAAATAGTATCAAATCGATTTCGGCATGATTAGTATCGGAGCCGAAACCGCTACATATGAATCGCCAGATCTTCACAATCTTATCCCCAGATCCGACCGCTCTGATTGAAAGTGACAATATATTAACCTACACCAAATCCTTACACCAAATCCTTCGCCTGAGACCTTTCAGCAACGGTCAATGACTACCTCAGTTCAAAAACCGGTTGTTACTTTTGCTGGAAACTGAAATCGAATCAACAACCAAACGAGGGAAGAGGAAAGTCCAACCTGCGTAATCAAGAAGCAGAAGCAACCTGAGATGAGACGATGAGAACGCTCTCGACGACGTTTCGTTCCCTCAAACGCCATCGCCTGCAAGAACCCAAATCAGCAACTCCGTCGTCTCCATCTTCGTCTTCCTCATCGAGGATTTCCAAGGCAAATCCAAGTCCAAAATCAAAATCATCGTCATGGTTCGTCTATCTCATCCTCTCCACCAATGCACCCATCAAGACTTACGTTGGCGTCACCAACAATTTCTCTCGCCGGTAAGCCCAATCTCTCTGAATTTTGGATGGGGATATAAAACCCAGAAATTTGGCAGATTTAGGGGCCTAAATCATATGTATTTTTATTAGATCTCCAATGAACCTGGACTCAATCGGATTTATGTGATCCCTCAAATCTCCAATTTTGTTTCCTTTGTTCATCTTTGTTTGCGTCCTTTCTGTTGATCTTTCATTATGAGCCCCAAATTTTTTTGGGCGGTTGAAGCAAATAATAAGAACTACTGGGGTATTTTAAGATAAACTCTCAGGATTTTGAATGGGAAAAAAAATAAAAAATTACAAACCGAATTCTTGGCAAATGTAGCATTTCATTGTCAGATTACTTTTATTTTGACCCCCTAAATTCCAATTTCCTTCTTCATCTTTGTTTGAGTTGTCTGTTGATCCTTTGATATAGCCTCAAATGTTGGGATGGTTGAAGCCTATAATAACAGGAATCCAGATATGAATATTAAGAGTTTAAACTTGGATGACCTATTAGTATATCTTCTGAAGTATTGGAACATTAATTTTTTTCTCCTTAAATTCCCTTTTGTTTTGGATGGGCTTCTGTTCTTATGTTTGCAATACAAAATTGCCAAATATTGAGATTCTGGCATGAACACGCGACTGATACATTTAGATAAAAAAAGAACAATGTTAATAGAGTTGAGATAATACAGTAAGTGAATCCTATTAAGGGCTGAAGGAAACTATGGCTGAAATTTGATCCATGTGGATACTGCTAAGTGTATGAGAGTTGAAGAGACAGAAATTCTTGTTTATTGAGGATTTAGTGCTCTTGTTATGGGATTGGCTCGGCTTAGAGACATTGAAAAGGATGCTTTTGGTGGTAGCAATGTAATGTTGTCATGTTGACGGCCTGAAAGAGCCTGCGACCTTCAAAGGTTGGGTTAGAGCAAACGCCAAGAAACACGAATAGAAACCAGAAAACTATTCAAGCAAAAATGAGAGAATTTTAACATGGTTCATACACCAATGTGATGTGCTACATCGACGGGGAAGATGAAGATGATTCATAATGTCAAAAAGGAGGTTACAATGGAAATCTCTCAAGAACAAGCTCTCTCCCAAATCCAAGCTCCAAAAAACCCCTTTTTCCTCTGCTACCATCACTGACCAGAGAATATATATATATATATATATATATATATATATATATATATATATATATATATATAGCCCTCTGCTACCATCACAGGCCTCAGAAAAATTCTCATTTGGGTTGCCACCAAAATTTGTCGAAGCGGGTCAATCTTCAAAACAGATCATGAATCCAAAAGTGCCGAAGAATTCAAGACATGCATAAGAAGTTGCTACTTCTAGCTTGCACGAAAGTCATTACAGCATGTCATCTTATAGCTTCACTATGGAATTGCTGTTTGGAATGATGCCAACTGGGCTCACATTGAGAAGCCAAGGGAATAAGTTCCATCGCACATCTTGGAGTATGGATGCAGCACAATTTTTTGGAAGTATCTTTGAGCTTTATAACCCTTGTATTTTGAAAGTCTTGGGTCATGCAGTAAAAATTAAATCTTGCTTTTCTATTTGTATTTCTTTGTTTTGTGTCATTAAATTTCCTTCTTACTCTTTAAGGTTTAGGCTCTTACCTCCCACCAAGTGGACATATAGGAGTATTCCCATATTGAATGCTTGATTAAGTGCTTTAAAAAACTACTAAAGGCATGCAATTGTTCTGTAGTCTGAAGCAACATAATGGAGAACTTAAAGGTGGAGCAAAGGCATCCCGTGCTGGAAGACCTTGGATTTGTGCATGCCTCATTCGAGGATTTAAGTATCAAAGTGAAGGTATTATTTTGCCCTGGAATCATAAACCCCCATTAGCTTGTGTTTTCTTTTCTTTTTTTCATTTGAGAGGAAATATTTTCTCAACAGTACAATACTTTAAGGTTCACAAATGAAAGCTAATTGCCTAAAATCTCATGAATTACTTGAATAGTGATAATGTTGAGGACACCATGATCTCTCTGTACATCCTGATTTATGTTTGTTGTGCTATAGCTTTTGAAAGCTCTTCAGCCAAAACCGGGAACTGGGGTATTAATCCCAACTAACCCATTTGCATCCCTTCCCTCTTGTTTTAGACTATATTTTTAACCTGATTAATAAGTGGTTCCAGTTTAGGTTGCATTTCTTGCTCTTCACATTCTTAATCTGAGTGCAGATCCATTGCTACCCTTATATTCCGCTCCACCTAAGGAGCGAAAATTGTCACTACATGTGAAAAGTTGCATCTCATGATGGTTGATCTGCTTTGGCATTTGCATCCATGGATTTCATTTTGTACATCATGTGCACAATGATTTTGAGTTCACAAAAAAATATTCTTTACATGAGATTTTGTTCTTTCAACTGTAGTTCAAACACATTTCAACAGTTTGCCTATGAGAATGGAAGCTGCCTTCATGTTTAGCATATTTTCTTTCTCCCTCTTTTTCTTGCTCGAAAAGTATCTTATACTTCTTTTTAAGTACATATGAGTTGAACATTAGAGACCATCCATGTTCACTGCTGCTTTTACAATCATATCTATGGTGCTTTATCTTTGGAAGTGAAAAGTTGATTTTTAGTTCCTTTTCTCTATTTCTAGCTTGTGCATTTGAATCAAAATGGAAGAGCATCTCCCGCAAGTTGCCCCGCAAAAGAAAATCCGAGGATATGTCGAAGCAAGTCGACAATGGGTCCCGTGCTCTGTTGCAGCATAGGCAGGCAGCTCTGAGCAAAGTCAATTGCATCCATTTAGAGATTGACTGGAAACTCGATCCCTCTTGATACACTAACATCAAGCGCATGCGATTATTGGTTATTTAACTTATAATCCCCTCAATCTGTGGGTGGTGAGTTTGACATAATATGTAGGTCCTTATGCTTCCTGTGAAACCATCTTGGTTGATGGGAAAGAAAAGAATGCATGTATGTACTGTTAACAGTTACCGTATACATGGCCGGCTATTACAACAGTCCAGTCTCCAGGACATCTGAAATAATCTCATCACAAGCAGGAGACTTTGAGTGATGTCGACTTCAAGCCTTCAACACACCATATTTCCAGCACTTGCAAGAGGCAGGGAGGCACTGGATAAGCAAATAATTGGAGACACTCCTTTTAGTTTTTATCAAGACTTGACAGATGAGTGGATTTGCCTTTCCATCTCATTGACTTCAATACACAACCATCCATTAAGGCAAGTATATATGTTTGATTATTTTTCCTAACTTATTTCATTTATCTATATATGACACAAGTTTTATTCATATCACTCTTATTGGGTTGTTGGAAGCACTATGTGTTTGTTTACAAGGTTCTGGCAGTGGTTAATGCTGTTTCCAAGAAGTGATTTTCTGCTTTAATATTTTAAACAAAAAACCAGAAACCCTTTTTCTGGGGCATTTGGTGACTAAATTTAAAAGAGAAAAGAAATTAAGAAGGCAACAGAAATATGGTTAGAAATTTAGGAAGTTTATATAATCATGTTGTATGATAGCTATAAAACTTTCTTTTTTGGGTTTGAAAATTTTCACTTCCTCTGAAACCAAACTGAATCATAGGAATCAACTTGTTCACATCATAATCAAATACAGAGGTATAGAATGACTTAGAGTTAATTACATAGTCATGTGATAGCATGTGCTGTAATGAAAATTTTCACTTCCCTTCCCTTTAATTCTCCTTACAATCAATCTGAGCCCATGTGAAAAGTCCATTTAATAGTAATTCCAGATTCCTGTTCAAGTGGAGCTTGCATTGCTTAGACTGCATGAATACCAGTCCCTGTTGGCCTTGCTCCCTCAACCTTCTCAGGTACATAATGCTTACATTATGCAATTCTCGCAGTTGCAGACCTGTTCATCAGCCAATTTAACAGTGAGCTTAAGCCCAACTCGGGATTTGAGCAAACAAACGAGGAGTTCTGTTCTTCAGGCAAGCAATTATTGTGAACTACTAGTGGAGGTGAGCCTGTCAAATCTCAACCTAGCTCAGTTAAGTAAACAAATGGCAGAGACACATTCCATGAGTATCCCTGCAGTAAAAGGACCCTTCAAATATTAAATTTCAGTGTTGGAATTGAAAGAGAAGACATGAAAGACTGCTCCTTCCTCATACTCCTCCATCCTCACAAGAAGATCCATTATCCATCCTTGTTGCTTCGTCACAATGAAGGTTCTAAATCCAGATTTTGGACTCGGCATTGTCCATTTCCAAAACCCAGATTGGATTGATGTAAGGATCCAATGTGAAGCTGACATGTGGCCGATACCATATATAATAATATTAAAACGTGATCGGATCAGGGATCGGTCAAGTCCAAAATCAATACAAATCGGTTGATCCGACCAATCCAATACCAATTACTTGAACCATGATCGCAAAATCTTATCTTTTCACGTGTGTACTAAGAAATATACGAGAAAATTACAGCCCCTAAAAGGAACATGATATCAAGACACTTAAAAAATTTTTAAGACCTTTTATTTTTTGGAGTGGGGGGGTTCTCTCGAATTGAAGACTAGAGAAATCAAGGGTGCATTGACAGGAGGGGGTAGAGATAGAATTTCATATACAAGAGTTGGGATAATATAGTTTGTCAATACGGGAACGACAGAAAACTACAAATGGTACGGCGCATTTAAAACGGCCCAGAAATTAAATGGGTAGGTCAAAAATATGGTCTCATTGTTTAGAATGAAAATAACAAAAATGGCTTGTACAGGTTTTAAACAGAATTTCCGAACAATACGAGACCAAAAAAACAGTAATATACACAAAGTGGAGAAGAAAATTTAAAGCAACCATGCATAAGAGGGTCCATAATAAAAAATAGGATCAAGAATAATAAGAAGTTGAGGGCCCAATATGACCTTTCACGCAACTGAACTGCCCACGGTCAGTCCCATTACGACCTATCATTATGAACCAAACCAAAGATGGTGTGTGAGAGATATGCATGGTATTTTGCATTAATCTCACATTTAAATTGTGAAGAAGGGAGAAAAAAAGGTTGGTCTATAAAAAAATAAACCGGTAATGAAAAAAAAAGGAGTGATTGGTTCATTACTCGGATTCCCCTTGATATTTTATTTATTATAAACTTCTCCAGGCACTTATTGATTAAAACTGTGTATCGTATGGGATCGGGGATTTGTGCAACTTTCAAGGTGGATGACTCCATAGTCAGTCCATCTGCCGATGGATAAATCACAAAAAAGACTTTTTCTCTTTTTTCAATCAATTGGCTTAACATGTGGGAAACGTTCAAGCGCAAGTCACATTAAGCCCCACCTTGACCATCACCATCTATACTCACTATCTAGAAGAACGACCCTTGAACTGTCTGTACTTGCATGTCAGGTACTCAATGAGGATCCAAAAACCAGATTCAACATATTGGAGAGGATTTCTGATTTGACCTAGGGTTGCAATAGGGTTGGGTTGGCTGAGTCTTTTAAAACTTTAATCCAACTTTAAATCCCACTCAAGCTGATCGGCCCTAATTCAGGGCCTGAAAAAACCAACTTTTACTCGCAGGCTAGACCGATCCGGATTGACCTGAGCGTGGAGAGGGGAAAAGGAGATATTGGGGCTGGGTCAGGTCAAGAGAAGAAGAAAGAACAAGATGAGTAAGAAGCAGACAGAACCAGACTGGATCAAAGGCCCTAACTCAATTCTCAGCCTTGAACCGGCCGTTAGGGTGAATTAGGACGAGTTCAGACTAACAGGGCTAAACTTGCATCTCTAGTCTGACCTACCCCATTTCATGCCTAAGTATCAAATAAATCCAAAATTTAATAATCCAAAATCACCAACACTAAATGAATATTTAAAATTATTCAAGATATCATCTTTTAACCTAAGTTAATATCCCAAAAGATCAAACTACATCTTAATTGTTTAATCCAAATGATAAAAAAGAAAATATCAATTTCTGTCACTTTAGGTGTCTATCAACAATATTATCAATCTTTTAAAATCACAAAATATCAAGAAACAAGAAACATTTAAATATAAAAAAAAATAATGCACCTCAAGTTGATTAGCTTATACACTTATACCAGGATTCAGATCCTCTTCTGTCCCTAGTGGGACTTCAGCCATGATCTAGCGGTTGGAGGTCACTCGATGTGTATACTAATACATCTATATGCGCTTCGAGTGAAATCCAATCCTTGGATCACGATCGAAAGGACTAGACAACAGAAGATTATCTTTTTCTCTTTTTCACTCACATGGTAGTAGGGGAAATTTCAATTGGAATAGCAGATTTTGCACCTATTAAGTATTTCATTCAAAGTTTTGAAGTTGAAGTTTTTTGGTATGGTTACAATTTTATGTGTCAAATTTCAATCTCAAATTCAATCATTTTAGCCTCCAATCTATACTGTTAATTATTATACTTTATCAGTATATTTTATTCACCCTCACTTAATCTTATGCACCCCATATTTGGCAATGCTTTATCTTACCAATTAGGGACTTTAATTGAATTGAAATTACATGTGACTAGTAATTTGGGACAAGGGAGTCAACTTTGAACCGAACCTGATAAATTGAACCAAAATCGGCCATTGAAAATCGAATCAAAGCAAACATAATTAATCGATTCAATTTGATTGGTAACTATGGGTGATTGCCATGTGGCAACGCCATCCGTTAGATGTTGACATGCGACATAAAAGATGAGCTATTTCCTTGGATGATACTAAGAATTGGGGGACCAAAACCATGATAGAAATAGGATAGAAATAGGTTATAAAGAAAGGGAAAGGTCTCTGAGGCTCCTGCACCAGTGCCGGGATCAATAGCAACACACACATAGACAACCTAGTTATTTTGTCCATCCTATGTTTGAGCGCAGTACACACTGTCAGACAGGATTTTTTTTTTCCTGTAAAAGAGACCAATTAGCTAATCGATTACTAATCAGATTTTGACTTATATTGATGGGAAAATGAAATTCTCTATCTCTCTTCCTTGAATTACGAACTCCTTGTCTCTCTTATCTAAGTGACCGGCTATGGTTCTTCTCATACTCTCATTTCCCCGGCAAACATATAAGATTCTAATATACCTCATTAGCTTACAGATCCCTATTATTATATTGATTATATCTAAAATCAAATGACAAACCAAATCAATTTACACCCTTAACCTATAAAATTTGAATTTAATTCTGACAAACCAAACCAATTTATACCCTTAACCTCTAAAATTTGAACCCTAATCTGAAGAACTTAAAGTAAGTACACATTGAGGAGATTCTTTTCATTTCTACAGAAACGTTGGCAGACAGAAATCAACTCTGACTTCCGGAATGAAACATTAAATAAGCAATTTTCTCTTCTGGAAAAGGTAAAAGATACATGGTTTTAAACCTTTTCTAGTTTCAAAGCTCGCTGTAACGAAAATGGAAAGCCCTTCCAGAAGCTTTACAAGCCCACACCATGCAACAGGCTAGCAGGATACAGAGAGAGGGGACCATCGGCCGGGGAGAAAAGTGGGGGGAGATAGCAAGCAAGAAAGAGAGTAAGAGACAAAGAGAGAGAGAGAACAGGCTTGGTGTCAATATTGAGATCCAACCACTAGTTTGGACTGACTCAGTCTAAATTACTCAAAATCGATCCAGGTTAAATTGATAGTCGATATGTTTCAGGCTAGCTTTTTAGAGTACTTTTCGATCCAGGTCCTATCCGGGCTAGTCCGAAACCAAACCGTTAAAGTGGATCGATCAAGCTCAAATCAATGGAGCTCGAACCGAACTTCATCATGGCCCAAATTAAACCAAAATATAAGAGATTTAGACATATGATGGTCAATCGCATCAGCATCAAAGTAAGATGACATCGTTACTGGGCTAGTAAATAGAACCGATAACGAACCAGACCAAAATCAATTAAATAAGTCCAGCCCGATAACAGACTATCATCAGAGCGGCCCATTAGCTATTGTGCACAGTGCAACCCACCTAGCCTAAACTTCTTAATAGACATGTTTCAGTCAAACCCTATAAAACTCAACACCGATTTGACTCAAAACAAAACCAGCTTAAGACCCCTAGTCCAGTTGACATGCGTTCCACTCTATCCAACACTTTATTATTCCGCCTGCACGGGGATTCTTTCCCAAACTTGCAGCGTGGGAAACCCTTTTAAAAAAAATAAAAAAAAAAGTTACCCAAACTTTATAATCCGGATAAGAAATTACTTATTCCAGTAAGTAAACTTTCCTTGGGATTGCACTTTCCACGCACTCGAATCCGGCATCTTTTTTTTATTTTTTTTCCTCTGTGTTCTATAAATCAAGGAAACGGGTTCAGGACCCCAGCAATTATTCCAAATCAACAGTTATCAGATGCCGATACAAAGAATGAGAGTACTCCATACTTAAAATTATCAATTTATAGCTGATTACCTAAAAGATAAAAAAAAACAAGTACTAAAAAATGGACCACCGATCTCTATCGAAAACCGACCATTGACATTCATAAACATCTCTGTGGTAGTGGCACACGCGGTATATGAATGGCTACGGATGGTTACGATTTCCATTGACAAATCAACCCGCGTTGTACATAAAAATCTTAATTATGTTTTGATGTGAAGATTTTTTTTTTTTTTTTTTTTTCAGACAGATAAAACAAGAGAAGAAGAAAAAAAATAATGACACAATAATTAAGAAAACGAACGTTAGTAGGATGGTAAAGTTGTTAAATTGCAATTTAATGTTTATGAGTTTGAAATACAAAAATAATATCTTCATATTGTGTCGAGGGAGGGGGGGTAAGTTTGTCTACCATCTGAATCTCTCTTGATGGAACAATGATCACTTCATATTATGGGTGTCAATTTTGGGATTGAACCGGTAGTATGGACCAAACTGGTCCAAATTAACTTGAAACTAACCCGGACCAAACTATTACTGGATATGTTTCGGATCGAGGTATGGCATATCTTACCAGTCCCAGTCTGCTCCAAGCTAGCTCGAAATCGATCGAAAAATCAGACCGATGAGCCTAAACCTAATAATGGTCCAGACCAAATCGATTTAGAACAATAGTTAACCCTAGCTTCACTACTTCAGTTTATTGGATGGATTTAATGGGTTCCTATCGACTTTCAACCTAAATAAATCGGATAACAACCCTATAAGCTAAGCCCGAAAACAATCTAAAATTAGATCGACCCGTTAGTTAATGTGTGCAATGCAACCCAGCCAGTCCGAACATCTTAATGGATGTTTCGGTCAAATCCTATAAAGCTAGACACATTTGGCCCGAACTGAAACCAGTCCAATCCAACCCATTGTTTCCGAACAACAAAGAAAGGGATCCTTACCCATTTTGGTTGAAGGAAAAGAAGAGTAGCAAGAGATGCTGGTCACTTACAAAATGATTTTAATCATTAGTCTAAAACCAAAGGAATACAAATAGTTAGTTCATTTGTTGTTTGTTCTTCATACTACGAGGGTTTTGGAGACTTAGTAGGAAAACAAAAAAGAGAATCAGCAAGAAGAAAAAGGTAGTACAGCAAGGGGGAAATGATAAAGTGAGGAAGGAAGTTCAACGAGGAGAAAGCCATCAAGCTTCTGTGAAGAGTAGAGAAGAAGAAACAAAAGAGAAAAGAAATTACATGATTCAGTTGAAGGAGAAGAAGAAGAAGAAGTAGCAGAAGCAGCTGTCCCTTGACGTAGCACCTTAATTGTAACGCTCTGAACCAAAGGGTGGGGCACCGCATGATACCAGGATCAGTATTACTAGAAACTAGGTTTGAAATTTTTTTTCCCTTTTCTTAGACTATCACTGAGTCTTTCAGTTGAGACATAACACCCTCATGTGGTTGAACTTAAACACTCATCATATTATACATGCAGTAAAAGCTACGAATGCCTCCCAAAGTACCCCTTGTTTTGTATAAATGAATAAAAAACTAAGAAAAACATATTTAAATTGATAATCATTTTTATACAGCGAGTACTAACTTATTCACAACTGCTCATAATATACATAACGAAGGTATTCCCTTGCCTACCTACTGATACCAGGATCGGTATTACTGAAAACTAGGCTTGAAATTTTTTTTCCCTTAGACTATAACTGAGTCTCGGCTGAGACATAACACCTTCATGTGATTGAACTTAAACACTCATCATATTATACATGCAATAAAAGCTATGAATACCTCCCTAAGGCTGCGTTTGGTAACGTTCTCGCTTGTTCTTGTTCTGAATCGGAAGAGATGGTCTTTTCTGTTCTGTTTTGAAATAATGTTCTTTGGTTGTTCTTTTGGCCTTAAAATTGTTTGGCAAATATATTCCAGAACTAGTTTGAAAATATTGTTCTAACTTGTTTGCTGTTTGATAAAATTTATTCTAGAATACTTTTTTCAAAGGATTCAAATATTACAGAATTATCATTAAACCGATATCTTACCAAATTAATTAATATTAATGTCATTTAATTATAAATTGTACCTATGGGTTGATGGAGATAAGTTAATAAATTAAACAAGAAAAATTTTCAAAAAATAAAAATAAAATTCCATGCATCTAGAGCCACAAACCTTTTTATTTTTTATTTTTTATTTGTAGTTATCATTTGTGTTCATGCCAAAAGAATTTAGAACACAAATAATTCATATTTGGAATTTGAAACAAAAAATAAAAAGAACAAAATAAAGTCAATACTGACGTTTTCAGTCGATATTTGATAAAGACTTAAGCACATGAATAATAATAATAATAAGGAGTCCACTTGATTGTCTTTTGGTGAGTACAGCCAAATAGATGTGAATTTTACAGAACCAGCAAAGCATTAATTTCTTAAATCACAGAACCATCTACACTTTAGTTTCAGATCCAAATCTGCAAACCCGATGTACTGATTCAGATAGAAATCCCCTGGTACCGTGTGAGAGAAAGAGGGAAAAGGAGAGGTGACCATTCTTAAAATAAAGAACAAGCAAGTTGCAGAGATGGAGACGAAACAGTAGTAGATTTACCTACTCGAACAAGGAGTAGTTTCTACAAAAATGTTAAAAAAAAAATTTAGACAAGAAAATGGGATGGAGGGCGGAGAAGTAAAGGCGGGGAGAGAGAGAGGAGGAGAGAGAGATGAGGGGAAAATAACTACGTGCTTGCAGAGAACGAACAAGGAGGATGTGCTTCTTCGTGTATGGAAGTAAGTAGAAAGGGTGTCGGGTTTTATCGGGCACAACTTAGTTTTGTTCTTTTCAAAATTGTCTAGAGCGTAAAAACATGGTAAACCATGTTCGAAATTTTCGTTCTTAGATGTTCTTTTCATCCGGTTCGTTTCGTGAGAGGAAGAACAAACCAAATTGCCAACGGTTTTTTAGCGTTCTTGGCCGTTACGAGTTTTTGTTCTATCAGAACGGAAGAACAGAAGAACTGTTCTTTGGGAGAGTTACCAAACGCAGCCTAAGTACCCCTTGTCTTGTACAGCTGAATTGAAAATACTTAACTGTGAAAAATGTATTTAAACTGATAATCATTTTTATATATCGAGTACTAATTTATTCACAATTGCTCACGATATACATAATGAAGGTATTCCCATGTCTACCTAATGGAACTCTATTAAATATATAATCACTTATCTTTCTCTTCTTGTCTTAAAATTTTGACTCTCTTTCATGTGTCTGTTTGTATCTTTTAATTCAAAATTTTTCTTATTTTTTCTTTTCTTGTTTTCCAAACATAACCACAAGCATTAATTATCATATAATACTCCAAACTTAATTGTGATTAGTGGGCATGAAGAGTTGGGATTGAAATAGTCTCTTCTATGAGATTTGGGAGGAGAGATGGCGGTATAGATGGATGATCGACATCTGACTCTTTGATAAATTCGAGCTATCCATCCAAATAGATACCAGTCAACAAACTGAACCATTAAGAATGTCGGCTCAGATGGATAGTTCGGATTCACCTTAAAGTCAGATGTCGGCCATCCATCGAGGCCGCGGCCCATCCTCCCGAATCTCGGGGAGGAGACGATGTGGATCCGACGAGTTGTGAGTTGTCTCTATTTATTCCCTGATATTCCAAATTTCCAATCCCAATCCACCTGTGACCACCTGTGAAGTCTCTCTCTCTCCCCTTCCCTCTGATTGCCTTCATTTCTGAGTTATTATCCATCTTTAAAGCTCACGGGGCTTCACCAACCAAGAAATCAAACCCAGAAAATAACTGGTAGAAAACTATTGTTTCTGTCTTCTGTTGATGTAATGGTCTTTCTCTTCTCTTCTGTTTTCTAGAATCAAAATTGATGGGTTATCTTTCCTGCAGTGCTGAATCTTCTGTTTTAACTTCCAACTCCCATAGTAGCACCAGTTCCAGCTCTACCTGCTCTACCCACAAGCCCAAGAAGAAGAACCATAGAGAAGAATCCATCGAGATCCAACAATTTGAGTACAGTGACCTTGAAGCCGCCACAAATGGTTTCTCTGAGCAGAAACTACTGGGGAGAGGCAGCCATGGTTGTGTCTACAAGGGTGTCCTCCGGAACGGCCGACTCGTTGCCGTTAAGAAACCCTCCAGAGGTCGTATCACTGCTCCCCGCGCCGCCACTTCTGCCGATAACGGAAACGAAGTTGACAACGAGATTGATATTCTCTCCAAAATCAACAGTCCTCGGCTTGTGAATTTAGTGGGCTTCACCAATGACTTCAGAGATCGTCTTCTGGTGACCGAATTCATGTGTAATGGAACCCTCTACGAAGTTCTTCACAAAAGCCCTCGACCCCCAAACTGGGGTCGAAGAATCAAACTTGCCCTTCAGACTGCTAAGGCCGTTGATACTCTTCACTCTTCCTTTCCTCCTGTAATTCACAGAGACATTAAGTCTGCAAATGTTTTGATTGATCGGAATTTCAATGCCAGATTGGGTGATTTCGGGCTAGCGTTGCGGTGCCATGATGACGATTTCCGGTTCCGGTCAACACCGCCGGCGGGAACAATTGGGTATCTCGATCCTGGTTATGTTACGCCGGATAATCTGAGCACAAAGACTGATGTGTTCAGCTTTGGAATTCTTCTGCTAGAGATAATTAGTGGGAGGAAAGCAATCGATATTGGGCATTCACCCCCTTCAATTGTCGATTGGGCTATTCCGCTTATAAGGAAAGGTAAATTTTTGAGCATCTATGATCCCAGAATTCCACCTCCGAAGGACCCAATGGTGAGGAAGCAATTGCCAGTGATTGCAGCCAAGTGTGTGAGGTCTTGCAGGGAGCGAAGGCCATCGATGAAGGATATTGCTGAATGCCTTAGTGTTTACAGTAAGATGGTACCTCTTCACTCCTGGAATGGTTTGTCTGTTAGTAATCGATGTTTGATGGTGGAGACAGTCGGCTTCCCTCTAGAATCTGAAAATACCCATTTGGATTCAAAAGCAAGTCGATCAGTGGGAGAGAATAGAGTTATGACGGAAAACAGAAGTTCTCGGTCATTGAGGAACTCAAGGAGAGTTTATTCTGATCGGGGTTTAGCTTTTAAGAGCAATTTGATGGATCTCATGGCTGGAACAGATCGTGTGTCTAGCTTCAGGGGTGAGGCCGATGGTGTTGAGCTGTCATCCTTGTCTGCAGTTGAAGGATTCTTTGGTCAGAGAAGAATGCGCTCTGTTAGTACCAACTATGATAGAGATGGTGTCTTCCAATTGAGTAGAAACCAATCTGTTGGAGGAAGCTTAAGGCAGAGGATTAGTTGTGTTGATATCAGGGCAGTTAGAACCCAAGCAGCAAAGCCGATATAGTTCCTCCTGTATTTGATTGAAGAAATCTCTGCATCTGTTGTTCCAATTTTATGAGGGTATAGGGCTCAAGCTTGTAAGTTGTAATGTATCCACTAGTAGCACTTGTTCAGCAGAATTGCTATAAGTGCAGTATGTAGTTCGTTTATCTCTTTGTTTCATCCATGAGACCTTTTTCGATGTTCATATGTCATTTTATGTTGAATTAGGCATAAATTTGAATTAAAGAGAACATCTTTCATGTCTCTCCTTCAACATGTTGATCTATTGTGTCATTTGTTTTCCTTAATTTAAAGCTGATTCATTCCAATGTGTATGATCAAATTGGTTCTTGACAAATAAATCTAGGAAGTAGGGATGAATTATGTAATGTTTGCTTCTTCTTCTTCTCTCTTTTTTTTTTTTCTTTTTTTTTCTTTTTTTGGGGACATATGTTGCAATCTTCTTTCTCTTTCAAACTATTTAGTTGGTATTTCCACTGAGAAATTATGGTAGGAGGTGTTCATTTCACAGGATTTCTAGATAAATTCAGAGTAATCTTAGATACAAGATGCACTTTTTCTTCACATTACCTTGATCTTGCCTATGCTGGATTTAAAGATTGAAAACAATACTGGGACTGAACATGTAATTCAATGTTTGTTAGTGGGAAACAACAATTGGGAGCAAAGAGGGTTATGCCAAAAAATGTACATAAAGTTGAGGATTTAATTGCCAAAGTCTAGCCAATAAAGAGGAGGGGTGGAACATCATGCTTTCCCTTGATTTTAACTTTGAGAACCAATCTGAGACTCATGGTAATATAAAATTGCACTAACAGATTAGCATAAAGGTCGGAACGTCGCTAATGCGTGGCCAATGAGCCAAATTTATTTGTTTAATCTGTGGATTATTTTACTTGTAGTGGCTTGTGCTAGGTGACTTGTAGTTAAATAAAAACTTTATCAGCACTGAGAGACTTCTATGGATTTCCCCTTGGCATCTGTGAATATATGGGATGTCACTGTCAGTAACTAATTTAAAATCACTAGTGCTGAACTCATCTCATTTTGGATAATCTGTTCCCCTTATTAAAATTTCTGTAACACTTGTTTATGAATAGTTTGTTGCTTCCATTATTATACTTTCAAGCTAATCTCATCTATGAGTATTTGTGTCTGTTCAAGTTCATAACCCTTGTTATTGCTTGTCATATTGAAGACTACCAAAATACAAATTTTATGATCTGCAAAGTTGCTCAATCAGGGCAATTGTGATCTGAGATTCTTATGGCATATTAATTTTAGTATAATTACAAACAAGCAGTCAATAAAAACTTTGTAACCTGTAAAGTTTTTTTCTTCTCTTTATTACTGTATTGCAGGTGAAGTTGTAACTATAGAAAACTCTTTTCATCATTTCTTCATTTGCTTTCTGTCCTATCAAAATCTATTAGATAATCTTACATGATAGCCTGTTCAAGACTTCTAACTATACATCTGTTAAACAGAATTGAGTTACTATCTTGGACCAGCTAAATGTATTACTAAATGGTATCATTAGTTTGGGATGGGAGGGTTTAAGATTGTTTGGTTACAAGAACAGCTGCAAACACTCATGTATTAAGATATCTATTGTATAAAAATCAAATTCAAGCACAAGGGACAAAAACTGAAAAGGAAAAAAAGACTGGCTTATAACTAACTGTATTCATTGAGAAAAAAAGATTTTCTATATCTCTCCCATCCCCCCTAAAATATGGTTTTTCAAGGAAGTACAGAATAGGGACAAAATGGATTTTAAAATAATAAGGGAAAGGAGATGGCTGTGATAAGGATAGATCCAAGACTCCAACTTGAAAGTGCAAGATGGGTGTCTGTAGCAAGTGGCTACAAGCAAGGATTTATATTCTTCCTTGTATCAAGGCTTTACAGCTCAAAACTTTTGAATTGTATGTGTTCCTTCTTTGAGCTTCCCTTTGAATTCCCTGATAATGAGGACATTTTTCACAGTTTTCAATTCTATTAAATCATGGATTATTATAAATGAAAAAATTTTGTATACGCTGCCGCCGCCTCCCGAATTCCCTCTCCCATTCTCTTTCCTCCATTCTCTCATTCCCCTCATCATTTTAAATATACCTGGATAGGTTTGACTCCAAAGCTGAAAATTTTGGGCTGGACCTTATTGTCCAAACTCATCTAGGGGGTTCACCATTTTGATTCAAAATCGCCTGAAACCGCCGCTTCAAGAATTTTGAACCAGCCTTCCCTCCAAGTACTTATACAAAAGAATTTCAAAAAAAGGGGAAAAATATCTCTGAGAAACAGCATAGACTATGCTAGCCCTATGTATATCTATCTCTATCTTCTTGACAAAGTCAGCATAGACTATGCTAGCCCTATGTATATCTTTCTCTATCTTCTTCACAAAGTCTCTCTTTTTTTTTCTTTTTTGGGTAAATACAAAGTCTCTCCTCTTGCTTAGAGGACTCTCTCCCTTTTTTTTTTTTTTTTTTTTTTAGGTGCCCTTACCGCTAGAGAAGAGCAAGAATCATACTTTTTCTACTTCGCTTGTCAGACAGGAACTCTTTGATCCAAGATCCCCCCCAAAAAAAAAAATCTACTATATATTTTGTCATTTTTCCATGACATCTCTAGTGCTGGATTTGGCTTGAAGCAAAGCCAAATTATTTCTAAGTTAGTCAATGATGTTGATCTGGTGATACCTTTGTGGGGCCCATCGTCTATGGTTTTAAAACTATATTATGAAGAAGTGCATTTCTAAGACTTGAAAAGGGGAGGAAAAAAATAGCATTGGAAGGGGAAAAGTTGCATATGAACACATTCAACATGGTAACAAAATTTGATGGTTTGACCATGAAAGTAAAAAGGAAAAAAAAAAGAAAGAAAAATATAAGTCATTGATCACTCTCACCAACCTTTCATTTGTTATTCAGTTATTCTCTCACCAAACTGTGTCCCTTTGCACATCAATAACTCATTCTGTCTCTGTTGAGTTCCTTCATTCAGAATCTAACTCTGATCCCATGATTCAGGTGATGATAACACAGGAAAAATTAGGAAAGCACTAAAATGATAACATGTTTCTAGATTTCTAAGTCTATCTCATGTTCTTGTTTTAATGAATATCTATCAAAGTCTCTAGAGGTGTCAATTTTAGTTCCGCACTGGGTAGTCAGACGGAGCCCAATCGGTGAAGCCTGAGACCAGACTGCATGATTGTTAAACATGCCTAGCTTAGACCTAGATCGATTACTTAACTGGCATAGATTAAGCCTACCAATTATCCAACTAGAGTTTAAAAAGAAAATTTTTTATCATGAATGAGCTTTTTGTTTTAGTGTAAAATTTTTCATGCAAATGATATTGTACATTAAAATTTTTTATTTTTAATGTTTTCTTAATATTTTTATATTAAAAAAAAAAGGTAAAAAAAATCTTATTTTATAGGATTTCCCCCCATTATTTTAAATGAAAAAACTGAATCAATGGAAAAAAAAAAAAAAAAAAGAGTTCAAAAAATAAAACTGAAGATGTAATGGATGGCACATTGGGGTTGGTCTACTCGGCCGATCCTAACCCAGCATGCTGAGTCAGTTCATCGGATTGGGAATCCACGAGTGTAAAGTAATTCTGGGTTTTTTTTGTCGAGTCAAGCCCAATCCGATCGGATAAGAACGGATCAAAATCGCCAACGGCTGATCCGATTCTTGAGACCATGCACTCGGACCTTGCTTACCACCTATTATATCATAATGTAAGTGTCTACAATTACCTCTCAATGTTTGATCTAAATACCTATAGGCTATATTTTTAGTTTGGAACTGTCCAACTAAGTCAATTTTTTTATTTTACTTTTACCGTAGTTTCAGCTCATAGAATGGTTTTCTTAGAATGCAGTATCAAACATTCCGCGTTTAGTTTGCATTCTTGGAATTATTCTTAGAAATGCAGTCTTCGAATGAAAAATGCATTCCTATCTTATAATACACTAAAGAGTAAGGCATCTCCATTCTAAGCTCAAAATGAAATATGGACTAAAGACAGCGTATACTAGAATGGACGCATTCTCTAATGCATCTAAAGACAAAAATACAAACCAAACACTGTTTTTGTCATCTCAGAATGTATTTTTGATCTAGATTACATTCCAACAATACGTACCAAACGCAGCTTTGAATTCAAAAATTGTACAAAGTCGCACTTAGATCACAACTTCATTGACCTCTTTATGCCCAATCTGAGGCCCATTATCTTCTTCTACTCAGCCCAGACCCCTTTGGACCCATTATACCTTGTGATTGGGTTGGGCTCAACGCAGCATGGGAATCTTTGTGCCCCCAATAAAGATCCTCTAGAGCGCAGCAGTGAGGCACCTCATGGCTGAGAGTGCATCGGAACACTCATACAATTAACAATCTTGCTGATCCAATCCTGATAATTTGATGGATCACTGACAAATCAGTTAACAATCAAGATCCTCTCCCTTGTCTTTGCTTGTCTTGCAGGTCTAGTCAGAGAGGTGGACCTCGGATACGGATTCGGGCCGAAACATATATATATATATATATATACCTTCTTAGAATTTTGGGCTCCAAGGTGTCTCTAACTTAATTTTGGATTGTATATCCAAAATCGAATTTGGATAGGATCAATGTATATCCGATCCAAAGAGCGAGACGTTTATGTTCTGGGCTCAAAATGCGGAGTGGTTAAAAAGCAATGTTTTAGAATGGGTTGCGTGTTTTTTAACACATTCAATGATTCAAGAATAAAAATGAATACCCTAAATTGCTTTTGTCGTCTTAGAATATATTCCAAAAATGCATATTAAACGCAAACTAAATCTTCTACTTTAGAAAAACCATACAATGAAATTCCATCCTATAATATATATATATATATATATATATATATATATATATATATATATATATTTTTATATATAAGATATTGGTTTTAAGTGGGCCTAATGTATATCAATTATTGTTGCTTGTGGAATATGAGAAGAAGCTTCATGACTGAATCCAGGTTGGAAATTGGAATGAATGCACCCAAACACAGATCTGATTACAAACCATAAAAATTGGAAAGTATTATTTATTTTTTAGTTTAACTTAAAACAGATTCCACGTCTCAATCACCAACCATTAATTGGTTCAATTAGATAGATGGGAAAGATCTTTCAAGTGGCCCACGTAGTAGTGGATTCCACTCTTTTCCCATCCTCCACTCCTACCGGGTGGGGGAACAAATTTCTTCACCTTAGATATATATTTTTCATTTAAAAAATTGAGTTGAGGTTTCCTGTCAGGCTGTGTGGAATCCAAACAGTAGTACAAGGTTTAACAAGAGTCCGATATAAATATTCAAAAAGGGTAAGGAGGTCATTTCATAGCTCAATGAACGGGCGTAAAAGGATAAAGACGGACAGAAAACTTTTTCCCTCACAAATTTAAGAGTTATTTTAAGCAATCAGTACTATTCTTTCCATGCATAAACTATGATGTGGAAAAGAGAGTCGATGTTACCCTTTCTAGCAAAATGTTGAAAAATATATTTTTATCGAGGAGATGTCTAATATGACCAATTTGAAATTTAATAGATAAACTATCAATTGGATTGGTTACGAGTCAAATTTCATGATTCATTTAGCTGCACGACATGTGATTTTACACCCATTAAAGTTGTGTGTGTGTGTATATGTGTGTGTGTGTTTTGTAGGTACCCCCTTAAGGATCACCTATTTATTGAATTCCAAAGCCAACACAATCTTATGATGTTTATGATGTGGAGATTGAAAACTATGTTTCCACATTTATTATAGTCACCACCAACGGTTTCATATCTATATTAAAATTGACTTGTTAATTGTGTCATGTGGTATTATGTGAGCAAGACTGCAGGAGAAGAAACAACTCATGGATCAGAATTACTACGAGCACTTTTAGGTATAGAGGAGTTAACTAACGAATGAAAAATGGAATTAGTTCACCTACCCAAGAAGAAAACCACATTTCCTTGCTATTAATCCATTTTAATGCCTTTTCGATTGAAACTAACACATTATTGGAGGCCCACAAATTTGAACTCCCAACAAAGTCACCATGCATGATAGTCCAAGGATACTTATTGTTGTAGCCGGAATCTTTTGGTGCTTCCTTTGAGGTAGAATGTACCTGCAGTAGGTGGCAGAGAAAGTGTGACAAAGGAGGTCGGGCCCTAGATTCGAGGAGGACTTCGATGCCTAAGTTAGGAATCCGAGATGCAAACAGGTGTGGAACTCGATATCTAAAAATACAAGTTCCGAAGTAATAGTAAGAGTTGTAGAAAAGTCAGTGAGTTGTCAAATTACGTAACCCCTTACCTCTAGTATTTGCCCCTTATTTATAGAAAGTCGATATAAGGTAGGCAAAGTTGAATTTGATCTTGACTTAGGTTGGTTTACAAATAACCATACATGTCGTTGGTTATGCTAGAATTTCAGTCCACGATTAGGCGTGTAGGTGGTTGTTCAAAAACTACTGAGGACATGCATCCTATGAGTTAATGACATCGAGCAGCCAAGTGTTGTCCTCTTTGGGTTGCCACGTGTCATCCTCCGATTGGTTTATATCGTTTATGTGCATATATAAACTATAACACTTACCAAATTGACTCTAGATCTTGACCCAAACTGACCCAAGAAGTTCACCATTACAATAGGTATTCTTCATTTACGCTCTGCTTATTTTATTATAAAAATTTTAATGCAACTAATATTTTACATGAAAATCATTCTTTCATGTAACATGCCTTTTATAGCATTTTGCGTTAAAATAAACCATAAAAAATTTATATTATAGTAAAATTTTTTTCCCTTTTTCTTTTCTCCTCCTTTCACTTTTTTCTATGAAAACAAAGAGAAGCTTAATATTTTAAGTGTTAAGAAAATCAATATGATCCACCCAACAAGGAGCATGTGAGAGCTTAACCATCAACTGTCAAACAGACAAATCCCTTCCAGAAGGTCGGTGTAGGAATGACTAAGACCTTCCTTGTTATGGATCAAAACACTACTCATCTGTGTATAGTCACAAGTAAATTTAAGGGTGCTAATGGGTTGGTTCGGATCGATTTTTGTTGAGGCTAAATCAGTTTTCGCTATTTTAGGGTCATTCCAAAATATGTTTAAGAAGAGATTCGGGTTAGGACAGCTGCATTGCACACACTAATTAATGGGTTGATTTGATGTCGGTTTGTTATTGGATTAGATTTAATCGGACTGGCTTTAGACTGGTTCAATTTTGGGCCTATTAACCAATCTGGTAAGGAATTGATTAAGATCGAATGACACCCTTTTACTCTGTGAGGGGTTGACTTACCGAGGGTAATGATTAATGAATTATGAAGTAACGAATGAAAAACACCCCTTGTTGTCGTATTAGATTTCGATTTGTGATTTTGAGATTAGGTTTAGGGTTGAAGAGTTAAGTGTTAAGACTTTATGTGGTTTAACAATCGATGTAATTTGGTTCAAACTATAGTTCGATTCAGATTGCTATTTGTTTGGGCGTAATGGTCCACTTTATAGGGGCACCAAATGGAGCTTGAACCAGATTGGAACTGATAATTATTAGAGCACCTTATCCGAAACATGTTAAATAATAGAATAAGCTAGTTTAGTTTCAAGTTATAACTGACCGGCTCGGTCTGGACATCCGATTCGATCTCCAAATTGACATTCTTACAAGTAACGATCAAGATTATTGGGTTATCCCAACTGTTATTTGGAAAAGAAATCAATTTATATGCTTATAATATGTTTGTATCTCAAAAAAGGAAAAAAATCATTAGACAAAAATAATTATTACACAATCATTACTATGTGTTTTATCTGTCCTTTATTTTCAAAAAATTTTCTTCTCTTGACATATATACATAACTGTAGGAAAAAATACATTTTAACCCGATAGGTTACACCTTGCCATGTCTCTTTATGGAAAAAGAATTTTTGTCTGGTTGTCTCCCTGTTTCCTATATGACATTGTGTAATGACCCTCTTACATTCAATCTTAGTCGGTTTTTTTAATTAGAGAAATTTATTCAAACATTTTCTTGACAATTGATTTATTACATAGAACTACCCTCTCTTGACAAAAGTTACATAGACTATCTTTAAAACAATATTTTATAACAATATAGTCCACATCGAGTGTTAAAAACTGATGAAATTTTTTTAAGACAATACTATCCTCATTCAATGTAAATTACATAAATATACCATTGTCTATCTTTGGAACGAATCCTTTGTAAGTTCTCTATCGATTGGAGAACTTGCAAAAGGTTTGTTCCAGAGATAGATGATGGTATATTTATATAATTTATATTGAGTAAGGATAGTATTGTCTTAAAAAAATTAAAAAAAATTTTCTCAATTTTAAACCTTCGATCTGAAATATAATGTTTTAAAACATTGATTCAGGGGTAATTTGTGTAATTTTTGTGATAATTCTATATAATAAATCAATTGTCCAAAAAGAATCTGAGGTATTGTTTTCACTCTCTTTAAAAATTAATAATGAATGATTGGGCATGCATATAATCCACACCGACAGTTCAGAAATCATTAAATAAAAGAAGATTCTAGAGCATGAAAATTGGAATCTTGGAAACCACAATTCAAAAATAAAAGAAATTCTTTCAACGCTACAGAGATGAAGATGAATGGGCGGATCTCGAGATTCTAGAGATTTTCGTATCAAACGGGTCCCACTGTAAAGATTCTTCAGATTCATAAATCACCTGTCAACGCTACGCCGCAATCGACAAGTAATAATCATAGAGTTGGGATTTAGACCTAAGATCATATGATGTATCTCATATCCATCATCCGCAATAATCTCCCAAACTTTCTACATTTAATACTTGTAAATTGTGCGCTAACCCTAATTTATTGATCTTCTTCTAATCAGGAAAGATGATCTCATCTCAAATGGACGGAGAATCCAAGAAAGCATGATGCAATGTCCATAAATGAAGGACGAACATAATAAATTAGGTAAATAGTTAGCGTGAATTTTACTTTCTTTCTCTCTTCTTTAGCATATATCTGTTGTCAATAGGGTTCAAGTACTTGGAATCTAAATTGGATCGGTACTGTTTACCCTTAATCCTACTTAGATCTCACCATGATAATCAGACATAGTGGATGGATAGGATGAAAGTTACCATTTAGATGATCATGGACTTGGGGTTTGCTGATATTTTTCTAATGGACATTTGGAACCCACTTGGATTTGTCACTTTCCTTCCATAATGATTTTAATAATGAAAGTAAAACATCTTACTTCAGATGAAGGTATCCACCATCTTTTACATAATTCATTATCTTGCACGACAATTTTTATGTGAAAGTATTAGTACCATGTATGAGAATTACAATTTTTGTGAGAGAGAGAAAAGATAGAGAAGAGAAGAAAACCATGAGAACTGAGAACTACAGTAAGGGAACTATGATGAGGAAATCTATGGTGGCATATTTATGGACTTTAGAAAAGAGAATATGATAAATATCAAAGGCAACTTTATAAAGAGGAATCAATCCTCATTCATCTTATTTTTATTTTCCATTTCCATTTTAGGGATAGTCAAATGAGAATTACAGAGGCCACAGGGTGTCTCAATTATTGTTAGGTAATATAAGCATCATAGCATCTAAGACTCAATCAAAGAAAAGTACAGAAAAAGGGGTTGAAAAAAAAAATGGAAGCTGACAGGGCTAAATGGGCTCCCCTGCTTTCAAATTATTACAACTGGAATTGCCAAATTTAAGTCTCAGCAGGAGAAGTTGTTATGTTGAAAGCTTCTAGGATGGACCACAGCCCTGGGCACTGCAAGTAAATGGGAGAGTTCTTCAAGAAGGCTATAGTTTTCCAAAACTGCAATTAATCCGCCTGTGAGTATTACAATCATAAATCTTCCATCATAGCCTTTTTCGCTGCAATGACCCAGCAAGGCTCACCTGAAAGGTACCTTGCCTATGGCCCCATCCACACAGTTATAGCTTTGTTCTCCATGTTATCTGGCTCTCTACGATAATCATGACTAACAGAAACTATGGTTGAGTGGTATTTAAAGTTCATCATCTTTTCCTTCTTGTTATCAGTGAGCAGTTTTGTGGTCTTTGGTTCTTCCTGTTTCCCATTTCACTTTGCCAAACAGACCAATCCAATATTCCAACAGAAAACAGATAGGTTCTGGGAGTTTGATGAGCAATCAAGCAGTTGGATTGAAGTGAAATTGCCTTTTGATTTGGTTTCTTGCATCAATGGGAACTGTACTAAAGTGGGCTCTATTTCTCAGCCGAGGAAGAAAGAAAATCGATTGGAGGAAGGATTTGATGCTCCTGAACAAGGAGAGATTTCGAAATCCATTCATAATGACAGAGAGTTAACAGAGGAGAGTTCTGATCAGGTTCTTCTCCCTGGGAGGAGGAGGATTTCACTGACTAAAATATCTGAAACATCTATTTGGGTGACAGGAGAAAGTGGGTCTATCTATGAAAGGATCTGGAATGGTGTGCAGTGGGTAATTGCACACCATGATTTACCAATATCGGCAGGTCCTGCTGTTTCAGTTTTTATAGTCAATCAGACTATCCTGGCACTCTCTGCAGCAGGGAATCTATATCAGGTAGAGTTCTGCGTCCACTGCTGCTCTTTTGATATCAGAGGAAAGCTTAGTCTGACAAAAGCTCTTTAAAAAGGATTTGACTAAAAACTTGGCAAACATCATTTTGATAAAATGTGATGCTAGAATTAATTCAATAACCCAATAAATGTTTCCTCATTTCTAGAAGTGGGAGTACCAGACTTCAATTATATAGAAAATATGTAGACTTTACAAATGATCAGTGGTTTGTATGCCTATTAATAAAGACATACATAAATTTATAACTTCAAATATGAAGCTCAAACTGTGAATATTGAAACAGCAATGGGCAGTCAAAATGATTCTTCTCTTTTACCTCCAGATACAACTGAGTGAGAGTTCACAGCCCTTTTGGATTGAATGCACGCCTAAACTTGAGCGCGATCCACATATGGAAACAGAACCAAGTTTTATCTTAATCAAGTCAGGGGTTGTTTCTTATGACAGAGGGTGAGTATATCACTTTAAATTGGTTGTTATTACAAGTGAATCTCTTGAACTTGGTTATTCATGACCATGCAAAGTTAAGTCCAACTGCAATTGAAACTCACCAGGTTGAATCATAGTGTCTCTTCTATCTTCTTCTATCATATTTAATCACATCTCTTTGATCTCTCTTTCTATCATGGTTCCTGATCAGGAAAGTTTATTTATATACAGGAAAGTTTACTTCTCCACAATGGATGGATCATTGTTAGAACTTAGTGAAATTGAACCTAGAAGGTAAAAAAATTATTTATTAGCGCACAATTTTAAGATTCTAATTCAAGTACACAGTCCAGTGGCTCCTTGGATTTGAAAATGATTTTGTTGAACAGGTGGATATATCATGGCAGACCCCCTGGTGCAAATGTTGCAGCCATAGTTGATGCTGCCACCATTAGACCAGATGTAATATTTACAGTAAGGTATGTCCCCATCCTACAAACAACTGCGTACAGGCTGTCAGTAGTTCTTTTCTACATATATAGTGAAGACTATATTGTTCGGTCCTCAAAGATCAATTCTTGGTGACGAAAGACTTTTGATGAAGGATCAAATAGATTCCCCTGTATAAATCAGTAATAAATTCATTCTCTTTTGTGGCACGGAGCATGATTTCTTTCTCATTTGCAAATTCTGAACATGAAATCTTTCAGTGCAGTTCCATGGGGGATCTTTATGAACTAGATAGGAACTCAAAGCCATCATGGAAGAAACATATATGGGGCAAAGGATTCAAGCAAGAAATATCCTTGATCCCGTCAACAGGGTGTATTATACAAGGCTTGATCGGAACTCATTCGATATCCCTGTTCCTTTTAACAAAGGTATTATTCTGACCCATCATTTATATGCATCCATGGCCACTGCAAGAACATAAAATATTAAGTACTGAACTATTACATAATTTTGTGACTTTTATCAGCTAATGGCACCATATAGGATCTGACACTATATAAATCTCAACCCAGAGATTTCCCTGATCAATCACTGGCAAGGAATTACACTGAGTCACCTTTTTAATTTTACTTAGCTCAATTTTGTTAGATGTAAAATTAAATGAAGTAAAATAAAATTTTCATTGGTTAAGTGAAGTAAAATGAAATTAAAAAAAGCATAAAAGAAAACAATTAATAAGATGGTTTATACGAACTAAAAAGATAACATAGAGTGAAAAGCAAAAAATGTGAGAACCAAATATAGAGAAAGTGGGGGTTGAAAATTTCATCAATTGTACTTCTGCAGAAAATGGAAAATAGTCAGTTTAGGTAAGATATTATCCAAAAAAAAAAAGGTGCTGCTCAAAAATGTGAATTATAACCAAGCACATGACAAAAGGAAAAATTTGTTGGAGCTTGTTCTCCTTTTGGATGTTTTGATTTACTTGCACCAACTTATTCTACTTCACCAACGAAAATTTTATTTTACTTCACTACAGATCTAACCAAATGGGGTTGGGACCTTGACATCCTTGGCTATGAATGAACAATGAGAAGTGCAACATGGGACCTGTCCTGGATGACCAATTAAATTTTGACTATTAAGATGCTTAATTTATCAGTAGTTAATATCCTGCTTTATTTTTGTCGTAAAAGAATTTATAGTTATGCAGGATGGTAATCTAGTTGAGAGGCGGCTGCATCAAAGGAAGTGGGGATGGATAGTCCATGGAAGTCCAAAATACCACCACCTGACATCCATCACGCCAGTTGCACAAGACGAGTTAAATGAGAATATATTCTCATTGTTCTTTACTACAGCTGTTGGATCCATTTTCGAATATCGACTTTCTATACATTCAGGTGAGTGTCAATTTAGACCTTGAATAGAGTATAAACAATCTTTCTTTATTTATTTATTTTTTTGGGGGGGGTGGGGGGGGAATGTGTGGGTAGAAGAACATTCATCTTGTTTAATAAAATTACTGCCACTGTTAAGTCGACAAGCCAAATGAAATTCCATGAGTTGTACATAGGATGGAATTGTTTGGCTTTGATGCCTACTTTATAATATTGGTGTTACATTTCTACCTACCATAACTTGCTTTGTGATGATTACTGTGTGAGATAAAGTGCATCCTAAGCTTGCTAACATGAAGTTTCAGTAAAGTAGTGCTACTGATTCCCAAAATGCATTCCGTAATTTTCCCTCCTTTCTTCATCTTGGTTTTCTTACACTAACCAAATCCCATAAATAAAGAATGCCATATTTTCTTAGTTAATAAACTATAACATTAACAGGTAGCTATAGTAAGTCCTAAGGATATCATTACTACCTTGTAAGCTTCCATAGTCTTCTGAAATTTTGAATGATTGACAACTTTAGTTATTTTTCCTTCTTGTAAATCACTTATAAAGGGGTGAACCTATATCACATAAGAAGCTTAGGGGGTCATGGACTTCAGATCTTACGACTGGGTTCGTGGATGACGGAAGAAAAATAGACACAAGAGGCAGAAATAATGAAGATGAGAGGGCAGAAAAATTGTGGTATAGTCGCACTCCTATTGCTATCCTGTAATCAGAGTTTCATCAATTGAAGATAATTAATATGGCAGAGTCTCTCCACTTCCTTTCCGAAAGAAGTTTCACATCTTTAGAAACCAAAAAGTAGTTTTCTCAGGACTTTCAATGTACTAAGTTTGAAAAGGAGAAGTATAAAATATATTTATAAATAAAAATTCTAAAATCTTAGTTAGCACAACTGAGCTATATGGTTATCTGACCTCTATGCTGCCTAAAATCAGACATCCAGATTCTTTGGCTTAGCTAGGCCGCAAGTGAACCTTTCTTGAGCAACCAGTATGGGCCTTGACGACTGGGAGCTTTGTTTACATTACCTCCTCGACAGTACTAACTAAGCTCATAGAGTTTGAGGTCTTGTCATGTTTGATAAGTCCAAATGGGACCTCCTCTATTGGGATCATGCAATCTGGGAGAAGCTAATGTTTTCACCAGGAGTTTCTGACATGCTCATCAGTTACAACACACTGAACCAATTTCTGCATGCTTATCATCATGGATTTATTGGTAATTGAGCTCTCAAGTTTGAAGATGGAACTGACTTGCATTGTCTAATGGTAATTTCAGTACAATTATATGTAAAGGTATTTTGTGCATTTGTTGTATCTGCTGGTTATTTGTTGTACAAGCTAGAGGCAATTATGCATGCATAATTCTCTTAAATATAAAAGCTGAAGTGTGGGAGAGGCCAAATACCTTATTTCCTATTTCTCTTCATTTCTCTTTTCTTCTTCCTCTACTTCAACTCAAACCCCAGAATGATTAGCCAGTCAATCTGGCAGTTTCACATTCCCGATAAATCATTATTTTACTAGACTCTTTGAATCCACTGAAAAGGAAGATTAGAATTCACCTTACACTAATTGTTTCTGGTTTTTAATTAACAATATTGGTCTTCACATATGCCTTTGATGGGATAAGAAATATCCAGAATCAGTTCGAAGTGCTTCCTATGTTTGGCAGCAAATCAAATATTTAAAAGATATCCGAAGTTTTGGGGTTAGCGAAGCTGTTTTAGGCATATCAGTTTAAGAAGTCAATTTCCATGTAGAAAAACTATTTGGGAGTGATTTTCCATATAGAAACTTTATCCTTCCATCTAAGCAGTTTAAATTCATGCTTTTCAGGGGTCCATTTAAGGATGGCTGGAAATCCCATGACCACTTTTTGCCTTACATGACCTGGATTTGAAATGGGTGCTATATTGTGTCAAACGTTTCTACCTTTTCAATGTGAATTTTATGTCAGATACTTATGCTTACTTTTCCTTAGCTGTGTCAAACGTTTCTACCTATCAATCCAAAATGATCAGTGTTGGCCTTTGATACCAGAAAATACTTCACTATCCATAGCATCCCTATTCAATGGCATAGGATTCTGATACTACTGCCAGTGCTTCATACAATTGCTTCTGAAGCACAAATTCTCTTGTTTCCTTGGAACTTCACAAATATTTGGAGTTTGGTCATATTCATGGTGGGATAAAGACAAAAAATGCTTATAATTAAACATTTAGAAGTTCAATAACAGCATGTACTTAATGTATGGGACTGTTATATCAAAATCCTCACATGAAATTTAGAGAATGAAGAGTAATAACAGCATATCTCAAACACCACTGTTCATCATTTTACAGTATGTGTGGACTATATCCCAAAGATGATGGAAGTACTGTGCCAGGCTTTCAATAGGAGTGAAATGGACATCACTGTAGTTTTATCTCAAAGAAACCATGTAAGCATATACCAGAATTTAAGGCAAGTTCGACCAAAGTTTTCCAATAACATTAAAAAAAAATGCATGTGGCAATGACATATTAGCTTTGAATATTTCAAGTTTGATTTCTGACACCTCCCCTTAGTGAAACATCTGGGTTACATTTCTGAAAAGAAGCAAAATGAACTAATTTCCTAATTGCAACTTTTCTATGGAAGACAGGTGGTGCTCAAGGGGACCAAATGCCAGAGAAATGGGTGAATCATATGCATCCATTGCATGCAAAAGCTGCAAGAGGTGTTGCAGGTCTGCAGTGTCAAGTTGGAAGGATATTGTTCCCTCTGGATGATGGTAGACTAGCAGAGCTGCATTTATTTGGCATTGGTGGTGAAGGATCAGGCCCAACTCAACAGGTTAACATGCGAAGAAAAGCATCATTTAAGTACGAATGGTCAATCCTAGAAGCTCCAGAAACCGAGGGATGGAATGCAGACTATTGCACTGAAGAAAGGGGGCCTTCAAATTGCATCACAGGCATAAAAGATGGACCAAATGACTCTGGCATCGCAAGATCAGCAACAAGAAAGCGAAAGCCAGGTCAACTGCTTCCAACTTACCTGGTCCCTAGTGCATCAGAAAGCATAGGAGCTAAGCCTCCTGACCAAAATAACTTCCTGGTAGATGGGACCAGCACAAACTTCCATATGAGAGTAATGCATACAGGCATGTCATTTTTTCTTGTGACAGACAGGGGTGTGACTTTTGAGCATCTGTATACTGAGAATGTATGGTTGTGGCTGAGCCATGAGCATCCTTCAATCATGAAAGGTGTTGTCGGAAGCTACAATGGAAGTTTGTTTGTGGTTGATGTAGATGGGAACTTACTTATCAGAGAAAGAAGCAACAATGAGCTAGTATGGGTAAATTGTACTGCCATGAGAAAGGGTACGCAAGTGATCGGAGGTCCTCCATGGGATAAAATACCCGGAAAATATTTGAAGGTTACAGCAGAAGATGCACTTTTCTTTGTGAGCAAGAATGGAAGATTACATCAATTTATAGTAAGTTGAGAAAGACCAAACTAAGAGTATATCAACTGGGACAGCAATGATTAAAAATAAATTTACATAAGGACAATCTTTCACAGTGCTTTATACTGACAACTCTACTTACCATTTTAGGTTGCCTTGCGGATGTTCAAATGGAAAGACTGCGGATATCCCTTAAATACCAGAGTTGCAAGTATTGTCGATCAAGAAATGCTCCGGGATAACATAGTTTTTGTCATTGGAAGGAATGGTCAGCTTTATCAGTATAACAAAGTGACAGAATTATGGCATGAGCATTATCAGTCCCCACATTTGGTTCTGTCAAGATTGCCTGGAACTGCTATGAGACCATCATCTCTGTCACTTACTGGCTCTCTATTTATGGTTTCGGAAGATGGTGGACTTGTTGAATATCATTGGAACCCAATGGATGGATGGAGTTGGGTGGAGCATGGAACACCATCTAAAAGTGTAAATTTGGTCAGTTCACCAGGTCCCTGCTTTGAAGGCAATCAATTGTTCCTTATAGGCTCGGATGGTGAAGTTTACCTTAGGTATATGGACCAAAGGACATGGAAATGGAGAAACTATGGTTTCCCACCTGGGGAGGATGAAGTTGTTAGAGATCAGACACTAACAGGAGAACAATATTTAAGGGATGATATTTGTGTTGATGAAGATATTGTTGCTGGGTTTGAGAAGAATGTAGAAGGTGCATATGATGGTGTCAAAATCTGTGATGCTAAGGTATGTAGCAATCTCTTTATATAAGGGTAAAGGTCAGTAGCAATCTGCATAAATAATGTCAAATCACTAATCAATTATCTCTTTATCTTATTTAGGTGGCTCCAGGAAGACCAATTCCATTTTCTGAGTATTCAGTAATTTTTGAGTTACAAGATGGAAGAGTAAGCAATCAAATCCTGTTTGTAAACCTCTATGATTTCCCTATAGCATCATAGAAGAAGTAAAAATTTCCATTCAAATCCTGTTCTAGAATATGGTAGGTGAATGCACTGTATGCTCACAACTACATCTAGGAAGGAAATGGAAAGTTCAAAAGGATACGAATAGATCCTTCCGTTTGTTTCCATGTAAAAACCTATAAGATTTTCATTTTATTGGTTTTTTCCCTGGAAACCAACTGAACCTTACTAGATTTGGAATGTATACTATGTGAAGTTGCATAAACTTTCCCTTGAGAGAATAATACTAACTACATGGACTTTTTATAGCTTCTGAACTTCCTGGCAGTTCACTTTTGGAGGGGTGAGAACATGAAAAATTTTGGAATGTTTTTCCACTGAAAAATAGTGCAAATAAAAACATTTGAATTCATTTCATTATCAATTTCTTTTACCAAAATTAATGTTAACACCTCTATTTGATGGCAGTTGGCAGAATTGCATCGAATAGATGACAGACAATGGATATGGTCGCGTACCTTCGGCACTCCGATGAGCCAGTGCACGGAAACTTATGGGATTAGCATCATAACATATAATACAACCTCCCAAGAATAAAATCCATGACTCAAAGATCAAATGTAGAGAGTTGATACAAATATACAAATCTTAGGAAAATTCTGAGTTTGTAGAAGATCCATCAAAAGAGAATTTCATAATCCTTTATCTCCCCCACCCCCTTCTTCCTTTTACCCTCTATAGAAGGGTCAGAACAAATGCCAGGTTTTTTTTGGTTATTGTAAAGAGTTTCAAGCAAAGGAGACTCAAATCATCAACTGTACTGTGCAGGAACAAGATGTAACTTATCGGATATCAAATTGAAATTCATAATGAATAAAACTGAATAGCAAGAAATGCAGTTGTATATCATGATCTTCAAGGAATTTGAGTTCCATAATTTTAATAATATCAGTGCCCTATAGTTCACACATCTTATAACTAGATACGAAAAAATTTACAGGCTTTCATGATTCTTTCCATCAACTATAGATTTTTTATTTTTTTATTTTTATTATTATTATTTTTTTTAAATTCTCTATTCATATTCCATTTTTTGGTAGATATTATTCTTTCTCTGTCAACCTCTCCCTCGGTCGTTGTCTCTCTTGGATCCGGCATCGCTGTAACCCAATCTTGTTCTCTCTGTCTTTTAATCTGTGTCTCAATCTTGGCCTGAATTATTTGTGGAACTTCCTTTTCTCCTCTGCTTCCATATCAGTATTTACTCCAAACAAAGAGAACAACTGACTGAGTTTAACAAACATTCGGTAACTCATCTTCTACCAAAATAAGGAGCATTTGAACTTTTCAATTTTCATTTACAATCCTAAAATATAGAGGGAATTCAAGGAAACCTAATAAATCTCAAAAGTTACCAATTTAAATCTTATTTTCTATCCCACCTGAAATAAATAAATAACTAAATAAACTGTCACTTATACCACAAAGCTCTACAAACCATAGTTACGGAATCCAAGGTTTCAAATATTGAAACCAAAATATGTTCATGATTTTGCTTATACAAGAGCACTTGAATCATAGAATTCAAAAGCAATCTTGTTGATTTACTATTTTCCAATAAATTTATTTTTTTTATTGCTCAAGTAATTTTAGTTTTTATTATTTTAAAATTTTGAAAATATTATTTATAAAATTGTTGAAAACCTTGTTTTTTGACTTCAGTCTATTTCAACAAAACTTGGTGAATTGGATGAGTCACATTTTTTTTTGTTACAACTTTTTTATTTATTTTAGAAAAGGTAAATTACAACTACGATGCTCAATGTCTGTGAAAACTATGTTTGTGATAGCTCATGTTTAAATTATTATGTTTAGGATTCATAAACAAGAATAACATTAATGTACTCTAGTCATATGAGTTATATTTATATTTCAACTTTATCCGTAAAAAGAAAGCATCTAAGTGAACTAACTTTGCACATATAAGTTATGATATACTTTATCTTTACCATCCTCAAGCACCCTCCTTATGGTTGACCAGTGAACTTAGACGATCTTTCTTATTTTTAGGTTCCCATCCTCAAACACCATCCTCGATGGTTGGTGTATTTAATTAGCACCCACTCCTTGTTAGTTTGCTGTAATCATTAAAGATTGAAAAATTCTCAAGTGCCAATCTAAGCATTGAAGACAGTGAGATTTCATTCCACCTTATGAAATATCCCATTTCGTAAAACATAAATTTATTTGTCAACCTTGATTGCTTGGACAACTTTAACCCCTCCCAATTATGTCAATTTGGTCTCCACTTTTCTCTTCCCAACTGGAAAGCTGAGGGAGCCTTTCTTTTTACCTCCCACACCCATTAAACTAAATCCACACCAACAAAATTTCTTTTCTTTTTCAATTTTTCATCGTAACAACATGTTTGTAAACATATTAGTGAATGTATAGTCACATAAATTTGATTTTTAATAATGCCTTTTAGGCCCCATTTGATAACATTTATGTTTATGATATGTTGTTTTTGCTCTGAAGTCATTTTATTGCTTTTGCTCTGGAGTCAGTTTTTTGAGAGCAGAATGCAGTTTGATAACATTATAAATCAGATTCCAGAGCTTATTGAGAGTAGAATTTTGTTTGATAAAAAAAAACCTGGAATTGATTCCAAATCTGGTGGTGGTGGTGGTGGTGGTTGTACTCGAAATTAACATTATTTTAGCTGAATAATTAATTGAAATTTATAAAAATATCAAACAAAGATACTTCAACCATAAATTTCTCAAACATTGAGGACCTTAGCTGTAATTTATCCATACAAAAATATATGAAAGGAAATGGGATATGACCAAAAGTCAGCGAGTTTTGATAGACTCGGATGAAATTACTGAGTCAGAAGCAATTCCGATAGACTCGAACCATTGGACAAGTCTTCAAGACCTAAAAAAAAAAAAAATGGTGAAGACCTAGTTTTCGGACAAAGAAGTTTGGATTTTGGAAACTTCTCTGCAACGAAATCGATTTGCTAAAGTACGATCAGATAACCTTTTTGTAGCGGCTACAGTGATATAATCGTTTGCACCAATTCAGAAACGGGAGAGAATAACTAGTTAATTCCGGAGTGGTAGAGAGATGCAGAAATTGGGTGATTTCAAGCTACCTCACTTCTTCAATTACCCACCTTACTTCACGTTGCAGCCAGTTAAGGATACTCGGCAGAAGCAGGTCCAACTGTGGAAGGAACTGATACTTGATTACTGCAGAACTCAAAAGATATTTGTGATTGGACTCGAAGATGATTTCCCACTTTTTTCTAATTCTGCAATTGAAAGATCTCTGAGTCATGAAGCTCGAGATATATTCCTCTCCGGTTTGGTCTCCGATGGGCGTGCAGAGTGGATGGATAAAGGGCATAAGAAATGTCTGATTCTCTGGCTTCGTATTCAAGATTGGGCTGATTGTATTTTGAGGTTTGTGAAGGATAATGGTTTGGAAGACAGTGTTATGACGGTTGAGGAAATACGTTCCGGGATTGAATCGCGAGGAACTGAACTTCATGGGATGGACCGCACGGTGCTGATGAGGGCTTTGAGAATGCTAGAGCAGAAGGGTAAACTTGCAATGTTCAAGGGTTCTTCTGCGGATGATGAAGGTGTTAAGTTCTCGGCATAGTTTATCTGTTTGTGTTCTTCTTGAAACTTCTTGTGGTGTGTTGATATCTGCTCTTATTAAATTCAAGCACTGAGTTCCTTTTCCATTTGAATCTGTTAGCTTATCGCATTTATTTGAGAATGTTATACATGGGATTGGAATTTGGAAATTGCGACATGGATATATTGATTTTTTTTCCTTTCAAGAAAAGTTTCAAAAATAAATAAAAGACCCAGTAAGAAGAGGAAAAAGCTGCCTCAACATTCTCCAATGCTACCATCGTGGATGATGGGATCTGAAAGCATATTTGATGCTTGAATTCACTTACATCCAGTGTTGCAGAATTTTCTGAAGAGATGTTTCTTTGATTCTATATTAATAATACGTGCCATTACAAAGTCGATCCGTGGATGGTATATGCCCTCTGTTTGGTACTGCAAATGAGTGCTCCCATCGCTTTTGTTTCTTCACTGATTACCATCCTTTCTTGAGATTTCAAAGATGAAAGAGAACATAACAATCCAGCAAAAAAAATAAAAAATAAAAAGCATTACTGAGTGAGTGCTGATTATTTTTTTCTGCTTAAAGTTGCTTTTTCCTCCCTGGTGCTTATCCCAGATGATCCAAGCTGCCCTATTGTACTACCATACAAATGTTTTTTCCCCTTTGCCCAAAGAGTTGGATTACCAACTTTGCAAATTAAGGAATGCTGAAACCATAAGAATGGGCCATACAACTCTAAATAGGCCAAGGAAATGGTTCCAGTTAACACATGCGGATTAGCAAGGATAAAAAGGTGGGTAATAGATTCACTATCAGTCCAACATGGGTTTAAAAATAAGGATGAACTGCTTCATTCCTCCTTCTCTATATCATGTAGCAACTCACAAGTGTTGAACTTTCCGAGGTTTATCTACTAAGGTAGAGACCAGCATGTAGTAGGTATTAACTATTAAGTTCCTCCTGATGAATTAGGAACCAGGTCTGCTCTAGTCAATAGGAGGCCTGAAAGAATGATTTTGAGGAGAACAATCCATTTAGAGTTGGCACCCAAATTCTCTTGATTGTGTCAATAGAGAGTAAGAATACTTATTTGAGGCTGTTAGTCATGGATGGAAACCAATGTTCTGCATGCTGTCTCCTTGTTAGGGACAATCATAATCTGCACATTTTATTTCCTTAACCCAAATGATACTTCCAGGATGTACTTCTTACTAGTGTGTGTAAATATCGTTGGGGGACTGGTTCTTCGATCCTTGAGCTAGCCATTCTAAAGATGTTTTGCCAATGCTATGGCTCCATTGTACTTTAATGTATGTGTTACAGACTTTAGAAATGGAAAACAGTAAAACCGAGATGAGAAATAAGAAGAAGAAAAGGGGAGAGCAGCAGATATGATGATGCTTTCTTACCCCCTCCAATTATTCTTATTTATAAAAGTAAGAAACTAACTTAAAGTAGGAATACAACTGCTACAGGTCAGCAGTCCCAGTTACAAGGAAAAAGAAATTAAGATAAGAAAATGAAACTAACACTAACTCAACTAGTCAGCCCATACAGTTTGACTAAGTCAAAGTTTATCTACTTATTAACAACTATCGTCAAAAGTCAAAACAGTTAATTAATTACGCTAACAATATGGAAGGCTGAAAACTCTATGGTCTTCCAACAAGTTAAAATCAGGCCTGTATGGATTATTAACTGGCCAATGTCGCTTCAATGAACTGTTGCTTTCCAATAGTGAGCTTGCTGAGAATTTTACTACTTAGATTGTTAAATAGGTTAAGTGAAGTAGGTGGTGAGCTCCACTTATTGGTGTGGTGGAAATTACTGTGTTGGTGCATTACATTCCAACCAGCTTGCTAACATTGCAGTTCCATGGGAAGACTTTGTTTGCCTGCTGGAGGAGGCAGAAATTATGGATTTCAGGAAAGTCTCTCTTGTGGGAATGGCAACTAAAACATGATGCTTGCTGAATTGTCTTTGATGCTTTAATCTACAAGACTCTACTTGAGGCTCCTTGAGCAATTCATTATGGGATTAGAGGACTGCAGATCAATTTTCCTCTCCCATTCGGCTGTGCTCGAGCCTTATGTTCAGAATATGGCTGCTCATACACTTTGTTCTGCACCGTTTAATGATCACATCGTTGCTGCTTACTGGAAGAATCATCGTAATTCTGTTGCAAACATACTCTCTTAGGAGAGTAACTTAGGGTCTTTTTGATATCATTTTTTTTACCCATGACTTATGAAAATCATTTTTGATAAAAAAAAAATGAAAATGTGTTTGGTAGCTACTTGGCATATGGATTATAAATGAAAAATATGTTTGGTATGCGTATGTACAGAATAAATTCCAAGTTTTTGAGAAAAATAAATTCCATTATGAGGAAGGTTAGTAAATCTAGCATACGAGTGAAAAACAGAGATTCTGTTGTTTCTATCCTAGAGTATCCTGTTATACCCATATCACATGGATGGATTCCTCAATATAAATAACATTTATATGAATGTATTGGTTGGATAGTGAGAAGTCTGCTCTCTGCACTACATTTAGCATTTGAAAGGACAGCTGCCTATACACTTTAGACAAAATGATGCTGTTGTTGATTTTTTTTTTTTTTTACGTACTGTGTTGTTTGTTGTCTGGTCCCTGTTGATTGCTTCCTGCTGTTAGAAGATCACAGTGTCATCAGATTAGATTTTAAGTCTCAGGAAAAAGGTGTTCCCAGCATGCATTTAGCAGATAATCAAGGTTAGGTTATATGATGCAGTTATGTGCCTGCTATTCTTCCAATGTTGAATGTGACACCTGTTTACTGTTTCCTGTAAGATTCGATATTATCCAAGATTGTACAATTTTTGGGGGACTTATTCTGTTTATTTGTGAATCATGATGCTTTAGAATTTGGAATCCTCTTGCTTGTAGCTTGAAGGATGTATTTATCTTGATCTGGAATTTGTTTCATCACACTCTATAAAGCTACTAAGCTACAGTATACTTACTTTTCTTCCCTGATTTGTGGACGTATATTTATGACTTTTGTTGCTTGTGTTTTTTTCTAGATTTTTGTTAGTGTTATTTGTTTTCGTAAGATTCTATTTGGATGTTGAAAATCACCCCTGCACTCAAAAATCCGGTTTTTGTTCGTGAACTGGAGGGTTGCATCCGGTTTTTATTAGTGAATTGGAGGGTTGAATTTTTTTTTATCCTTTTGGAATTTGAATTTTATACTATTTTTATTGGATTCAAATGGGTATTGTTCCTGGCTTTGGAGTCCAAACCTGGTCGACTTTAAGTCGAAACCTATCGAAATAGATAGGTTATTTCGATAGGTTATTTCGATAGGTTTCGATCGAAACCTTGCATTTTATATAAGGGGGTGGACCAAAACCAAGTCGAAACCAGGTTTCTGTCAAAATTTAGTTGAGTTGGACCAGGTTCTGGTTCCAATCAGAACCTGGTATTTTTTGGGTTCAACCCTTGGAGTCATGCCGATCCAGCTCGAAACCGAGTTGTGCTGGTCGAAACCATTGGTTTTGATCGGCACCTCGAACTATGGCTGTTTTGAGAGTTGATTAGTCTCCGTTTGGTAACTCTCCTAAAGAGCAATTCTTTTGTTCTTCCGTTCTGATAGAACAGAAAAACTGTTCAAAACAGTCAAAAACAGCCAAAAAGTGTTTGACAAATTTGGTTCATTCTTCCGTTCTCAAAGAACGAACTGGAAGAAAAGAACAACTTAAAACTCTAATTTCAGAACACCATTTACCATGGTCTTCTGTTCTGGAACGGTTTTGAGAAGAATAAAACTTACAAGTTTGCCCGATAGTCTCATTCCTCAAAAAGGTTCAGTTTACAAAAACCTTCCTTGTTCAAGCTGCCTGCACGAAGAAGAGAAGCCTCCTTCTCAACATCAACCACTGCAACCAGGTACGTTCTCATTCACTCTCTCATTTCTCATCATTGTACTTCTCTTCTCTAATATTTTTTTTTTAAGTTTCGTAGGAGCTCCACCAGCGGCGATTCACTGTTCAGCAAATTTTCCGCTATGTCCATCTCTGTACCTTGCATCTACCCTGATTTCCATGTATGGTCTCGTATTTCTTTGCCTCCTCCTCCTCCTCCTTTCTCTCTTTTTTGGTACCTTGGTTTCACAACATCGGTTTTTCAAATTAATTTTCTGGTTGATTGCAGAGGCTACGGTTTTATCACTTCTAGGTCTCTGCTCTCAACAAGAAAACTGAAATTGTATTGGGTTTTACCATTTGTAGTTGATCATTGTGATTTTGTATTTATTTGGGCTACGATCTTTTTTTGTTCTGCAATCTGCTTCTAGTCTAGAAAGCTCGTATCTGTATCTTCTTTTCCATTGGGGAGTGGAGGTTATCGAAATTTTGTTGTTTGTTGTGGTGTCTATGATGAAAACAGCCTCAAACCACCCAAAAGAGAAAAAGGAAGGGGAGAGGAGGAGGAAAAAAAAGATGAGTTAAATGGATTAGTAGGCAGAGTTTCACACTTGAGTTAAACCGATTAACTTAGTCCCTATTAGTTGAATTCAATCAGAGGAGGAAAAGACCCACCTCAAGTGAAGCAACCATAGAGATATCCTTCCTTAGTTCTTTTAAACCTTTCCTCTCTTGTTCTACGGTATTGACAAAGCTCTGAAGCTAATGAACCTATTTTCTCAACCTGTGTAAAAACAATATATATATATATATATATATATATATATATATATATATATATATATATATATATATATATATATATATATATAAATCTTGGAAATATGAATTGGGCATGCATGACTATTATAACTGATGACATAAGATGATAAAATTATATATAAATCCAACCTGCGACAAGAACTTTGTAATTGTTGATTCTATACTGTCAATGACACCCATGGCTGTGTGCATTGCAATATGAACTGAATCTTTATCAGCCTTTTGGCCATTAAAAGAGGAAAACAGAAAAGGAAAATTAGAAAAGTTTTCTGTAAATTAATCTTATAGCTATAATTTCTTCTCTAATGATCTCTACTTTAACACCATTTGTCAAGGGGATCGCAGTTGTTGATGCAGACAATTTTCTAACAATCCTTGCTACTGCTTCTGAATTTTTCTTCTCAGTCTTTTCCCATTCTTTAAGGATGCAAACTTGAGGATTAATAATTTGAATTATTTTGATATCTAATATTTAATTTTGTGTGTTTTTATTGTTTATTTGGTTGTTTTGATGGTTTCATTTGTAATTCTTTTGGTGTAAGCAAGTGAAAGATACATTATTATTGCCTTATAATTTTAACAAGCATTGGACCTGTGTCTTGTGTCCCTAACTCAGATTAGCTTTGCTTGAAATACATTGGTATCATTTGGAATCAGTGGTTCATACTTGTGCATGAAGTTCATTAACATTTGAAGTTGTATATCATTTCGAATCAGTTGTTCACACTTGTGTAAGTTGTACTGAGATACACATTCCCTTCAGGGGAAAATCCTCTCTCTCAGATGTTCAAAACAAGACTTTAGAATAGAACATTTCGTAGTTTTACCAAGGAACAACTATGAAATAAAAATAACAATTCTTGTATGGGTACTTGTACTGACTATTTTGTTCATTTACACTTCCGGATTGGCGTAAATATTTTATTTTTTTATGTCGAACAATTAGAAAATATATGTTTACAAATTTTCATATTTGGTAAGATATTGGTTTAAAGGTAATTCTATAATATTTGAATCCTTTGAAAAAAAGTGTTCTAGAACAAATTTTACCAAACAGCAAACAGGTCAGAATAATATTCTCAGACCAGTTCTAGAACATATTTGCCAAACAGGCTTAAGGCCAAAAGAACAACCAAAGAACACTATTTTCATAATAGAACAGAAAAGGACGATCTCTTCCGGTTTAGAACAAGAACAGGTGAGAATGTTACCAAACGGAGCCTTAAGATTCTCGTTCTAGTGTGTAGCCACCATTACTACCTCTGTTGTTTATGTTTTTCGTTTTCCTATTCTCCGCAAGTTCTGGTATGTCATCTCTCCAGATTTGGTAAACATTCTATGCAGTTTAGTTCCATCAACCATATCTCGTCCTCCATCCATTGGATTGACCTACAAATTTGGTATGTAATTCTACTTTTTAAACTGAACCTTCAATCCAGATTTCATCCGGATATGATCTGGATATTAGGCCCTATAAGATTTTCACGTCGGAATCTGGATTTTCTCCCTGTATATGATCTGGATATTTGGCTCATCAGATATTTCTGAGAATCTGGTTTTCTTTCGTGTGGTTTTATCCTTGCTGCTGGTCGTGTGACTGGTTTCCTATCTTTTATCTTGGCTAATTTGTTTCTACCAGGTTTCTTTTAATCTTCTTCTGTCTAGTAGGTGATACTCTGTTTTTTTCTCACAGTTTCAGTTGCTTTAATCTCTTATTAACTTATATCTCATTCAATATTGCTTAGGGTGATCTAGGATTTTGTGGTTAACTTTCTGCTTGCATTATCTCTTGAAATCTGTTCTATTTCACTGTTAGTCTACTATATTTCCCAGATCTAATCTACATCCCTGGTTTTTTAGTTTTCTCTGCAATTGATTATCGCACCACCTAAATCATGTTTAAACTCTAATTTTCTGACCCGGACACTGTTAAAAGGCCTAGGCAATTCCATATCTGAAATATCAAGCTGTTTGGATTTAATCTGAAGAAGTTCTTTCGACTTTTCTAATCTTGTTTGGGCTGTTTCTGTTAAGTGGGGTTGAAGAAGAAGAGTTCTTCGATTTTTTTTAAAGGCCATATAGTCCTTTGTTCCAAAAGTACCCCTATACTTCAAATTCATTCCTACTTCAGTCCCTTATTTGTTAGTTGCCAGAAGTACCCTTAGCTCTTTGGCTTAATTTGGGCTTAATTTCAGAATCACCTCTATTTTTACATCTTAGTTACTATTATACCCTTGTTCTTGTTACGGAACTCGCAAGGAAGTCTTGGACTGTGCCATCCCTCCTATTTCGGTTGATTATTACTTGGGTGCACCCACAAGTTGCTAGAATTTACCGAATTGCCTTTGGACTTGTATATTTGCAATTTTATTGACTAGATTTTAAAAAGGTGGGCCTTGGAATGAGAGCTCCTGTTGCTATTATTTGGCCGATCTAGGGATTTTATTTGCTAATCGTAAGGAGGTGCTTGGAGCTACTTTTATTGGGATCTTATTTGGGGTTGTTCTGTTGGCGTTTCCCTGTGTTATTTGCCCACGGGGAATGCTCCACGTGAACGGGAGAAGGAGCATATTTGCTCATGTTCATCTATGCTCATGTTAGAGCCTACTACCAGTTGTTGGTGTTGGAGCCTACTACTAGTTCCAAGTGATGCAACCTTTACCATCTTGCTCGTGTTGGAGTCTACTACTTCTTTGCTTATTTTGGAGCATACTATCTTTTTGCTCGTGGTGGAACCTACTACCGTTGTACGTGATGCACTCGCTCATGTTGGAGTCTACTACTTTGCTCGTGGAAAAGCATACTACTACTACTACTACTACTACTACTACTACTACTACTACTACTACTACCAGTTGCACATGATGCAACCCTGTATGGGATCCAATTTTATTTGGTTCACAGCTACCTTATGCTGTCTGGTTCAAAACTACCGAAGCTGTTTGATGATTGTTATTTTTCACCGCATCTTGTTTGTTGGTGATTAAGAAGATTAATGTTCGTGATTTAGTATTACCACCCAAGGCTCTCTCTTTGCTCCTTGGCATCTCCGATAGCCATATATATTGAAGACCGGTGTTGTAGTTCAAATCTGTTTTTGTTGTTCTAAGATGGTTGGAACTCCAGCTTGAGGGGAAGTTTTTGAGTTTTTCTGTATATTCCAAACTGGAGCATGTTCCAGATTGAGGGGGAGTATTGAAGATGTGGGGTCGATAGCCACAAAGAAGTTTATCTCTATCTACACATCATCATCTCTATTATTTAGACTTTATTTCTTTCCTAGTCTTAGAGTTAGATTGGATTTATGTTTCCCAGTGTAACTAGAAGATCATTAAGTTGTAATCTTTCCTTTTCTATTTAATGAGATCAGCAATAAGAGGAGAGACATTGGTTCTCTCTCTCCAGCTTCTTCTTTTCCGTTCTTTCTTCTCTTTCTTTACTTTGTTACAATTCTAATATAATACAACTCTCCATAATATATGCAAAAGATATCTTACGTATCTAAGATAAAATCAAATAAAGAAAAGGGGTTGGTTTTCGTACACGGCCCGTGTATGTAAATTGTCAGGGTATCGGCCCTTCATTTAATTGGGGAGGGATAATTTTGAGATTACACTTATTCATCTAACTGCTAAAAGTACGATCATGTACGTACATGCCTATATACAAAAACTGTTGCCTAAAGTAAAGTCCCTAAATAAATTCCCATACATTTCTTTCTCTTCTTGTGGGCCCGCCACTGCATCATTCTCTAGCTCCCTTATTTTCTTTTCCTCTTCTAAACATGGTCTCATTGACATATGATGGATACACCATCTAACCTGGCTCCCACATTTTCCCCCCTGTGAATTCTCAATAAATTTCATGTCCAGGTTGATACGGTTCCTTCCTATTTCTGTAAATCAAATCACACTTTTAATGACCACCAATTTATCTTTCAAGGGAGAAGTGAAACAAAAAGACTAAAGTTTCTGGCTTCGTCCAAGGGGCTGTTATTGTTATTGTTAAAATATGCTCAGAGAAAGCTATGACATTAATTTTAGCAACAACATTAATCTCTGATCTGCACTTGTTTTGAGTCCGCATCATAATTGAAGAAAACTTTTGACCTTTTGCCTAAATTTGGAAAGTTCATACAAGACCAATTTGAAATTTGTAGAATATCAAAATGGGGAATAGTATCATTTTAGAACTAAGCCTGATAATATTGAAAATCTCATTGACATTTTATGTACTTTATTAGGTTTCAAAATTTCTCAATTTGAATATATACAGTGTTGAGGAAAGAAAATCCTGACTGAACATATGTTATAGACCATGCTGGTAGCTTTCTCGCTTACGAAGTTAAAACAAAATTGGGAAGTCACACCATTCATAACTCCGTTCATTATCAGGTGTCTCAGCCTGGCTTTTGCAGGTCGAGTGTGCACAGGTGGAGCATAAGGATACTGAAACATCCTTGGCTGATTTGGTTTCTCTTCTCCTCTGCGCTTCCCACGCTCCGCGTTCTTCACGTATTACTGCTTTTGCAAATTCCTAAACTATTCTCTAGGGGAAAAAAAAAAATTCTGGTCTCAATTGCCTTTATCGGTGTCTTTCTGATCCCTCCTTGTATGGCGATACTAATTTCGTGTTTCGGGCTCTTTTCGGTGATCATGTTGGCCCATTGAGAAAATTTAACCTGAGCAAATCGGTAATCAAATGATAAACCTTGCCAACTCCCCAATTGCATTGTGTGTTCTCTCAAAAAGCCACATGACCATCATATGGCCTACCTATAGCAGAGTGCCCAAGCACCTAAATAAGACGCACCTTGATAGTTGATTATGTCAACACTAAGCCCGATTTCCATCATTTGTTACATAAACAAAAATTTATTTAAGCAAGAAGTAATTTATTTTGCTAGCCATAGTAACATTGAGAAAACCCAGATTCAGATGACTTAAACATTTATAGTTGCATGGTTGTGTCATTGGTACAAGTGTACAACTCCTGTTCTGGAATTCTCAAAGCAAGGCTTACTATACCAGACTTTTCATCATACTTAAACTACCCAGATTCAGATGGTATAAATATCTAGAGTTCTATGGTTAGATGCCATTGGTACAACTCTTGTTCTGGAATTCTCAAAGTAAGGGTTACTAGATGACACTTCTCATCATACTTAAAGCCCACTTCCTCTGCATCAACTGTTATCATCCTGGGCTTTGCAGATGAATAGGCTCCGAGTACTCCACAACCCTGAACTTTCATGGCAACTGTTGAGCACCTCTCTGATTCATATGTCAACTCTTTAATGGCTCCTCCAGAGTTGAACATCTGAATTAGTCCAATGGGTGCAAAAGTAGCTCTGTTGGACAGTTCTTTAACAGGAACCACTGTAAAAACTTCGTATTCTCGTGGCTTCAGTTTAATTGGCAGAAAAGTGTTCTTCGGTTGATAAACCACATTTCCTGCATGGCATCACAGTAATGTCAATAAAGAAACCAAATAAGTTTTTTTTTACTATTTCTAAAGCATATCCATGAAAAGAATCTTCAAAAATTTATTTGTCCATTATTTGCGTAGATCCAAGAACATGGATATGATAGATAATTTGTGCAGAATATATATTTGTCAAGCAATACATACCACCCAGATGGGAATAAATGATTGCATCTCCATTCCATCCATCCTCAGCAACTTTGGGCAGATAATTAACATCCTTCAAACTGACAACCCCTTCAACCGTGATGGCTTCTCCTTGGCAGTTGAAGACTCCCAAGACTCCAGAGAAGTCATTCAGATTCCATATCTTCAGAAGGCTGCAACAATTGTAGGGTAAGCAGAAATGAATTAGACAGCATCATCTTTCTTTCTTTCTTTTGGGGGAGAGGGGGAAGGGAGAGAGTGTCTGTGTGTGTGTGAGGGGTTCATCTACCTCTTTCCATCTATTGTGGGATCTGAAAATAGGCAATCCCTTGTGGGTCTCCCTGGAAGTTTGGCTCTTAAAACAGCACCATCAGGAAGTACAAGCTTCTTCAATAGATCGAAATCATGATGTTCGGGTTTGTCACTGCATAAAATCAGTTTCTAACATGAGATTTGTATATCTTCTTTGTTTTCTTTTTGTTGATGGGCAGATATAATCTATGTTCATGAATACTAATACCTGACATAAATAGCACATCCTCCAACTGCACGAGCTGCTGCATGGAATCCAGCCATTGGATGGAGGCTCTGAAACAGAAAAATTATTACATGGTCATTATGAAACAAGTTTGAATGATGGAATTGAAAACAAATTACCAAGAGCTGGTGCTTAGGGAACTGACATGGAACATGTCCCAATCTGGCTGCATAAATTCCCCTATAAAAATGGTATTGTAGGCAACAGCTGCAATATGAATTGTGTGTGATGCTTGTAGTTTAGGGAAGAAGTCGTCTGATGCTCTCATTACAGCTGTCTGCTTCGAGCTAATAGCAAACATGTGGAGCCACAAACAATCAGAACTTTCAAGATTTTGTACTTGACTATATTCTTGTTAGACATTTGCTTAAACAAAATATTTGCGTACCTGTATAAACCATCTGTGTTGTGGCTCATACAGGCTATGATTCCATTACCCCTGAAGTTTTTTGCAATTGAAGCATCTAATGCCTCATGAAACTTTCTGGTGATTTTCACTCTTCCTCCATGACCTGCTGCTAGTGTCTCAAGCAAGTTCTGAGCATCAACTTTGACCCCATCGATACCAGCTGAAGCAAGATATGAATGGATTTCGTCGTAAAAGATTGAAGCTTTCTCAGGGTTCACAAGGCCAACGCCATTTGCGGCAATGTTGTTGAAAACTTCACAGAGCTTATTGCATTGAAGCCCAGGGGATAAAACAGGGAATATCACCTTACTTTCATAATGTTCCATTTCAGCAATGCTAGGGTTTATACCTGACCAGTATCCAGTTAATGCATGCCAAAGGAAAACATACCTGAAAAGAGTTGGAATTGAAGATTTCATAGTTAGAAGAATTGCAGCCAAGGTTATCACATGGAATGAAGAGGTAACAATCTACTCTCTTTGGTATAAGAAAGGACAGAATCTATGGATCTTACTTCACAGCATGGTTTTCTTTGATCTCGCTAACAATATGAGCAAGTCCCATTGCAGGATCTTCTATTCTGTGGCCCTCTTTACCATTTTTCTGAAATTTGTAGTTTTCTTTGATATGGATTAGCCTGTTAGCAAAGCTGAAGACAAGAAGATGACAAGAAATGGAAGAAAATGTTAGCCAATGAAAGCAAAGTCAGCAAACCAAACTGGGTGGGAGTGTTAAAATGTTTGGTGCTCACTTGGCTGCATCTTCTTTATTTATTGAAATCCCAGAAGCATCCGTGTTAACCGTTTGCCATCCGTCATCAATTATAACAAACTTTGGCGGAGTTCCGCCTTTCTCTAAACTGCAACAGCCAATTTGGTTATCTTATGATATTGGAACCATGTAAATATGAAAGGTAACTAGGATGTGTCTGATACCTTTCTAATCCCTGTTTCACTCCCTCTGCAGTAACATCGGTGTAGAATGCATCCCATGTGCACCAGCCAAACCAGTTAATCATCTCTGGTACCTAACCCCAAGAAAGCAAACTAACGATCCATATCACAATGAGAAAGTGTAAGTGCTTCAATAGCAGAATATTTTACTGGGAAAGAAGGTACACCTTCTTCTTGTCACGGTGAGAAAACGTCTGTAAGTGCTTCTCAATAGCCCTGTAGTAGTTTCAAATACAAGTTTAATCAGTAAGACTGTAAGATTAATATTTTTGTTTCATGTTGGCAGTTTCATTTTCTTCTCCTTTCTTTTAACTTTCATCTAGTTATTGATTTAATCATTCAAACATCTTACTTCACAGCATCCGTGATGACATCGAATGGATCCGGTCCAACCGCCATGAAAACCAAATGGGAACCTTCGAACCAGTCAACGGCTGGATCTCCTACAATTAACAGACCACCATTTCCATTAAATTTGGAGAACTCATTTGGGCAGTTGGGCAAAATAGAGGAGATTGGATAGTCAAATGTGCCCCTTGTCTTACCACTTTCCAGGCAGATCTCCAATTCGTTATTTGAATTCCCTTGAAGAGCAGCTCTGAAGTCTCCCTCCAGAATAGGTAAGAAAACAGTATAGAAAACAGAGTGATCCAAAACACCTTCACTTTCATCACTAAGTTGGGTTGCATCTAGTCCTTCCACAATCAAGCACTGGGTCTCATATGGAATGTCTTTACCTGAAGATCCCATCCTGTGTGTCATCCACCATAGATTGAACCGGAAAACAGACAAGAAACGCAATCCCCTGTTCAAAAACCGAATAATCAGATACAGAGAAGCCAAAAGAAAATCCCAAATTTCACAGTGACAGTACTGATTGAATACCCACACCTTACTTCGCTTAAGCAATCTAAGAAACATAGAACCCAGTTCAGAAATAGAAATCTTTAGCCATGATCGGAACTCAAACCACATTAATTATCAATAACAGAGCTAAACCAGTAATTGTAACAGTGAACAAGAGGTACTAATGAAGAAGGTTTTGTGAACTTACTCGAGCTTGCCTATAGGGAAAACGCGATGGCTTCCTCTGTGATCAGACAAGACACCAATGAATGCACCATTGATCAAACCATTACCACTTGCCGGAGTTATTACAATGTCTTGATGAACATCAGATAGGATGCAGTTTCCAGCTACCATCAACTTCCCATCAGAAACAGAGATCCCAGACCCAACAGTCATCTTATTAAATTAACTTTAAAAAGCAGAACAGAGAAACAAAACCCTACTACAGAGTGGAGAAATTCTGCAACTAAAACTTGAAATCGAGTATCAAAAAGAGAGAGAATATAATATAAGACAAAAGGGAAGAAGACCCAACAGCCACAAATCCTCAATACGAATTCACAAAGATGTTAGAAGTGTGATTGGTTTAAATGGGACAAGAGGAGAGATGACCACAGGCCTAGAACTTCGATTGAAACTAAGATGATGTTGAAGGGGATAGGAGGGGTATATATAGATAGAGACACTCTGAGAGACGAGGGTGTTCTGGAATTCAGGAGTTCAACACATCAGTTTGTGAAAGAGAATCTGGCGGGAAGCAACCTGCACAAGTGGTTAAGAGCCCAGGATGAATTTATGTCATAAGCATACATGAGTAGATCTAACCTAGGTTGTTGAATTCACAGATTTTGTTTACATTAATGATGTGGACAATGAACAAAGTGGATGGGTAGAAAAATAAATATAATCAGAACTCATCTGGGTCGTTGAATTGCATGGGATGTAGATATTATTGTTTTTTTTTTTTTTTTTAAGCAAGAGAATCCCTTGTCGGGTTGAGGATTGGGATTAAATATAATTTATTTTTCTGGGAAAAGGGTGTTTGGTTTACGGAGCAGAGACATCAAGGGACGAAGAGACGAGAGTGGGGGTATTACAGACAATTTATATTTAAGGTGTCGGGATTTATGCATCTTTTTTGAGTGGATGTCGACAGACCTCTCGGTCAGAAACTCTTTTTATCAAAAAAAAAAAAAAAAAAAAAAAAAAAAAAACTTATATATGATATGTCACTGTAGTTGATATCAGTGTCAATAAGAATATCCTACCACTGTCATCAAATGTGATCCAAATTATCACACCGGCACATCATTTGTCTTTGTTTGCCATTTGGTGAAACCGGGACCCACGAGTACACATCACAACCAAGTGTCAATGTGACATTTCTTTAAAAGAAATAATTTTTTTTTTTTTGCTAAATGGAAACTGATTCCTTAAGTTTTAATTGATTTTTGTAAGTATGAAAAGTAATTCATTGTTGATATGAAACTAAAAGGGGTCCTCAAGAATAGTTCTATCAAGGTCAGAAGGGATGGCAAGTATCTGAAAAATGATAAAACGAAAGGTCAGAAGGGATGGAGGAATCCTATAAGTTGCAGAGAAGAAAACCCATTTTTTTAGCCATGAAAGGCCATGCAAAAGCTAAATGCAAACAGACAAGGTTTCAAACGAGAAGAAGACCAGACCACAAGGCCTGGTCTTCTTAAGCAAAGTGATTGATGTTGACACTTGTATTGAATTTAAACCACACATGCATGATGAGAGATGAGGAGCCATTTGAAAGAACACTTCTGATTATGGAGCACTAATTTTGTGGTGGTCCCAACTCTTTTGTGACCATAGACATTTTTCTTTAGAAGCTGAGTTCTTGAGGCTCTAACACAGGATTTGGTCTTTCCATTTTCATGGAAGTTAGTACATAGGGCCTTGTAGTGACTGAGCATGCAACGGTTGTGGAAAACGGTGTAGATAGAATCTCTCTCTCTCTCTCTCTCTCTTTTTCTCTCTCTCTAAATGGATCTAAATTTAAATACATTGCTACTCTCCACGTGGAGCTTTGATCAGCTCTCATCCATTTACGGTTTGAATAGATCAGGTCTCCATATAGCTCAAAAATGGGTTGTTAATATAAGCATTTGTCTTAGGTATCTCTAATAACCTATTTTATTTTTATTTTTTTGATAAAATTGCATCTAAGGTTCTTAATTTTTGAAGAAATTCTATCAAAAGTATCTAACGATTTCATAGATTGTGTTTGAGGTACCTAAACTTGAATAAGACTACCCAAGTGAAATAAAATTTTAAAGGAAAAATTACAGTTACCTTTCCTCACGTTTTCCTAAATTACAAATACCCTCAAACGTTTCAAACAATTACGAATACTTACAATGTCTATTAAATTACAATTAAATCCACGCAGTTAGGTATATTCTGTTGGGATGCTGATGGTTTATGGTTAATATTTTTTTTAATGATCAAACTAACCCCATTACATCTACCTCCCCTGTGCTTTTTTCTCCGATTTCTTCTTCTGCAACTTCATTTTTTTCCTGCTTCAGCCTGTACAAACTTTCATTGCCTTCGAACACTGAAATGGAGGAGCAAGACGAAGACAAACTCCTATGGGCTATGCTTGATAGGTTACTATCTCAGAAACACACCAACAGCAATTGCAGTTTACATTTTCAAATAGGCTCAAGTGCTTTTGCCTACGTTGATTAATTACACCCATTATGTGATTGAGGTACTTATATACGTATTCTTACGTTCTTCCATTCATAACTGGGTTGAGAGGTATAACTGTTTATTGCAAGTTAAATTTAACACAATGATTTTACCAAAAAAAGAAAAAAAGTTTAACTCTGTTATAAAAAATGGGATAATTGTAATTGTTGGGAACATTTGAGTGGCAATTGTAATTCGGGCAAACGTAAGGGGTGGTAGTTGTAATTTTTCCATTTCCGAATTTGCCCAATCCTTCTCCTCCTCTCTTTTCCCTACTATTCCCCTCCCTTGCCCTTCTCCTTCGTCCATGACCCTTCTTGTCAGCAATTGTTCCTAGGGGTGTAACGGGCCGGTCCAAGTCAAATCGGTGTCAGGCTTTAAAGGGACTGACTGAAACATGTCCATTAAGAGGTTCAAGTTGTGGGCTGCACTATGGATATTAACTAAAGGGTCGATCCGATATCATTTTGTTATCGGGTCGATTTCGGGCCAGTTCGGTTTTGGATCCATTTATTGGCCTAGTAAAGTATGCCATCTTACTTTGGTGAGATTGACCATTATAGATGTCCAAATCCTTGACATTTGGCTTAATTCGGGCCAGGATGAAGTTTGGTTCGTGCTCTATCAGTTTGGGTTTGACCGATCCAACTTTGTGGTTTGGTTTCAACTAGATTGGACTTGACGGGGATGGAGAATTATTATAACAAGCTAACCCGAAACATCCACTATCAATTCGGCGCGGATCATTTCGGATTAATTTGAACCGACTCAAGTCGGGCTACCGGTTTGATGCCAAAATTGTCACCCCTAAGTGTCCCCCTAATAACCCCTTTGCCGATCACTCTGCACTTTGCACCAATTTCTTCTTTTGATTCGATCGAAGGCTGAGAATGCTTAGATTGAACTCGACCTAGTTGCAGTCATAGACCGACTGGTAAGTCACTCAATCATTGAATTGATTTCTTCTCTCGATTTTTTTAGTCCATTTTCTTCCAATTTTTTCCCCCCTCACATCACTCCACCACCGGGCACCGACACACACTCACCAATATGTATGTTTATGTTTCTTTTTTCATTTACTTTGATTTCTTCTCCTACGCTTCATAATGTAGCATGGACTCTTCTTCAGTTGCCTACACACAGAAAGGTAGACAAAGAACCTCTATTGAAAGCTCTAAAAGGAACTGGATCGAACTTGACTGTATCTAAGACAGAAGTGGTGAAATAGGAATTTTTCAATTTTCCATCCATATAAATGTCATAGGTAAAATTTTTGCGAAAATAAATAGAGGCTTATGGACAATTAATGTAGCTATTCATAGAGAGATCATGGTTTGGATAAGCCATTGTCACATATTCATACTTCAATATTAAATCAAATATCTCCCCATGTACTGGTATTTATCCCCATGTATGTCCATGATGCATATAGATATGGTAGACTATGTATTCTTCTATAGTCCTATATTTTTTAAAACACTATTTTATCACATGGAAAATTGTGAGAGGACTAAAACTTGACATGTGAAAAAGGAATATACAGCTGTCTACAAAATTTGAGTCTCATCCGATCTATCAGTTGACAATATATGTACTTAAAGTGAGAGTGTAAGGGAAAGCTTCTTACTACCGTGGGTGTTTAGAAAATAGGCTCCCAATATATTTTTGAGTTTGGATCCTCTCCTGTTGTTAGAGGGACTCCAGTCATGATCTAATGATTAAAGTTCCCTCAACATACATATTAATACATCGATATACACATTAGGTGAACTCAATTGAACACGAGAGAATCCATTTCCCATATTTTTTTGAAGGGAAAAAAACAGTTTCCTCCCCTGTAGTATGCCTAAAGGACAAATGCTCCAAACGTTTCTGGAAAAGACAAATGCTTCTCCTAGAAGCACTACTAAAATACAAATAGACCCACGCCATTAGAAATATTCCATTAGATACCGACAGTGGGAAGTCAATTTTATTTTAATGACCAAATTAATCCTTTACAAGGGTGAAATACCTATTTTACCCTTTTTGAAATAGAGTTTCTAACTCCTATTCATTCGCTGCAACTTCATTCGAAACCCTTGAAGGTCATGACACATGATATAGCAATGTCTTGTACCAATAAATGCATAATTTACAGAAGTTTGATACAACTTTCTTCAGTAGCTCGTCTAGGAACAAAGAAGCCTCCATGGGTGCTGGTATCAGAAGCTGTGAGTGTCTTGCCAAACATATGAGGTGTTATCGACTTTTCAACACCTTCAACTTCTTCTTCCCAATGTACTTCAATCTCTCCTTCTTACCATTTCTGCTCAACCCACTCAACACCAGACAATGAAGAACGAATTAAAGAATAACAAAACCACCATGACATTAAAGAAGAAATAAACAAAATTCGATGCCGCAAGAGGAGGAAAACAACAGCCCAGCTGAGTAAAATTTTTCTTTGCACGCTAAGATAGTGCAATAAGCTTATGGTCTGACTCTTACCACAATTTCAGGAACGAGAGAGACCTAGGCGTAAACCTCGTCGGTAGGTACTTCCACCTGCAATACTAGAAAAGAAGAAATAGTTACAATTAAGAGAGAGAGAGAGAGAGAGAGAGAGAGAGAGAGATGACACCAATACCTATAATAATACAACACAAATTTTTGCAGAAAACAGAATTCAAGAGAGAGAGGAGAGAAGCGAAATTCTAAGAGAGAGAGAAACAAAACAAAGCTACACATTCAATTTGAGTGGGGATAGAGCTAGCAATTACTACTGACACGAAGCTTTACGTTGACCACACGGCAAAAGAGGATTACTTTAATCATGAACTGTAGCTCACTTCTTTCTTCCCAACTTTAATTCATTAAATGCAAGCAAGTAATCCATATAGAGGGATTACGTAATCCATATAAAGGGATTACTTTAATTAGTCACCCATTAGAACTCTTCAATTTGAAGTTTTGAATTGAGATAAACAGCTACCTTGCATCATTCACTTTCTAGTCTGCATTGCTAGTTTGAAACTAACTAGTCAACAGGATCAGCCCACCAAAGTCTACGACAATGCATCAATTAATGGAGCACCTTTGAAGTCCATTGCAATTGAAAATATAGAATGTGAAAAGCACAAATGTAAGATATTTTATGGGTTAAATTAATTATAAGGTTAGTTGGTGCGGGGGTAGATCGATTTAAGTAGATTAGAGTCCCGGCCAGCCTGGGTCGGGGTGAGGGTGGTATTATAAATATCAAGGTTAGAGTCCCTGTAGGTGTTATTTTCTGTTCCCATACGCAGAGAGAAGGTCAAGTGATCCCGACAGGCTGTGGAAGACTTTGATCCAAGCATTCCAAGCATTTAAAGCAAAAAAAATGATCGAAAATCAATCTACAACAAAAGATATGTGTCTAATTATCTCTTTTCAATACCCATTGTATTCTAGTAATCTGTGTGGTGTGTTCGTTAGGGTTCATGGGAAATCCCATGAGAAAAACCCAAGGGAGATCTAAAAAATCTTACAGTGGTATCAGAGCCACCTACACAGATCTAGGATCGATGGAAGAGAATTGTAAAGACTTCATGTTTGATTGGATTGAAAAAGGGAGAGATTTTTCTCTCAAAATTTTCATATGAACTTGTCTAGGATTTGGACCCTCGAAATTTTTTTTTCAGACCGTTAAAAGTAAAATAAATTTTATAGGATTGTAGGTCTCGGAGAGACGGAGCCGGCGACATAAGGTTGGTCGTCGGAATTTTCCTTATGCGCTCTCACATGCCGCCTGAAAAAGGGGGTGAGATCTATGTGTCGACGGTAATAAAAAAAAAAAGGAAAAGGTAGGGCTGACGTCACCTGGTCAGCCCCGTACTGGACCGAGCCGATCTGGGCCAGTCTGGGACTGAACTCCAGCCCAGATCAGCCCGGCTTGGCCCAATGGGACCCGTGAACCCGACTCAGGGTGCACGTGTGGTTTGCACGTGTGACCCGAGGCCAATCCATGAGCCCGAATATTTGAACCGGTAACCCAAACAGTGGATCTGAATTTGTGACCCGGGAACCCGAATGATGGACCCAAAATTGTGATTCCAGGACCCGACCCAACGACCCAGAAAGTGGACCCGAGAACCCGGATGGGCGGGTTGGTTGGGCCGACAGTTGAACCACTGGTTTATGGTTCGATTTAAAGGCCAGACCGTTTGGTTTGTCCTGGACCAAAGCATTAAAAAAAAGGTTTTAATTTGTGGGTTCGGTCCACCCATAACCGAGCTTGGCCAAACAGAACCTACCCAGGCTGAACTGCCCAGAACCGGTTCAGGATGCAAGAATGTAAGTGGCGACTTTGATTAACGATTGTGGGCGCTAGGAGCTACGCATTTTTTTACGTTGTGTTCGTATTTTCATGCTCTATAGTTTGGTACATAGTTTGACACAGTTTGGTGATTTGTGGAATTTATTTTTGGACTAAAATGTGCCTCAAATTAGTCCGATTTGTAGTTTTCTGCTTGTTTATCAGTTATTTTTGTATCAGATGCATGTAGAAGGTTATGTGTGCATGAGATTTTATTTATTGACCCACAATGTGCTACAAAGTAAGATTTGAGGATATTATTGTAGAATTGAGTGGAACCCACTAAAATGGTACACTTAGTTTCATTATGATGTCTTCAAATTCAATGTTTATGCACTTGTAAATACTTGTGTAAGGGCGTGTACACCCAAATGTGGCATTGTCAAGTTTTGATCAAATTAAGGTTTGTGAGTGTCATGTGAAGATTGGGTGGAATCCACCAAAGTGGTACACTCAGTTCTAACATGATGGTCCTCAAATCCTAAATTTATACATTTACATATACAATAAAGGATATATTTTTAATACACTGTTCTCCATGGTGTGAAAGTAACTAAGAAAGACAGTATTAACCCAAATGTGGCATTGTCAAAGTTAAATGTATGTTCATGCACATGAGTTGAAAGGGTTTTGACTTTAGGGGATCTCATTAACCCAAAGGTGGTGGGATGTGTTTATATGAGTCTTGTGTAATTTATTTATTGCAGGACATTTGTGTTTGGACTCATATAATGATGATGGTTTATGTCTCCTAGGATGTCTGTCTCAATGAATGTACCATATGGTTTGATAGTTTCTTTCCCACTCTTCCTAGGACAAAGAATAAAATTTATAATGAAAAAGTTAGAGACTAGTCTAGGATCGTTTGACCTAGATGTATCTTTCATAGTAGTTTACATAAGTTGTGAGGTATTCTACTGTTGAGGTTATGTGTAGCAGTAGTAAGATGAGAAATATTGCGAAGAGATTATCTAAGAAAAATTCAAAGGATAATAATAATGTTTTAGAGGGAGTCAGAAGATAGTTTATCAACCTAGCTCTCTAGTACCAGTTATATTGGAAATGGTAATGTCACACCCCAATTCTGGTCTAACCAGAATGGTGTGATGAACTGCCAATAAACCAACGGTTCATTACACCATTCTGGTTAGACCAGAATTGGGGTGTCATAACTTGGTATCAGAGCATCTCAGGATCTACCCATTGACCTAACTATTTCCACATGAGTCATGAACTGAGTTAGGATAAAAATTAAAAGTTGTAATAAAAATACACCATAAGCACCTATGTTGTATGAGACATAAACTAAGAAAGAGAATAATGTACATATGTAAAGGAAAAATCAATTATATATATATATATATATATATATATATATATATATCCAAATGGGAATAAGACAAATGTAAAATCAATTCAGAGTACAGTCCACAATCCGGACAGTTACTCTGTAGTATAAAAAGAAAAAATATATAAATGGCAATCATGGAGCTGGAGGTGCTGGAGGAGGAGGTGCCTCATGATCCCTATCATAATCCTTAACATACACTCTCGCGAGCCAGGCCACCTGAATCTGAGTCTCTCAGAGATTAGCTATTAGATCTGCTACCCGCTGGTCCGTAGAGCGCTGGGCATCTAGAAACTCTCCTACTCTCCAATCAATCACGCACTGAGCCTCTCGAATCTCACGTAACAGCCCTATCATGTCATCTGGTGGTGGGCGTAAAGGGCCAGCTGAATGAGAAGCCCTAGAAGGTCCAGCTCCAGTAGAATGCTGTGGCGATGGAGGAGGGATGGCATCCACGTCCATGTACATCCGATCATCATCCTCCTCATCATCACCCTCGTGTGCCTCTGCTACTGCTGCTGCTGCAGCCTCTGCATCTACTGTCGCTACCCGAGTGAGAGGACGTCTCATAGAATTCCTCTCATCATCACTGACTTGTATCTCTCTCATGCCCATCCTGCTAATGGCCTCCCAATCAAGGTCAGCTGAGAAGGTGTCATCAACGGTCCTCTCATCCACTAGGTCCACCTATAGACGAGCGGGCAAGGTGGAGATCAGTCGCCCATAGGGCAAGTTACCTCTCGAGTCAGGCGACATAGCTCTGTACATGGTCCAAAGAATAATATATGGAAGGCCAACAGGTTACCTAGTACAGATACAGTACAGAAGGTATTGAGTCAGCTGTGAGACCATCTCGTAATGTCCACCCTGGGGAATAAGATTATGCTGGATAATCTTACAGACCCATGGCCTTGGACGCAGGTTGACTGCTTTCATCTCCCAGCGGTCATCCCAAAGAATCTGATTTTCTATTTCTGTACGCACCTGTGTAGATAGAAACTGTGGCTCCCTGGGTGCACAGTAAACCAACTGACCATCGTTGGAAATGCCTAGGAGATCAACCAACTCTTGACAGTTGAAAGAGATCGGAAACCCTTTCACCCAGCTGGTGATCCGAAGCTCTCTACCCCCGTTAACATCTTCTAAGTCACCCTCTACCTGTAGGTGATAGTAGAACTATTTGACCAAGTCCGAGCGAGTGCAAGCCTCATACAAGATCACTGGAAGTCAACCCATGTCACCAAATGCCCTTTCCACATCAAACATGGCTAAATGGGCTAAGTTAACACATTATCCCCCTTCCACTTTCTTCCTGTCAAACCAAGGATATCGCACATCTGCTTCAATGGACCTGAAGCGACGTGGGTCATGAACTCGAGGAACCTTAGTATGAACCATGATAACTGCAAGAGAAGAAAATAAGAAAACAAGTTAGATAAATTTGAAAATTCTGATAGCATAACTACGTAAGACGGAAAAAGCCTCACTTTTCACCCAAACATTTGGGTAGAAGGACTTACATAGGTCCTAAACCATCCTGCAAGGCTCATACAATCGAAAATTTAAACTAGGTAGGTTGAATTTGAAGAAATTTTGATAATTGGGAAAAATCCCAAAATTTAGGTTAAAAATGAGAATTATCAAGTTTCTACTAAACTAATTGATGAAACTCAAATTTTCTTGAGGGCTTTCATCCATTGGGTGGCCAATAGCAAAAGCCCCCAATAAAAATCAAAATTTTAAGGTTAAAAAAATATTAATTAGAGGAAAACCCCACAAATGGCAAAAACCCTAAGTATGAAAGCTTAAAAATGGAGAAGAGTAGAGAACATACCTCAAGGAATGGAGTGACAGTTGTTGATCGATGGAAAAATTACTAGGTTCGTGTGGTCGACACTGTAGCAACTCACTGGTGACGAGTTGAGTAGAGACTGTATGAGGAAGATGGAAAATAAGAGGGAAAAAAAAAATTCAAAAAACAGGTTTAAAAACCTGATCTTAAACCATACGGTCGCACAATTCAACCAAAACCATCGACCGTATGATCGACCATAGGGTCTCGGTAAGTTTTCAAGATTTTGAAGGTTGCACCTATTGTAAGACCCGCACTCTGAAAACCCGGTCTAAACCTTGGTTTTGTATCGTGACAGGTCTTCCGATCATCACCGAGCCAGACGGGGCAAGCGGATAACAAACAGGTACGAAATCGGACCGAAGTCGACCAATGATACCTGATTTAGGTAACCGGTCGATGGTACCGGATGATGGTACGGCGACCGGTATGGCCCGCACGGCTATGTGCGGGAATTTGGAAATTGGTCTCCGGGTCCCACTTTCCCGATTTCGAATCCTAGAAGTTTCCAATCCAGTAGGGTTACTAAACCCATTTCTAGCCTATAAATACACCCTTAAACCCCTCAAATCCTTTCCATTGTCTTTCACAAACCCTAGAGAAGAGAAAGAGCTTGGAGAGGAGAAGGAGCAGGAAGAAGAAGGAGGTGCCGCCATTACCGTTGACGAAGCTCTCGCACGCCCTATCAACGGTAAGTGTTTAAATCCATCTTCGTAACCTATGTAGTTATGTGTGTGGATCAATACCATGCAAAGTAGGTATTGATCTAAAACCCTAAATTGGCCAATAAACCCTAAGTTGCCGTCAAACCCTAGATTCGAGTTTCGAGATGATATTCATCGAAACGAGACTTGAATGAGTTGGGGATAGCTCTAACTCAAAACCTAGACTTAGCATGGAAGGAGAAACCCCGAAAACCATGGAGGATGATCGACGACACGAAGAACCCATGTATGGTCTTCCGGAGACATACCGGTCGACTATACCGGTTGCACATAGTGCGACCGGTATGTTGCGACCGCTACCTCTCGGGAGGTTATCCGTGTGGGGACCGGCTGACCATACCGGTCGCCAAGCTTTCCCACAGAGCCGCGACCGGTACATGCCACCGGTCGGCTCGTGAGGGTATTTGTGATCCATGTTGGTTTCCGACCAACATAAAACCCTAAATAATATATTCTAATGGAACCCTAATATATGTAGGACTTTGTGACAACGTTTGGATCTTGTGACGTGGAGCAAGTGATCGAACGAGCGCGAAAGGGAATCGACCAAACCAATAATTAATGGACAGAAATCGTTGTTAATCATGGAATATCGTGATGTGATGTTTGTGCATATTTACATGCCATCCTTTACTTTCGCTATTATTATTGTTCATGCATTCATAGGAGTGATTGTTAGGCATGTGATTGTTTTCGTTGGTGTGTGGAGGGGGCATGGGCCTGGGATCGCTCTTCACACCGGCACCTTTTGTAGTATTCTATCTTAACATGCTTGGTACGGGGGGGTATCGGGGAAGATCGGGTACGTTGGTCCCGATATGATGTTGTCCCGACCATCGTTGGTGGTACCGAGGATTCGAGTCGACGCCTTGTCCACGATGCTTTAGCTCTATCTCTATGCCGTAGGGTGTCGTGTTGGGATAGGGTCTACTGCGTATTGTTTCTATCCTAGTGGGTTAGTTGCGGATAGGGTGTCGGGGGAGGTGAGGTTTAGGAGGTCTCCGGCCCGACTGCCGCTCTAGCTCTATCTCTATGCCGTCGACTGTCTCGGGATAGAGCATACATTGTTGACATATAGGATTGGTTAGTTGCGAGCCCAGGTTTGCGAGCCCCGGCGAAGGGGCTTAAGCTTGGTATGGGTAGAGTATCGGGGAGGTGCGGGTATACCTTAGCTCATCTCTATTCCATGATGGGTGTATGTGGGTTGGTGGTAGAGTGATTCCGGCGACGCACACACTCGTGTATAGTGGTGCGGGGGCCACCAAACCTTTCTATAGCACATTGCAAACTTAAAACCGGACCACGAAAAATGATTGTTACTCATGCATAATCTTGTGAAGCGTCGATTGCCTTACGAGGCGTGTTGTGTGCTCACCCTTGTATATACATTGTTTTAGATCGGATGCGGGTTATACGTGGACGATTATGTGAGCGCTCCGGCGTATGGTGGTCTTGCGGTGTTGGATGTACGAGGCGGGACGGGACGAGCATGACGCCATGCGAGTGCCCTTCTGCGTGACCGTGATTTGTTTATTTGTTTATTTCGGTTATTTTGTTTGATATAAGTGATGTAATAGATATTTATTTTATGTGATTGAATTTAGATAATGGGATATTTATTTAAATTATCAATAGAGCTCGGTTCATTCTATTTAAAGTCTTCCAGTATGTTTATATTCGATTGTGGTTATGTGTAATTGGTTTGTATGGGTGGACACGGCCTATTCGAGATCCTGGTGTGAACCGTTGGTTCAATGACGGTTCACTCACACCGTTCTGGTTGGATCAGAATTTGGGGTGTGACACCTATGGTCACACAACATGCAACCGTAGGCCATCGACCGTATGACTGATTGTCATTTGCATTTTGATTATGTTTAAACTCTTGCCTATTGATTTTGTTTTTCTCTCTCCTTCCATTGTGAGACTAACCCAATACTACCTTCATATTTTGTCTCACATGTGTAGCTTTGCCAATAACACATCCACCAAGAGTTTAAATGGCTAGATGCAGAGTAAGTAGAAGGAGACAAAATGCAAACCCATCTCCACCACCTATGGAGACTAATGACAATGGGTCGACAAGGATAGGAAGGAAATATTAGAATTCAAAATGCTGCACCTCAAAATGTGCACACCCAAGCCAATCCAACCAACCTATCTGCACCACCTATAGATTTGGCTACTGCGGTGATGAATTTAGCACAACAAATGCAACAAATACGGCAAGTGCAAGCCAACAAGCAAGCTGCTATGGGAATTGCTTTCTCAGCTGCAAGCACAACACCTCTACCTGCAGGACAAGCTAGTACTGCACCTAGTGATAGCAACACTGTACCCCAAGCACTGCAAACACCAGTAGTACAAGGCCAAGTGCCAAACCCTGAAGCACCGCAAGGCTGGTATAACCAAGAAAATTATCAGTTCCAACCACCTATGTATGGAGCATATGCATAGTATCAGCTTGATCACTCCAGATTGATTGAGCGTTTCCTGAAGTTGAAATCGAAGGAATTTATAGGCAAACCATCAGATCCGTTATAGCCAGCTCACTGGATCGATGAGATGGAAATGAACTTTATGATGATGACTATAAATGAAGAAGAGAAGGTATTATGTGCTACTTTTATGCTAAAAGGTAATGCGCACCATTGGTGAAAATCTACTCGGATTTATCTGTTGACAAAGCACGCCCAACTGACCTGGGCTATCTATAAAGAAGTTTTCTTCGAGAAGTATTTTCCTAGGAGTTTCAGAGATCAAATGGAAAAGGAGTTTCTGAGTCTGTATCAGGGACAGATGACTGTAGACGCATATCAACAACGTTATGAAGAACTGTTTTTCTTTGCTCCCTCTAGCATGTAGGAGAAAAATATCAAAACCCAAAGATTTGTCATGGATTTAGGGGAAGCATCCGTGAGCATGTATTGGGACTGAAAAAGAAGATTTATAATGAAGCTGTACAGATTTCTCGAGTATTGGAATTGAGCCAGAGGAACAGTTATTTTGCTCAGAATAAGGGTATTAAAAAATCCAATGGAAACTCATACAACAGAGGGAACTCAAAGACATTTAAACCCTTTCGTACTCAAGGCTTCAATGCTGCAGCCAAGACTACTTCGACAGCCCAACCTCAACAGAAGCAAAGTAATGCTGGAGTTAAATGCTTCAATTGTGATCAAGTTGGATATTATTCAAGAGAGTGTCCTAAGCCAAAGAAGCAGCTACAACAAGAAAAAGTTTATGCAGTTACTTCTGAGGATGTTGTCGCATCGCCTGATGTGATCACATGTATGACCTGAACTGTTCATTTTGTAATACCTTGTGTGAGCATGTAGACTAAATTAAATCAAATCACAGGTATCGTACCTATTAATGATTTACCCGCCAGAGTACTCTTTGACTCTAGAGCTACTCATTCTTTTATATCTGTGTCGTTTGGAAAGAAGTTAAATCTACCCCTCAGACCTTTAAACTACAAACTACTTGTACGATCACCTATGAGATTAGAAGTGGAACTAGACAAAGGTTATGGACCATGTCCAGTTCTTATCGATGAGAAGATTTTGGATGCAACCTTAATTCAACTCGAGATGGAAGACTTTGACGTTACCTTGGGAATGGATTGGTTAGCTCGGCATTCCACAAACCTATTATGTGTAGAAAAGAAACTGACATTTAAAGACAAGGATATAACAGAGTTTAGTTTTAGAGCAACCAAACTTTTCCGTAAATGAAAACTTATTCTCTATGCATTAAAGGTTAGAAAATGCCTCAAGAAAAGAGGAATTGGGTATCTAGTACCCGTGGTCGATCTCACCAAGAAAGCACCATGAATAGAGGATATTGAAGTTGTGCGTGAATTTTCGAATGTATTTCCTGAGGAACTACCAGGACTACCACCCAACCGAACGACAGAGTTCGTTATAGATCTTATACCTGGAGTCGCACCAGTATCAAAAGCACCCTATCGAATGACTCCTACTGAACTGAAGGAATGGAAGGTACAATTACGAGAATTACTAGACAAGAGCTATATTAGACCCAGTATATCACCATGGGGAGCGCCAGTATTGTTCGTGAAAAAGAAAGACAGTAGTGTTCGACTGTGTATATATTATTAAGAATTGAATAAGCTTACAATCAAGAATTGATACCCGTTGTCTTGGATCGATGACTTGTTCGATCAGTTGCAAGGTGCCAAAGTGTTATCCAAAATTGATCTTCGGTCAGGATACCATCAGTTGAAGACTAAAGAAGGTGATATTTCGAAGATAGTATTCAGAACCAGATATGAACATTATGAATTTTTAGTCATGTCTTTCGGATTGACTAATGCACCTGTAATTTTTATGGAACTCATGAATCGGGTATTCCATGATATGTTGGATACTTCAGTCATTGTATTTATTGACGACATACTAGTCTATTCCAAGGACAAAGAAACTCATGTCACAAATCTAAGAGCTGCTCTGCAATGACTAAGAAAAAAGAAGCTTTATGCAAAATTTACAAAGTGTGAGTTCTGGCTAAATGAAGTCGCTTTCTTAGGCCATGTTGTATCCGCTGAAGAAATTAAAGTGGATTTTAGCAAGATTGAAGCCATTTGTGAAATGGGAAGCACTTAAGAATGTTGCAGAAATCAGAAGTTTCTTAGGTTTAGCTGGTTACTATCGACGATTCGTGGAAGATTACTCTAAAATCATCGTACCTCTCACCAGTCTGACAAAGAAAGGAGAAAAGTTTGTTTGGACCGATAAATGTGAAGAGTGTTTTTAAACATTGAAGACTAGATTGATATCAGCTTCCATCTTGACTATTTTGATCCCAGGACAACCATTTACCATGTACACCGATGCGTCTGGGTTAGGTTTAGGATGTGTGCTTATGCAAGGAGAATAAGTAATTACGTATGTCTCAAGACAACTGAAGATACATGAGAAGAACTATGCCACTCATGACTTAGAATTAGCAGCAGTAGTACATGCTGTTAAGATATGGAGACGTTATTTGTATGGAGAGAAATTTCAGATTAAATCAGATCATAAGAGTCTCACTCATCTTTTTAATCAAAGGAGTTGAACATGAGACAGAGAAGATGGTTGAAACTATTAAATGATTATGATTGCGATATCCAGTATTATCCAGGAAAAGCAAATGTAGTTGCTGACGCACTAAGCAGGAAAGCAATGACAGAATCCGAAGAAGAAACTAGTGCAAATGTTGTGGCATGTGTCACAGGAAGAATATTTAATTACGATAAAGAGCAGTTCGTAATTGATATTCCGAATGAATCAACTAACCAAGGGTTTATTCATCTATTCTCAAACATGTTTACTACATTGAAGATTGTACCTGGTCTATTAGACGAAGTGAAAGGCACTATTAAATTAGACCCTTATCTGAGAACGGTGCAAGAAGACCTTGAAAAAGGTAGGACTACTACTGAGTTCACATTGGATGTTGAAAAGGTACTAAGATACAAAGGACGGGTATGTGTTCCTGAAAATGAAGACTTGGATATTAGACACAGACTAATGAAGGAAGCTCACACCACCGCTTATTTGGTACATCCTGAAAGTACAAAGATGTATCATGATCTGAAGAAACTATATTGGTGGAGAGGAATGAAAGCGGATGTAGTTAAATTTGTGTCTCAATGCTTGAATTGTCAGCAAGTAAAGGCTGAAAGACAAAGACCTGTAGGATTGTTGCAGCCAGTGCCAGAACTAGAATGGAAATGGGACTGCATCACTATGGACTTCGTCACCGGGTTACCATTGACTCCTCGAGTAGTTGATGCGGTCTGTGTGATTGTGGATCGTTTGACCAAGACAGCTCATTTCATAGCTATACAACCTCAGTATACCCTAGAGAGGTTAGCTAAGCTTTATGTAGATAATATTGTCCGAATACATGGTGTACCTGAAAGAATTGTATCCAACAAAGACCCATAATTTACCTCAAAATTTTGGGAAAGATTACAGAAGGCTATGGGTACAACATTAAAGTTTAGTATTACATTCCACCCTTAGACAGACAGACAGTCGAGCATACTATTCAAATTTTAGAAGACATGCTTCGAGCTTGTGTCATTGATTTGAAAGGATCATGGGATGAGAAATTACCATTGATTGAGTTCGCTTATAACAACAGCTATCAATCGATTATACAGATATCACCCTATGAAGCACTGTATGGTAGAAAATGTCGAACTCCTTTGTTTTGGAATGAAGTTGGAGAACAAAGTATTGTTGGACCAGAGTTTGTTGAAGAGACTTGTCGAGTAGTCGACATTATCAAGGAAAGAGTCCGAATAGCTCAAAACCATCAGAAGCAATATGTAGATAATTGACGTAGAGATCTCGAATTCAACATAAGTGATAAGATATTTCTGAAAATATCTCCTATGCATGGTTTGAAAAGGTTTGGACAGAAGGGAGAGCTGTGTCCTAGATATATTGGACCTTATGAAGTTCTAGATAGACGTGAAAAAATAGCACATCAGTTAGCACTACCACCATCCATGTCAAGTGTGCATGATGTATTTCATATCTCATTACTGAAGAAGTACGTCAGAGATCCAACACACGTGTTAACAACGGATCCATCGGATTTGATTGAAGATTTGATGTTCAAAGTAGAACCTTTTGAGATCACTAGCCGAAAGGTGCAACGTCTTCGCAACCTGACATTTACTACGTTAAGGTTACTTGGAGAAGCCAAAAATGTAGAAGAAGTTATATGGGAAGAAGAGAACGGTCTGCGGAAGTAATATCCTCACCTATTCAACTCGAAAGATATGTGCAAATTTCGAGAACAAAATTTATATAAGAGGGGGGGAGTTGTAAGACCCGCACTCCACTAACTTGGTTTAAGTGTATCGTGCCAGGTCTTCCCATCATTCCTGGACCAAGTGGACCAAGGGTGTGAAGATAGATCACAAACCAGGTATGAGAATCGAGTTAAAAACACTAAAAACATACCAAAGGTCGCATGCCTGGGTAGGTATGGTCGACCATAAGGAAGGGAACCAAAAATCTCAAATCCAGAACCCCACGATCGATGATTTCGACCCTACGATCGACGGTTTATGCGACTGTATGATCGACCGTAAGAACCCAGATCAAACTCCGAGTTTTGAAAACTTTCCTAAACTAAGGGATTGCTTTCCTAATTGAAAGAGGACTTTATATGGAGAGTTTTTCTCTATATAAAGGATGTCCCTCAGCCCTTTTTCACTCTTTTAGAACATTAGTAATCCTTAGAGAAAGAGAAGGAAGAAAAGAAAGAGAAAGAGAAGAAGAAAAAGCTAAGGAGAGGAATTTGCTGAGAAGAGATTGGCTTTCTATCATAGGCAAAGGTATGAAACGAATCTCTGGAGATGGAAACTCTAAGTATAAGACTTCTATGGAAGATAGAAAATATCAACCTATTATGATCTATGTGATTTCCTTGAGAAAATCCCTAGGAGAACCATGAAGAGTGAATTTGATGATTAGGGTTGATAAGAAATTACTAATGATGGCCATAGGATGACCTTAGAATAAACCTCATTGAAGAACAGAAGAATTGACCCAGGAAGAACTCGAATTGCATGTAGTCTGTGACCAGAAATCTCAAGGTCATAGCTACGATCTACCATAGCATGACCAGTATGACCAGAGGATCGACTATAGGCATTCGAGAAGATTTCAGAAATCATATGGTCACAGCTACGGTCGCACCATATGCGACAATAGGGTATCGATCGTAGATAATAAGGTCGATACAACATTAGACCATAGGACTAATCAGACACCTATCAGTGCTCTATTTTGATTTTCGACTACTGTAATATGTCACATATGAATCCTAACTTAAATTCATATAACTTTTAGGTTGTTAAATCAATTCAAGAGAATTTCAAAGCTTGGAAGGAGATTGAGTATTGCTAACAGGTAAGGGAATAAGACCTAAACTAATTGGATAATAACAAACTGTTTATTTTTATTAAGTTCAATGCCATGATTGATTCTATGCGTGTATGCTTGTAATGTGCAACTCACATGTCATCCAATATTTCTGCTATTACTGTTCATGCATATTTAATTCTATTTATTTATAACATGATGATGATGATGATGCTAGGAATAAGCATGTGAATGTATGTGTGTGGTTGGTGTGTTGGATGTTAGTGGAGTATCAGGGGGAGGACGTGGCATGGTGGTCTTCAACCTCGTCACCAGACTCTAGCTCTATCTCTACTCAAGTCTTGCCCACTAACATCATCGTATCGCCATTACCTTAGCAAAACTATTACGTCGTAGGGCATTAGGGGAGGTGGTCACGGACCGTGTGGTCTCTGACTCTACTAGGGGGCCTTAGTTTTATCTCTATGGACGTATTGAGGGATACTGGGGTGAGGCCTTTGATACACTGTTTGGCATTAGGATTGGTTAGTTGCGAGCCCAGTTTGCAAGCCCTCCCCAATAGAGATTTATATGTTGGTATGGGTAGGGCATCAGGAGAAATATTGGCGGTGTTTGATCTAGACACTTTAGCTCTATCTTTATTCCATGGTGGGTGCATGTGGGACGACAATGGTGTTTGATCCATTAAACGGATTCACACATTCGTGTATAGAGGTGTGGTGGCCACCAAACCTTTCTATAGCACATTGCAAACTTAAAAATCAAACCAAAGATATCAATTGAATGCATGCATATGTTTGTTTTTGTTTGCTCACTGAGCCATGATGTGTGCTCACTCTTTCGACGTCGAATATTTTTAGTTGATGATGCAGGTCCTACTGTTGAAGAATATATGAATGCACCGACGTATGGACATATTGCTGCGATAGACGTAGAAGCTGAAGAAGATGCGCATGATTCATCATGCGAGTGCAACCATTGTGTTTTTGCTTAAGTTTAGTTATAATTTGAACATTAGATATGTAATTGATTATTTATTTTTATGTCTTGTGGTTTGAAGATAATTAGATTAAATACTTATTTATCATTGTTAAACTCTCAGTTCATTATCTGTAAGACTTCCACTTATTTATTTATTACCTCTGATTATTAATGTGGAATGTGTGTTTGGTTTGATATGGTGGGTATGACCTATACGAGATCCTGGGTGAACCGTTGATTTATTGGCGATTCATCACACCATTCTGATTAGACCAGAATTGGGGTGCGACAGTAATGTGAGGAAGTATTTTTGGGAGCTATTAACTATCACTGAAAAGCTCAAGGACAATGAGACCAATGTAATTGATATATTAAATATTTCATTCCTTGCTAGAAAATATATTCAGATCTAGGTGGCTTACATTACCAAAGGGGAGAAATAGCTAGTGATAAGATTGTTGTTGGGTAACTCCAAAGTGGATTACTCAAAGATGGGTAAATTGACCAAAGATAGGTGGTTTGACTAAATACTATTAAGCCAAATAAGCATATTTAAAAAAGGATAACGATTCTAGGACTCCCAAGGTATTTGGGGTAGGAGGGTCTTGAAGACTATTGGCTTGAATATTGTAAAGTTTCTTTTACATTCAAATGTTTTTTCTGTTCTTGATTTTACTTTGTTTTATGTTTATTGTTTGATTTAATATATTGTTCCCATATTAAAAATGTAATGGTGTTATTTGAAATATCGAAAAGTAAAGTTTTCTTTTCAATTAAATGAAAAGAAATTATGCTTATGATGTTGTAAGGTAAATGACTACATGTAATGTTGATCGTATTTGTTATGTGATGTGGTGAATAGTTTTTTATGTTTGACTGTGCAATCTTAGGTTTGACTAGTTGTACCAATCATAGTTGATCTCTAGGGCAATGTAGAAATAGGTTAAAAAAGTTTTCTTGGAATAGTTGAAAAGATTTTGTCAATGAGAGTCTTTAGATTCTCTTAGTCAGTGGGAGTATTCAGATCTACTTGGTTAGTGGGAGATATTTATCTCTGATTGTTTGTTCTGCTTATGATTTAATAGGTAGGATTATTGGTGAACATTTATTACTTGTATGTATTCTTGATTATTTAAGACATGTTAAAATTACAAGACAGTATTTAGCTAAAGAAGGTAAGCCAAAGTATGATATTGGTCCAAATTGGAGGCAGTTTGTTTATATAAAGTTGGATTTTATTAAAGTGCGTTGACCTATAAGGATTTTAAGGTAACAGGATCATGGTAATTCGATCATTGGACTCAAGTATTCATCTCAAAGTGATTTATGTTATTAAGTAAACCTCCATGTGACTGACAGAAGGGGGTACACCGGATGTGTAGGAGTACTTTCTGCTGTTGTTCGACATTGGTAGGCTTGATAACTAGATCAAAGTAAATGATGGTTTTGGTGTAATTAGATTCCATGGTCACATTGGATCAATGGTGAATTTATTATTAATATAGCCCAAGTGGGAGATTGTAAGATGTTTTATAGGCTAAATTAATTATAAGGTTAGTTGGTTCAGTGAGAGTCTAGTTACAGGTAGACCGGTTTAAGTATGATTAGAGATGGACCAACCTGGTCTATTATGGGACTGGTCCAGGGTTGGGTGTGGTATTATAAATATCAATGGTTAGAGTCTCCACAACTACGGTGCTATTTTCTTCTCCTGTTCCCATACGCAAAGAGAAGGTCAAGGGATCCCGACAGGCTGTGGAAGACTTTGATCCAAATATTCCAAACATTCAAAGCAAAAAAAAGGTCGAAAATCAATCTACAACAAGAGGATATGTCTAATCATCTCTTTTCAATACCCATTGTATTCTAGTAATCTACGTGGTGTGTTCGTTAGGGTTCATGGGAAATCCCATGGGAAAAACCCAAGGGAGATTTAAAAAATCTTACAGACCCTAAAAGAGAGAGAGATACCGTGAGAGAAATGAAGCCCCCTCTGAAATTTTCTCGGAACCTCTTTCAAATGGGCCAGAGGAGCCCCCTTCGACGGCCAAAGATGCTGGACAGAGGGATGATTTTTGTACAGTGAAGGGACCGAAAAGGAAGATGAGCCGCCTTCGACACCAACCAAAGAAGCTTCTGGAACGAAGGTGAGAGAGGCTGCCTTCAACACTGACCAAAGAAGCTTTCAGAACGAAGGTGAGGGAGGCTGTCTTCGACCAAAAAAGCTTTTGGAACGAAAGTGAAGGAGAATGAGAAGAAAGATGAGAGGATATTGGAATTAATTTTAGTTGAGATAAGAGGGTTATATTAGTCTTTCAAGATTAATAGGTTTTGAAAGTAATAAAACGCTCAAGGGTAGAATTGTTTATAGAAAAATTCACTTTAACACTCCTAAAAAAAAAGGGATGATTATTTTTCTATAAACTTTTGAAGGCATTGTCTTTAGGCATACCATAGGGAGGAAATTGTCTTTTTCCTTTTTTTTATAAAGAAAACAGTACTTTTTCAGCTTTGGATATCTTCTATATCATTCAAAAGTGCGATTTTTGGTTCTTTGGATATCCTCTACCCTTATGTTGAACGTATAAAAATCCTCTTCATCCGTCTAGCCTAACATTGGATGGCAAGAATCACATCGGGATGTGTGTTCGATGTATCCCAGTCGTCCGATGTTCGACTGGACAGATGGAGAGTGAACTACCCTTATGAACTCTGTGTTCATATGGATCCACATCCTCTTTGTGAAAATCGAAATTATCGACTGATCCAAGGGTTGAAGTTTAATTGACGTATATACCAATACATTGATAATATCCGTCTAGCCTAACATTGGATGGCAAGAATCACATCGGGATGTGTGTTCGATGTATCCCAGTCGTCCATTGGATGTCGGGTTTGTTACCAACGATAATATCCGCCTGCCTACATTGGATGCAGAGGGATGTGAACTACCCTTATGAACTCTGTGTTCATATGGATCCACATCCTCTTTGTGAAAATCGAAATTATCGACTGATCCAAGGGTTGAAGTTTAATTGACGTATATACCAATACATTGATAATACATTGATATGTGCGCGGCGAATGAACTCCACAGTTGGATCAGCCGGCAGGTCCGCTGCTGCTGGTGAGAATGTGGATCCTAGCGCTTGTACGCCTGGTAATTTTCAGGCTGGGGTCTTTTCCACGTATCTAAATCCCCACCATTACACCCTGTACCTGTTGTCCTTTTTAAAAGAGAAAATTTGAAAAACCATCGATCCTCGACGAAATCTTTGTGGCGATATCACCTGATCTTTCATCTGTCGTCATCTCTGTGGTGGCTACGTCGATCTCTCCGCCCATTTGGTTGTGCTTCCTTGCCCTTGGTCCGGCAGCGACATTGGGTATGCTTTCTCTCTGCGAAGTAACTTTTATCTGCTTAGGCCCAATTTATTCCTGGCGGTTTCGACTTTGATCTCCTAGTGAACAACTTTCTTTTGAGCAGACCAGTGATCTCTCTCTCTTTTTCTCACAGCCTTAGAAAATCGAGCTTAATTGAGAATGTGATTTGGTTCTATAAAGTCAGTCGGCGTTTCATTGGGTGGATGAAGAGCTAAGAATAATTGAACTGTTACTTTTACGATCTCATACTCAGACTTATTTTGATTATGTAGCTCGAATTCCGCTCAGTCACAAAGGGATTGACCACTAGAATAAATTGATCTTCTAGATTACGTCATATGGAATTTTCCAAACCCTAGAAAGATATTGGAAATTAGATCATCTTCTAGCCTTGTACTCTGATTAACTGGGTTGCTCTGTTGGCATTAATTCCCTCCGTTCTTGGTGATTCATGAAGCAGAATCTCAAACTGCAAAATCTGAACAGTTGTCACCAAAAATCAGAACCTTATAATAATTAAAGATATAGATATAAATATATGGAAAATGTTATTTACATGGTTCAGTGAAGGAATCTTTACTTTGATGGTCCACTCTTAAAGGCATCCTTGGTCAAATTAACCTTGGGATTGGGATCCCACACCTTGGATTAGCCGCATGTCAAGTTTTTGGGCTCATTTCCACTCTATATAGCTCATTATTTCATGATGCTCACCCCTTTGTTTTCAACAGTTAAACTGGAATTGCTTCAAAGTTGCAAAGGTTTAATATACAACCAATTTCTAGAACTTTATATCTCCACATTAAATATGGGGATTTGGCTGAAATTTACCATTGGATAGATGCTGAGAGAGATGTAACGTGGAAGATATTTGGACCACAAAAGAAAGGCTTTCCTTATGGGCTATCAAGGAAACCTTTGCCCATGTTTTTTTTTTATTGAATTATTTATCTGCTGCCCCACTTGATTCAGTGCTACACATTCATTGCTGTGACTTGAAAATGCATTTGGATGATGGAATATTCTTCAGGTTTTGATGAGCTGTTTGGAATTTGATATTAGAGTTGAATTTTACCAAGTTTCTGGCGCTTGGCCTGTGACATTATGAAGTTGATAGTTTCACAGTACTGGTAATTGCAGTTGTTACCAAAAAACCTGGAGATAAAACATGTCTTCTCCCTTTTCTTTGTATCAGTTAAATGTTGAATTGCTTAATCTAGAACTGGATAACTTATATAGCTAGTCTTTCATTCTACATTAGTGCTTATGTTTTTATTCATTTGTGGGTTGTGTATCTCTGAGCTATAACAGTGACAATGGTGAAGCTGACAATGATAGCTCGTGTTACTGATGGTCTTCTCCTAGTGGAAGGACTTGATGATGGCCGTGATGTAAATAACAATGAATTCTACAAGCATCAGGCCAGGGCTTTGTTCAAGAATCTGTCAAAGGGCCAGAATGAAGCTTCAAGAATGTCTATTGAAACGGGTCCTTATGTTTTTCAGTATCCTTTAACATGTGTGCTATTTGACGTTCTGTATTCCTTGTGATTTGTTGTTCTCCTTTTGCACATGTTTGAGCTGATCTAATCTCTTACCCCAGTTTTTTGTCTATTGGCCTTCATCTTTCCATTGAACTGGTTGCATTTAGAAATACTGACAGAAGAAATTTATTCTCCTTACATATTCCGTATGCATTGGTTATCCTGAAGATTTCAGAAAAGCTAAACTCAAGTCTAAACTCTGAAGTAGAGAAGCCCTACATTTTTTGACTTTCAGTTTTTTCCCTTGCTGTCTTGCATATAATATACAATGGATTCCAGTGATAGTAGTTATGCTGATATCTTATAGCATTGCCTAGGTTAATTTTTGGTGTGTGATATAAACATACAAATAATAATAAGTATAATAAGGGGATATTAGAAGGGGTGTGTCTTGGACACCTTATTGACGCCTAGGCGCTCAGGCACCCTTCCAACGCCTTTGGTCGCCTTGGTGCCTTAACAACTATGACCCAGACTCATTTCTCCTCCAAAGCTGTAGTTTGTAACTATCATGTATGTGTCTGCACATGCCCACACTACTTGTAGATATATATATGAATAAGATGAACATCATTACAAAAAACGGTTATCCTGAATTGTATGGACGAATAGCCAGTTGCCCACTCTTTTGTTGCCCCTTACTTTTTCCTTTTTTTTTTTTTTTTTTTCCTGAAAACAGGAATCCTTTAATGTCAGTATGGGGATTTCACTTAAATTTTGTCCTATAAAGAGTTGAGTTCTCGATTCATAGAATGAAACTCTTTTTGTGTTCCCCTTTTTGAAATTTAAATTTTACCTTGACCCATATTGATAGCTATATTATTGAAGGCCGTGTATGTTATTTGACAATGTGTGATCGTTCTTATCCGAAGAAACTTGCATTTCAATATCTAGAAGACCTCAAGACTGAATTTGAGAGAGTAAATGGCAACCAAATTGAAACCGCGGGCAGGCCATATGCCTTTATTAAATTTGGTATTTCTTTGTACATTTGTTATATGCTCTTTACATTTACCTTTTTGTTCCATCTTCTTTGCTTATGTACTTATTGTATTCTATTGTTTGAAAGATACGTTCATTCAGAAGACCAAGAAATTATACTTGGATACACGTACTCAACGGAATCTTGCAAAGTTGAATGACGAACTCTATGAAGTACACCAAATAATGACTCGAAATGTACAAGAAGTTCTTGGTGTTGGTGAAAAATTGGACCGTAAGTTCAGTTTTTTCTCTTTTTTTTTTCATTGGTTCAATTGGTTACACAATTAGAAGAATAATTTGTCATGGTAATGAAAATGGTCATCAACCTTGTTGATGAATATGTCCTTGGAGAACTTTCTCCTATTTGATGAAAATTTTCTAAATAAAGTACTATTATTTAGTGGTTCTTCCAGGTATGTGTTACTATTAACTTTAAATGGGAAGAAATTTGCATCAATATAAGACACTTAAGTTTTATGTACTGATCCAGGATTGAGTATTGGTTACTGACTTGTTAAGAAGATTTTGTAAAATTTTTATAGAATGGATTGCCTGTATTTCCTATACAAGTCAGTATTTATAGCTTATTTCTAGCAGACAGGCATGCCAACGTAAACTTATGACTGCTACCAAAGTCCCATCTTTTTTTGTTCGTTCTTTTTGGTTGAATTGTCCTATGCAATTTACTCTTTAGCTTTCTTAGGGGTCCTCATAGCTACTTGACCTACAAAGATAGTGAGACAAGTAGATCAGCCTACAGTACTTCATTCTGATCCACAATGTTACCCAAATGGTATAATTTTTTTCTTGGATTTGCACCGTCTCCTATTTGATTTAGTGGTCCTTTGGTCTCACCTGGTTCACTCAATAAATCTATTTGAAATTCCTCAATTAATATGATGAGCTTTTTAGGAAACTTAAACAGTCATTTAGTATATGAAGAATTATGAAACTGTGGTTTATACCCAAATAACTATCTTAATGCTTGCTCCTGGTGGAAGCATCTTATGTTTTGTGGATCATACCATGTGACATTTGTTGTCTTGTTTATCTGTTCTAGTTGCTTGCTATTGATTTTGAGAACAGAAATGCATTTTATCTTTTTGTTATATATTATCATGCATCATATTTGAATTTTTATGCGACTTCTTTTCCTATATCCAATTTTGTAGAGGTTAGTCAATTGTCAAGCCGGCTTACTTCTGAATCTCGCATCTACGCTGATAAGGCAAAAGATCTTAATCGACAGGTAAACTCTATACAATGATGCCGTATGCTTTTTAGGTGAAAGCTACCTGAGACGCTTTGAATAACTTTTTGGTGGACTTTATTATGCTTTTGGTACTGAATTGGCCTGTTATGCTGTTTTTGCATTCATTTACAGTGTTGTGAAATTGCTCCATTTTTTGGTCAATGACGATGATGCTTTATATAAAATGAAACTAGAAGAAGAGAGGAAAGACATGTATAGCTTAGGACTAGAATCAAGTTTGGATTTGAATGGAGCTGATTGGAGAAAAAGGATCCATGTAGTCGACCCCATTTAGTTGGGATAAGATTGAGTTGAGTTGATGATGATTATTATGAAGGGTATGAGGGTGGACTCTTCTAACTTATGCTTTATTTTTATTTATTCTAAAGCACTTAACAATCAGCTAATAAAAGATCTTGTTAGGAATTTAATTCTTTACATGTGAAAGAGCATTTTATGTTGACTTACGGATGATAAAAATTCAATCATATAGTCTGCAGTCATTATTCATGAGATGAGACTGTTCTCATATGAAGATACCCCTGTTAAAATTTAAACTGGAATTGTTTGTGGGATCTGGTCCTACTTTAATCAGGGCAAGTATCGCCAAATGTTTTTACTTATCAGGGGTCACTGTTGAGGCTTTTCTCATTGCAGTAGTTATTAATAGGTTGACTGGTCTCATATTGGAGGGAGGGAAGGGTTAGTGTTGAGGCAAGTATCCATTTAGTATTGCCATCTACATAGGCAAATCCAAAAAGTTAAAAGAAAGCACATCGATGTGATGTAGCTATGGTCGAGAGTAAGAGCGAGCATGTGCATGCACAGGCATGCATAATTCTTATTCTTCTGTTTTCTTATTCTAGTTGAGTTTCTTAGCTGCAGATTGAACTGAACTTGCATGGTTTCCCCCAGTATGCTATTAGCTTACTAGCCATATGACCACTCCAATCACAAGACCAAACATTTGTGATTCTTAATGATGATGGTTGTCTGATCAGTCAAAGAAAAAGTTTAGAAAATTAGAAAAAGGAAAGACAAAAGAAGATGATGGATTGTTGCAGGAGTGATGAAATCACTGGATGGTGCTGACTAAATTTCTCAACACCAGCTTTTTGTGGAAAACAATTGATTTTGATAATTGATGGGTTTATTAATATGTAGAATGTCATTCAGTGCTGTAATACATGGGGTAGGGGTGATTTCTCTGTGTGTACTTCTATAATAGAAAAGATGAAATTGGGGTTTATTCCCAAATTAAAAAAAAAAAAATGTAGAAAGTTTTACTTTTGTATGGCGTTTGACATATCAAATAGATAGGGTGTGTAATGATGTCAAGTTTGTCTAAGTTCATGCCTTAATATGAATGTGAGCAAGATCGTCATAGATTGAATTGTCTATCTGCGCCTCCCTTCCACCCAAGGGTTAAAAAAAAAAGGATTGCACATAATTAGTTTGATTACATATTGTCTTGTTGTAAGTTGCTTTAATTTGTAAAAAGAAATGATTCAGAGAGAAACCACTGGCCTTATTATGATTTTTTTTTGTAATCCTGATCTGGAATTACTAGCTATATTTGCTTTTAGATGTCACCAATCTTAAAACTGGGCTGCATGATGACATGGAATTGTCTGAAGAACTAATTTTAGTGATTTGTGAAAAGTAGTGATGATTCTTTGCGATGTCTTACAATTTCTTTCTTCCCTCTATTTTGATTTCAGGATCCTGTGTTCTGTTCATTATATGGCTTTTCTGCCTTACTGCCTTTATTTATATTTCAACTATTGTCCTATAAATCTGTCAGGATGTTACTTAGTTTGTTGAATGGCCTCAATTGCAGGCTTTGATACGGAAGTGGGCTCCTGTTGCCATCGTGCTTGGAGTTGTTATCTTCCTATTTTGGGTCAGAAAGAAGATCTGGTGATTACACCTGTGAAATTCCGGGTAGTTCCTGCACAAACTAGCCATATTTCTGTTATTCTCTTGGTTTGGCGGGTATCCTTGACGTTGTCATCAAGAGGCTGCAGAGTGGGTTCTCACCCTTGTTGGACTCTTCGATCATGTTACCAAGTCCGGTATAGATTTCCGCTCATGAAAAACCCGTGGATGTGAGGACATGAATTTTTGCAGTGGGAAATTGAACTGAAAATAGCATATAATTGAATTGAGAAAATTCTTGCAAAATTAGTGAAAAGCAAAATTGTTGGTTTGCTATGTTAATACAAAATCAAACGGGGTTCTTTCAAAAGATGCACGTAGTAGTATTAGTACACCTGCTCATTTGCCTTATTTCCAGTTGTCATGGCAACCATAGATAGTTGAGGACATGAAGTGTTTCGGTCAACCATTTTCAATCAGGGAACAAGGTATTGTAGTGATTTGTGTTACTAAGATTCATTTCTTTTATGCTAAGCATACAAATAGCTTCTCTAAAATTTTATTTTTTTATTCTTTTCCTTTTTCCTTCAGGCTGTTTTTGGGTGCTTTCCTATGAGTTATGTGGGAAGAGAAAGGTGAGGAAGAAGAAAGGGGTTTTCCACCTAATTGGCCGTTTAAGCCCCAACCAAACTCTCATGTGGCAATGGTTATAGTAAGTTTACTGCAAATGACCACGACATACTGATCCATTGTAAACCATGGATTTGGATGCAGATATAGCTTCCTTGCAAGCTTGAAGGATGCCGTGAGTAAAGGAAGCGCCTACGGTACAGTGGCAGTTGTAGGCTTGTTAAGTCTTGTGTAAATTCAGGGTCTCAGGTTTGAGTCCTATCCCCTTCCAATATTCCGCCGCTCTCATCCCCCAAGAATGGCTGCCCTTTTGGGTGCCTAATTCCATCTCCTAGCAGTAAAAAAAAAAAAAAAAAAAAAACATGTGAGTAATTTATCTCTGGGAGGCAAAACACCCATAGACAAAATCACAACAATTTTATTCCGACCATTTCTGAAAGCATTCCAAATCCAACTCAGAGAGCTCTGAAGTTAGCTGTAATGTCTACAAATCCAATAGTTTTTCCTCCGAGGAACTGTCTCCTTGAGCTCCAATGTCCTTAGGTGCTCTTATGCCTCTTCTGTTGCTCCATTCCCACCAGCAAGCATTCCATAGTGTAGTCATAACATTGCTGACAACTAGTTTGAATTAGCTCTAACAGATAGACCCAAAATAATGGAAGTGGCCTTTTAGCCTAACTAAACAAATTCCATTTCAAAACTTGTTAAAAGAGAATAATGATACTGGAATCCAATTAAAATTGGACTCGTCTACATGGATCCCTTGACACTTTTATTACCCTAGTATATAGTGAATGCATGGAATGGTAGATATGGTTTAAAAAATTACATTGGAATCGATCGATTTGTGTGTTGTGTATATTAGGTGTATTTGCTTCTCACCCCTTTCCTTTGATATAGAGAAGTAATAGGGGAGGAACACAACCTTGTTTTTTCCTCCCATCGTATGCATTGGTTCTTCGTCACGCCACAGAGCTGTTGGAGTGTATTTGTTTGACAATCATAAACGAACCAAAACTTAACCAACTAATGAACACCCTTAGTCTTGAATTGTCCTATACTTCCCCTTTAGGCAATAGTCGTAAGAGAGCAAATCAGTTCATAATGGTTCATTGATTTGGATCGTTTCAGCAAAAATCAAAATCAAATCAATTAATAATCTGTTCTTATTCTCCAAATCAAAATCAAACCAATTAATGATTGGTTTATTGATTTCAATTAGTCCGTTTACAAACTGTTTCATATGCGACTCATTGGAAGGAGCAAAAATTCTGTACTACATCAAAATATCTTGTCTACATCTCCTGTAATTGGAGGGATTCCAATCATGATCCAGCGGTTGGAGTTTACTTGAAATGCATATCGGTGGGATTCCAATACATCAGTATACGCATTGGATGAACTCCAATCACTGGATAATAGCTGGGGGGAATTGGACGACATTTTTTCCCCCTAGATAGATAGTAGATGATATGAATAACCCATGAAGAATATTGTAAATAATGATGTAGACACCACATGTGGATCCCACAAGTTTTTTTTTTTCTTTTTTTTCCTTCCTGGTAGGAGATCCCACAACTTGTTTGTGCATATAATCTCCTTGTTCTTCTTTTTCCGCGACCACCATCTTTTTGACATAACATCTAGGGAAAAATATGTTGGATTGGTGTCTTATATTATGTGGGGTTTACATGGTTACTGGGTTGTATTTGTATTAGGGTTTGAGTTTATTACATGTACATGGGTTAACATGTAATTGTGGGGAATTAGTGTTTCTAAGTTTCCATATAAATTGTCTCTGTGTGAGAAAACATAGGTAAGTCTGGCAGATAAGATAAACCTGTCAGGTAGAGAAATTTATAGATTGTTCTTGGAATTAAAGAAAGTCGATCTTTTCTCTAGTGGATGTATGCATCCCTCGATGGGGTGCGGAACCACGTAAATCTTCTTGTTTGCGCACTCTCCCAATCCTAACAAAATAATCCTATCCAGTAATGTGTACTTGGACCTAGACAAAAAAGGGTGAAATGACCACCCCATTCTCTCTAGTTGGAAACTTGTGCCTGTGCTCTCATTGGTCCCCATGCTAATGTAAAAACCATACAAACGGGCATGAAACCCTTTCCCTATTAGTTTCCCTTTAATAGGGAAATGGCATATAGATGTTATTACGGATGTTAATTTTACCCTGCGAGGTCGAGCGAGATCAAACCTATTCTCAGCCTGGACAAGGCTTGGGATCGACATATTAGCTTGCAGGGTGTGCTTGGGTTCAATTTTTTTAGACCTGAGCAAGGGTTGGGCTAGGTTCAGGGTTGATACTTCAAACCCAGCCCAGTCCGGTCCAACTTGACCGTGTGTACCATGCATGTAAATAAATGCCTATGTATAATTATAATCCTAAACTTACTCTTTTAAGATTTAACCCCAACTTCACGAAACAAAGAGGAAACCCTTCGGGTTTCAACCAAGAGAGGCATGGGCACTACCACAATATGCAGCTGCCACTACGCCAAAGGAATGCATGCCATACAAAGATGGATTTTAGGATAAATTACATGTACTACCCTTAGACTATGGATTAATTACACCTACCATCCATTAGTATCTGAAAATTATACATACTACCCCTGAGTTCAGAAGCGTGTAACAAAAAGGTCCATTCCGTTAACAATGTTAAATCTAAATTTTAAAAGACAATTTTCCCCTCCTCTTGTTTTCCATTCTTCTTCTTCACATCGGTAAAAAAAAAAGACCAAAACTGTTCTATCTTTGATCCTTCTCTCTCTTATTACTCGCCTCCCTTTCTACTGTTGCTGTTGTATTTGTAGTTTGTAGTTTGCAGTTAGTTGTCAGAGTGAGAATTCATTCATGATGGCTTCCAATGGAAGCGAATATTTTGAGGTTGAGGACCAACTTGTACGTACGAGCCCTTTCATGCTGACCTTCGTTCCAAAGAAGAGACCTATCCACTAAACCACTCATTCTCAATGTAGAGATTGAATTCTCTGAAATATCTATCTCTATTACATTATCGCAAGAAGCTAGAGGGGGAAACGAAGTAAACCCAAAATATGGGATCTATTCCAAAGATTTGAAATCTTGTTGTTGTCGATAAATAAAAGGTTCTGGTTAGGCCCTGTTAAATTAAAGAGTGGTTTTGGATTCGAAAAACAAAGAATGGGGTCCCTTCATTACCTTGTTCTCCTCTGTTTCCTGGTCCTCCTCTTGCGGCTTTTGCTGCACCTACGAAGACTTGGATTTGGAGCACCTCAATTGAATGAATAAACTTGTACCTGTGCTGAAGAACATTCCTTGCTGATGAGAATTCAAACTTTAATCCAAAGTCTTCTCCAACCCTTAAGAGATCCTTTTTATTCTCTTTTCAAATGAGAGTAGAAAGAGGAATAATGCAACTTGGGTTGCAAGGATTTTAGATCTAATATTTATAATATTATCCCAAAACCAAACCCATCCCTATAGTGGATAGGATTGGCTTATCTTTAACCCGTGATGAACTAGACCAAAATCGATCAAATCAGTAATGCAAACTCCCACTAATCAATGTGTCTGATAATTAATTAAGCTAATAAATAAATAACATCTAACATAGGAAATTCATGATCCACAATCCCAGATTCACCCGCTTCGCAAAAGGTCGAAGCTCCTGCATCTTTGGCTTGTTCAGAAGCAAACCCCCTTTCATTTGTACCAACAGAAGCATCTCTGGTTGATTCATTTACTAAATCACCTAAGCTAGAAGAACAAACCACACCTAAGAGCTTGGCAGGTCAATTCTTACCTTTTCTACCATCACCTTGAATTGAGGGTAACGGAGGGAAGTCCTCCAATGTCATCTCCACCCTTCACACAAAGATGATATTTGATTGAAATAGGTTATAAAATTTGACGTGAGGCTAATCTAGATTCTAGATTATGTCTTCTTTATCCAATGATCGAAATTAATACATTATTTATCCACGTAATAAAATAAAGGGAAATTTTCACACCCCTCTCTTGAAGTTTACCATAATGGCAACCACCCCCATGCATTGTCATTGTTAATGACAACTACACCCCACACTGTTAAGATGATTAATGGACAAGATAAAATGACAATTCTACTCTTCTATGAAAAACACCACCATCATCATTTTTAAACCCATGTCTTCTCTTTCCTTCCAACAGTTGAAGAAAGACTTTTCTTCTCCGATGATTCTCCATCTTGTTCGGCTGTGCTCTTCCTTGGCAACGCTTTTCCCTAGTGATGTTCTCTACACAAGTGCCTCTCTTCTCCGACGACCCACTTTCCTCTGTCCTCTCTATTATTGTTCTTGAACTGCTACTAGTGTAAAACCCACACCCAGAAAACCCAGTCTAATTTTGGATTTTCTTCTTGTGCCAGGTTTTCCCACCATGGACGGGTCTGATGTGATGACGGTGTAGGGCTTCTGGATACTTTAGGTGAGCAAACCTTATGTTATCGCTGTGTAGACGGACTTGAGACAACTAGATGTTGTTCAATTGCACCCAGTCCAGTTGTAGGAGCCTCAGCATTGTGAGACCAAACTTTGCAACTGAACAGGCTCAGAATCCAAGCCGCGGGTTTGACACGTGGAATGGGTGCATTTTGGGAGAAGGGAAGGATATTCCCTTCTTTCCTGCATATTACCTTGTGATATTTGATTTGCATTCAAGTGCAAAATGTTTTCTGATACATCATTAGCCATGACGTTGAGATGGATCATCAAATTTGATATGTGATCAATCTAGTTAATTCCACATATATCAAATGAGTATCATAAATAAATCATTGCTCCACAGATACAGTTCCCGCACCATTGGTGGTAGAAACATTTCTCTATTTTTAATTCAAGCAAGCAATAAATAATGAAGATAATTCGATTACCGGAATCAGAATAATGTTATCATTATAAGCAAATGTTCCTTAGCCATTCTTTTTTAAAGCCTTTTTGGGATTCTTTTGGATTACCTCATAAAGAAATGTTCTTCCAAAATGGAAATAGCAAAGGTGCTCTAGAATTGTTTATTCATCTTCCATTGCACAATCTTTGATTGCTATCGCTTGTTTACTGTTTTTGTAAAATATTTTTTAATCTGTTTACGACAATCTACGAAATCTGATTGGTTGGTTAATCTCATTGATGCCTTTTGTACGGTTTATCGTCTCCACGTATAAATAAGGGTATTTATGTAAATATATACCCTTTAAAGAATTTTGATTGGTATTTGCACTGATGTAGATGTAGTATAGCCGAGAGAGATCTTCTAGAAGTCATCCAATAAAGATAATTAAAGTTAATCTATTTCCACCTTTTTGAAGATATACAAAAATTTAATAATCAAATAAGAAAATTTTTAGATAGATTAAATCATTTCAATATTAATATTTTTATTAGGGGAATAATTATTGTACCAAGGATTGTTATTTTTTCAAAATGTTATTAGGAATTTATTCTGTCAGATGGGCAGATGATGTGTTCATTCCAACAATTGGATAGAAAGAATATGGTTTAGATTACCCACATGTCAAATTTTAAACTCTAATTCAATCAAATACCTGCTATGTATTGTCATGCATCCTGTGTATGTCCATGCATGTGTACGAGTATATTAAGTATTACAATAATACCCCCCAAATTTGGATGGGTTAGATTAAAAAAATAGTAAAAATGAATAATTCAGATTTATTTTATTACATTTCCAAACATAACAAACCCTTGTTACAATAAAAACAATCCTTTTTATTATTTCAACAACTGTCTAGATTATTGTGAGGCATATATTATATATTATATAGTTGAAGCCTGAAGGAGTAGAAGATTGTGAGGCATATATTAGATATTATATAGCTGAAGCTTAAAAGAGTAGTGAAGGTGCAACACCGGCACCACGTTAAGAGAAGCTAGGTAGGAGAAACGACCTCTTTAGCCTTTACCATTAAGGACATGAATTGATCACAATCTTTGATTGCTATTGCTTGTTTATTATTTTTGTTTTTTTGGGAGAAAGGAAGGATATTCAAAAACCATCATTCTCTATTTTTATTTACACTTTGGCATGAGTTTGTTACAATCCGTTTACAAACCTATTAGCCCAATTAGCATAAGACCAATTATAGACTAAGACTGACTGAACCGATTAGCTAAACGAGCTATCATTGTGCGGGGGTGTTACAATTATGGGGACCGATTAAGCCCACAAAGACTGACCAATTGATACCCCTAGTAAGAAGAGCATAGTTTTCGGATTGGGTTTATGAATCCCACTTTTCCCTCGGGTAACGATGTGTGTTTAGGAAGAGAAATGGAGGAAGCAATGAACTCAAAAGAAACAGATTCAAGAATAACAATAGGGGAGATGGAAGATGAAGTGGATGCTTGAGCCAAAGTAGATGCTTAAACTGAAGTGGAAGGTCCATCACAATGAGCAGGTATAGAACTTGAAGGAGGCGCTAGAGAAAAAAACTTGGTCCCAATCGAGTAAAAGGTTGAGAACTTGAGATTGTTAAGATTATTAATTTAAAAGTTTGAACTTGTAAGTGGAAGTTCTCAGAATCTCACATATATAATACACCTACGATTACGTTTGGAAACGTAACAAAATAATTCTAGACCATTCATTTTTACTATTTTTTTTAATCTAATCCATTCAAATTTGAAGAGTGTTATAGTAATGTTTAGAGTATTCGTACACATACATAGACATACACGGGATGCATACCAATACATAAGGGGTATTTGATGGAATTAGAGTTTGAAATTCTACATATAGGTAATCTAGACCATGTTCTATTTATCCAACAGTTGGAATGAACAAATCATCTGCACATGTGGTAGAATAAATTCCTTATTACAATTGAAAAAATAATAAACCTTTGTTACAATAATATTTTTTCAAATATATATATATATATATATATATATATATATATATATATATATATATATATATATATATGGGATTGAACAGAAGAGAACAACAGTCAACGAAGAAGAAATTTACACATAATGAGATTTTTGTTTTTTTAAACAAAACACATAATAAGAACTGTAACAACGGTTGTATCACACAATAAACCACACTGCTAACACTCATGACTCAACTAAGAAGACTCAACAAGATTCAAAAAGATCCTTGTAGTCGCCTTCCATTTGTTGAAAACATGAAGAAGGAGGGAGGACAGGTGGAAAAAGAGAAATATCTGTAACACAGTAGTACACAGTAACAGAGGAACTGGATAAGATATGAAAGTAGAAATTGAAAGAATATTTCCTTCCAATTAAAGACTAGTTTCGAAGATGCCTTATAATCCTTCCAATCAATAGATGGAACATGCATTAGGGTATTTAGTACTCTATCCTAATCCTCTGGCTCTCCGCTAGTTTTTCTTGTATCTTGTTCCACAGGCACTTGGATCTTGGGTCTTCAATTTCAACAGTTACTATCTGAGCCATGTGCTTAGCCTGGTTCAATTCATTTAAGACTTCTTCTGGACACACATCTCCGATCACTGTCATCACTTTCATTTTCTCATCCATTCTAATGTCAATCGAATCGACTCCTGATAAAAAAAAAAAAAAAGAAAAAAAAAAGAGAGAGAAAGTGTTAAACTCATTCGCTTTCTTACTTCAAGCCTGTAGAAATCTAAATTTTGGAAAATGCCACATCGATGTTGAGGAAAGAAGCGCAAACAAAAAGAAAAAACACACGAAGAAAATTTACTGTTGTTCAGCATCCCAACATGGGATGCCTACCTCTAAGAGAATTCCTTTATTCTTAAAAAAAATTCTACAATCATATCTATCTAAGTGTTTTTCCCTATCAGTTTTACTTAGGTTTTTCCCTCACAAAGAGAACATATAGAGATCTTAGAAACCATAATCACCCACATAATTACAGATTTAACTCATACAAGTGATAGATCGAAACCTTAATATAAATACTACTCTGATAATTATATAAACCCCACATAATACAAAACACCAATCAAACAATCAATACCTACAAGGGTAGACATTGTACTAATTAACATTCGCTTGTCTCTATCGTCCTTTATGGTTAGCAGGAATACCATCACCCTCTGTAACAAATGGGACACATCATAACATCTGATTAGATCCAGAATTTTAAAAATAATCAAGAATAAAGCAGTTAATATCTACATCAAAATAATAAGAATCAATTAAATGAAATATATGAACTGAATTTAGGGCAAACTGAGAAAACTGACCCTCATTTCTCCTGAGTTTTAGACAGAGACTATGAAAAGAAAACAACACAATACAACACAACACAACACAATAGAACTGAACAAGGACAGAGAAAGAATGAGAAGTCGGAAAAACAACTCTGTCGATGAGACACGGTTGTAGCCTTGTAGCTAACCCTATTTATAACACAAACACCGAGAAAAAAACAAAAAAGATTATACCAAAAAACGAATCTAGCATGTTTCGTCATAGGATCAGATTCTTCCTTATACCAATAACAGAAACAAAAAAGGGGCTTTCGTCATAGGATCAGATTCATCTTATCCCAAAATAAAAAACAAAAAAAGGGCTTTCGTTAGTGCTTCCATTGTATGCTTCCATTTCCATTGAATGACAATGGAGTCATATAAACTTTTTTTTTTTTTTTTGGATGGGGTGGGGAGAGGGATCCGCATCGTCTCCTCCCAGTGGTTTGGGAAGATAGTGGTAATCTTTTTCGGATAGTTACTATGTGGCTCTCGGTGAATCCAAGACCCCCGTCCGAGCCGACACCCAGCCGACAAGCCAAGCCGACAGGGGGTGTTGACTCGGACGTGGGTCTCGGATTCACCGAGAGCCACATGACAACCATCCGAGGAAGGTTGCCACTGTCCTCCCAGAATGACTGGGAGGAGACGATGTGAATCCATGGAGAGAGATAAGGGAAAAAAATCTTTTGTAGTGATGGATCAAAATATATAACAATCCATTTTGAGTAAGTAAGATCCTCACTACGGAGTGATCTCACTGCAGAAAATTCTAATCCTGGAGATAAGAGATGTTAGGAAGAAAATATACCTTACTAGCACACTGGCAAAGAGTCTTGCTCCTGATGGTTAAAATGTAGCTGCCATGCCTAGATGTTTGAGTAGACTGATCCAACTCTATTCCTATTAGGAGTCCTTCAAGAATACCACGTACAAAGATACCACCCTAT